>CM068589.1:11869265-12271765 GCA_035048485.1 Pteria penguin
CCCTTTCCCGCATATGGCGTCTTCAATTCACAAGTTATCAGCTATGCCAGGGCATGTTCTAAATAAAAAATTTTCGCTCTGAGGGCGAGGCTTCTTGCCACGACATTACTCTCATAAGGATATGTTGAGGAACGTTTGAAATTGAATTTCTATGGTCGATATAGGGAACTAGTGCAATTTCAAACTCCTCTTTCAAGAATGTTAACGGATATTTTGAGACCTGATGATATATAATAAACATCTTAACTTTTCGACTCTACTTGGTTTGACATAATACGTATATATATATATATATATATATATATATATATATATATATATATATATATATATATATATATATATATATATATATATATATATATATATATAATATATATATATATATATATATATATATTTAGACATGCGTCTCCGACGCCGGAGTTTCTGTTAGGCAGCATTTCATGCCTTTTTAATGTGAAAATTTGACTTCGTGTTCTTGTCTTGTCTTGTGTATATTTATGTATTTACCTCCTCGACTTGAAAGGTTGTTGCAGGACTTTTGCGACGGGTGTTTTATGCAACCAGGGGACGCTTACTCCTCCCGGGCACCTGGTCTCACCTCGATTTTATTGGGGTTAGCATTTGTCTGAATATGACATTATTCACGATATTGTCCTTTTATTCCATCGACTATGAGATATGGTTTACCCTTCGGTACTTCTTCGATTTTTACTATACAACAAGTATAACATTATTACATATCATGACATCTATAAATCTTTTAATAGGAAGAACGGTGCGAGCGTACGTTGATGTATTGGAAATGTTACCCCCGTCTTTGGATGGAAATCATCAATACTATACCTACGGTGGATCACTTACCACGCCTCCTTGTAACGAATCCGTACAGTGGATAGTAATGAAATGTCCAGTAACAGTTTCTAAAAAGGTAAACTGAAGTAGATTTATTTTTTGTAGAGGATTGCCTTCCTCATTTTTCTATTTCTCATCATATATTCTATACGTAGCACTTCAATGAGAGTTTTACGCTTGGCATATGTGTATAGTACACATTGGATTACCTTATCACCTTCGTCAAACGAAGTGTATCAAACAACCAAGTGCTTGTGTATGTGGATGACGTTGACATTTGACAAGAAAATACTCTATCATGAAATGTTTACTGTAGCATTACAACTCCCAATTTATTAACAGTTTGAAATTTATCTTTATGCAAGGAACATGTGTTGGATGACATATTTAAATACTTGGACATGTCATGTTTATTTCAGGTACTGGAAGCATTACAGAAGGTACAAGCCTCTAAGAAAGGAGAGTTAATCAGTAAATGGGGCACAAGGCGCCCAATACAAAGGAATTATATCACTGTGTACACTAGTTTCTGGTAGAGAAATGTAAAAGAAAAAACATTGATGTTCTTTTTTAAAGATATATAAAATTGGTAAACTCTGTGCCTTCGTCTCTTTTAAAAAAAAACTTCAGGAATTTTAAATGCTGGACGGTTAACATGAACATTCAAATTCCCGTTATTTAGATAATATTAGTCTTGATAATTTCATCAGCTTAGTTTTTATTTTTGTAAATTGAAAACTAGAGAGATTCTTCCTCTATCAGAACTCTGTCCTTAGATTCGTTTTTGGCTCTTTTAATTAGTTCTATTTTTAATTTCCAAACGTGCACATGTCGCACTATATTAATAGACGTATATATGTTCCATTTTTATTAATAGTCAATGATAAGATTTTATATGATCCGTGTTATATAATTCATACGTTTAAAGTTTATAATATGGTATTTTTGTCATTAATCGTTCTTGCATTTTTGCACATGCTATCACAGGCATGTTAACTGACGATAGTTCAGTGTCCAAAATAGTCGTAGTTTGTAGGTTTCTAACATCATACTTTGTCCAAAGGTGCTAGTGTTTTTCACTTTGTTTAAACACAAAATATATGAAGAAGATACCTTTATATCACCAAAGCTGATTAGTGATACAAACATTTAAAATATATATTGGTTATCTTGGTAAGAAAAAATATCATAGTTCTTTCATGTTTATAGAGACTTTTTATTATTCATTCTTTAGTTATTGCCAAGCGGTAGTAAAATGTCTTAAACGTTCTCTCAAAGTCATATACTGAATATAATTCCATACGCAGCAGATGACATCCTTCGTTTGGATTGTGAGGTGGCGAAATGTCATACCCATCCGATGTCATGCTTCGTATGGATTGTGAGGTGGTGACCTGTAATACCCAGCAGATGGCATGCTTCGTTTGGATAATGAGGTGGTAAACTGTCACACACAGCCGCCGATGGTATGCTTCGTTTGGATTGTGAGGTGGTGAACTGTCAAACCCCGCAGATGACATGCTTCGTTTGGATTTTGAATCGGCAAACTGCCATGCCCTACCTTCCTGTGGTAGATGGATCGATCCTTAATTTAGTACAATACTTAAGGTAGATGTGTCTTTACATAAGGAAATAAACTTGACGAGACGCAAAACAATCGGCAACAAACAAATAATCTGGATACACTCTTTGTCATACAGGTAATATTTGGAGTGCTACTCTCACTTTGCTCTGCTCTTCAAGCATCTATGAGTATCTCTTTCATGCATAGCTTTGTCCCTAGATTGGTTATTTGGCTCAATTTTCGGCCACTCTGGTTTTTAACCTTCTCTGCAAATATTGATATATTATTAGATTTCAAATCATTCGGCCGTAAGCATCACGAAAGAGACATAAGTTGTCGAAATGCACACCTAGTGCATAAAATTATAACGCATATATCTATTACACCATTGGCAGTGCGATTTTGGATACCAATGTCAGCAGATTTGTACTTTAAGTAGTGATTACCAAGACATACAGTTCACAAATATCTGGTCACATGGCAGTTATCAAGTGAAATAAACGTTGCTTAATTTCTAATTTAAGTGAAATTCATGTATCATTACAAATTTGTACCAGCGTTTATTTTAAGGGCAGGCGGTCAAATATTTTTGGTGAAAATTGTGTTTTTATTATACATCTTCCCTGTGGAAGAGGTTTTCTTGTAACCCAAACTAAAACATTTGGAAATAAATAAATGAAAAAAAAAATAGCAAACAATAAAGACAAAGAAAGACATCGCAAAATCTTCAATGGTAATGCAGTGGAGGCCCCGACTGAGGACGGTCACTCGGAATGATAGAATAAATCTAGGTAATTAATTGGTGTGGTTAACCGGTTTACGGGCGCAGCGTCCCACGCTTAACGGCAAAACAATAAAGTGACATACATTTAAAACTATACTAACGAACTAAGAAACCGTGTATACTTAAAAGTTAAATAAAAACATAAAGAGTGTTCTTTAATCTCTCTATATTCTTAAATGTATGGTTTAATATACCAAACACGTGTTTGAGTCATCAATTTGCTCGGTCATACAGGCGGTCATAAGGGCTAATAGACTAGTGAAACTTTTTTACTCCTCCCCCCCCCCCCACTTAATTTCAGTGGCTTTTTGTATCAACCAAAATGGACATAACTCCTGATTTGATGTTTGATTATATTGATTAATTATGTACAAAAAGAAGCACAATATTTTGTATATGAATCTTTAAAATTACTAAATTACACCGTTTATTTTTTCCGCTAGTATAAATAAATTATACTTCAGATATAAATATAATATTATATATACGTGCATAAATTTTGATGTACCATATGCGTCAACCTATGTCTCTTCAGTGATGCTCAAGGACTAAATTGTAGAAATCGAAAGTATAAGTATTTGAAGAGCAAACTTATCATAAAATTTGTCCTGAAAGTTATTGCCAAATAACCCATCTAAGGATAAGGCCATACATGAGGGAGATACTCCTTAGTTTTAGAATATTTTACACACTTTCTATAACTCAGTTATTTAAAGTATATATTTCAAGAATGTACAGATGGGTGCAGTTCTAACATAACATGAGGACTGCTTTAGGACGCGTGCTAGGACTGCTAGACCGAACGCGCGTGCGCTCCTTACGTTTACGCGGGAGGAAATTCCCGTTAACGCGATTTATTCCCGCGTGCGCTCGGTCCAGTCGCGCGTTCACATGCCTACATTTGTAATTCTCTATTTAGTGGTACGGATGGAGGAGATAAAAGGGATCTAATTAAATTACCGCGAATATTGCCATATATACGTGTATTAAATGTAATGTTAAAATGACACCCCACATTTAGGGTTTCATATGTAATGTAATAATAGAAATTACTGTGCAGACATGCACTAAGGTGTTTATGAAAAACTTCGTCAGTTTATACTATAAAGAATTTAGGATAATTACATTCTAATTCTATTTTATTTATTTTTAATTAAGTAAATGATATATTTATTTCTTATTTATTTTTTTATTTATCCGATGTCCGTACGGTATAAATTAATTTATTTATCATTTCTTTATGTATTTATTCTTATTTATGTATTTATTATTAGGTTGGTTTTTTTTTAGATTTAGCTATTTTTCATAATATATGAATATCATGATTATCATAATTATTATTATTTTTATTAATTTTATTATTAATAACTTTCATTATGTTCAAGTTTCGGAATTGAATTCAAAATTTTTAAAATTCTTCCCGCACCTTGTAGGTGTTTCATTTAATTCTAAATATGTACTTACATGCATACAATAATATAATTTTATATTTAATTGTACAATGTATATATGGATTCTCCTTCCAAGTTAAGTTGTGAACAAGCGAATGTAGCTGTCAAGCACGTTCACGTGGCATTCAAGCGCGTGAACGCGGCAGTCAAGCGGGTTAACGCGGTCTCGAAATTAAGTTCACAAGGAAATCTGCGTTAACGCAAACATGTGTGCCTAGCAGAGCGCACAAGGAATGCAAACTTACGCGACGTTAACATAATGTTATGATAGGACTGCACCTCACTGTACAGATATTTTAAAATATAAAGACCAAAGACTAACAGGCTATCCAATTTAAGAGGTCTTAAACATATACACCAAAAATGTATAATAGTTAGAAAATTATTATTTAGGATATAAAATTAAGTGACGTCAATTTGAGCTTACCGTGCTCTGCTCTAGTGAATGTGAGCTAAGGTCCTTGTTCTATCGGAGTCCGGACTAACAGTCAGAGGGGAAAAGGCTCAGGACCCTACTTCATCTGAGGAGGTTTAGATAAGGCTCGTCATAGAGTCATATACGCCATGTCAGTAAGAGTGCAACCCTCCAGAAAAAGTCTCTAGGTCTAAGCGATGATCTTAGGGTCATACTGGCGATGGTGAAGGCGTTTGGTTATTTTAAAACCTGATCAGA
The DNA here is from genome assembly GCA_035048485.1 of Pteria penguin. NCBI lineage: Eukaryota > Metazoa > Mollusca > Bivalvia > Pterioida > Pteriidae > Pteria > Pteria penguin. Next base: position 11,874,596 of record CM068589.1, read on the forward strand.
GGAAGTCATTGGATTTATTTACTCTTCTACGTTTATCTACTAGATCACCGTGGAATTGTGGATGGGAGATTCGATTGGACACTTAACTTTGAAAAAAAAAATATTGATAAAAGAATTTTGATAAACGATGTGAAAAATATCGATAAAAGTTTCCAAAAGTTTTTGTAACTGGTTTGTATGTTATTGTTATACATATAAAAACGTTAGTATATGCTCTAGCATATCCAAAGAATTGAAAATGTAAATACCATATGATGTGTGTCTAGGAACATCGCCAGAGATCTAACAAAATGATAGATATGTTTAAACGACTTTGGTATAGGTAACACATTCTTGTGTTTTGTACCACTTACTATGCAACTGACTGACACAGTTTACTGCATTCCGTTTCAACCAAATCAAATATTTTTTTCCAATTGGAACATTCAACAATTGCCGGTAATTGAGTTGTATGTAGATCTACTTCCAGTGAAATGAAAATGCAGCATTACGAATTATTACGGGTAATGTATTTAACACACTGTGATTTATCTCATACAACAGAATATGTTTTTCTTTGTCGAAACTTTGATAAATAAGAGAACCATATGTATTGATAAAAATTATTAATGAACGTCAGCAACACGGAAGGCTACATTTCGTTTAATTTAAAAGATCACCGACGATTGAAATGTACCGGACATCTCCCTATCTACATCTATTGATACAGCTCGATATTCATTAAACCATATCGAATTATGAATGAAATACAGAATTCATACAGCAGATAATTATTCCGACTTGCAATGTTTTTTTCACTGATATTATTTTAATGAACACTGTAAACAATGTAAGTCAAAATTGCCAACTCGAATGAGATGTCTGAACAATCTAAGGACAGATTTTTACATAAACGAGAAAGTTAAAATTATGACACTTTATAAAAGTAATGACATATGCTATTGACGAGTTTAAAATGTATATTTATGAGTTCAGAAGTTGAGTATTGTTCTAACCAATATTTTAACCTCGTATCCCTTTATAAAGTAAAATATTGGTTATCAAGGCGAATCGAGGGATTATTGCCTCTCGGTAGCGTGGCATAAGTCTGTACTTTAGATGCAACGGCAGTTCGTTTTATTTATATTTTTTCTTCATCAATCATCGTCATTGTTATTGTGCAGTTCTATGGAGGGTTACTGTAGCAAAGCAGTGACAAGTTTTAGAGCATTTAGGCGGTCAATTTCACAATGGTACAAAATCAATTGAATTACGAAACACATTTATTTTGTAACATTGAATGTGGTGTGATTATTATAGGTAATGTGACAATTTAAGGTATTAAAATATTGGTGGACTACCACAAATTTGAAGAAAAACGTAAAAATTTGATATTTTTGTATCTGACAGCAACAGTAGTTAACTCACAACCTAAAGAATAAATAACACTAGCAATAATTAGAACAAAAATAGAAATAAAAAGAAAGGTATTTGAACAAGATGGCCACGTCAACAAATAACGCAGACATGTAGAACACAACTAATTCAAGTAAAATGTCCAAATTGAACTTTAGCACCAATATGAGCACATTCCTGAGTAAATTAAACACATGCATATATACGCCATATGATGGACTGACTTGTATAGACATGTTGATGGCCAATGATGCATCCAATTAAAAGGAATTCACTTATACTGGTTACATGAGTTAATAACTGTTCAAGGTGCAGTGTTCTTCTCTTTATAAAAAAGTAAAGAATGTACAACACATTTCAATGTTCATAAATTCTGGACATGTCAATAGTATCAATGGCAATGCGTTGTCTGTGCTTGAATGGGGAAACAAAACATGTTATTTCTAAGGTTCATTGTGATGTGCCATTTTCAATGATTGAGGGAAAAATTACTAAACGAATGGTGGATAGTCTATGTCAGAAAATAAGTCACTGTATCAAGCGGAACACAAGTATTACACAATAAAACAAGCAAAACATGTTAAAACAAAGTATAAGTACACTGACAGTCAATGAGGTACCACAACAAAAACTAAGGCTAGTTCAGGAAGCTTTCCAATATGTTGTATGCTCCTATGATTATAAGAATGAGAATTACATAATGTATAAGGAAAGTAACTAGTATATTACACTTGACTTTTTAAATAATGTAGTATAAGAAGTAACAAAATGTTATACAAATAGTATTAAAGGAAGGATATGTATTTGTATTTTTGAGTAGTAAATTTACTTGGATATATATTACAATAATAGTAATAGTTCAAGGCACAAAATACAAGTATCAGCTTAAGGACAAAAGTATCAGTAACACCAGAAATGCTTATTGAAATGTATAGTTACACTGGGTGCAAAATATTTTGTTACGCTGTATACACATTTTATTCAGTATATGGAAATCGCTATTGATTCAATAGTAAATTCCGTATGACAAGGAGATTTTACGTCAGAATAGTTAAAGGGCAATAAACGTGTAAAAATTGAACTTTTAGAAGATATAAGTTTGAGGGCGAAGTAGACAAACATAAAAACCCATATAAGTCCCATACTTTTTACTGTGCTATCCTGCAAAGTGCATCTCAGAGCTAATGTTGGTGAGCACAATATAAGGAGGTATCCTTTGATTGTGCTGCTTCTGCGGCGAGTGGGAAGGTGAGTGCTCGTAAACCGATTAACTACACCAATGTGTGTTATACAGCTTTGTCAGTCTTTCGACATTAATGGTCAATTGAACACTTCACTCTACTACAAACGGGAAGATTTCAAATTTGCTATCACCAACTTTCCTTTCATAAATAGGAACATTCCATGATCGCGCGTATTCATATGTCAGTTAATACGTTATTCCAGAGCATATTCAAATTATAATAACTTTGTTCTGAGCGCTAGGCGACTTTCAGATAAGCTACTCATCCAGGGTTATATATGTGCTAGACTAGCAACGTCACTGAGGAAGTTCTACGGTCGTTACGAGACTCTTATTTCTCCATATGATATCTTGTTATCCTGAGTTTTAAATGATATTCTGGACCGAGACAGATTCCGATCGTTTTACAGAGTTGACACCTTCTATACAAGAAAGTTATCTACTTTGACTTATATATATAAATATATATGGAATTTATACGATTTGACTCTTTCTACTGGGTGTATGTGACGGGTGTTGCTAGCAAGCAGGAGATGCTCACTCTCTCACGGCACCTGATCTCACTCCATCATAGGGGTTCACATATGCTCTTCAATTAGACATATTTGGTGTTTTCCTCTTGGTTTTCATTTTCACTGATTTTGTATGTCCTCTAGCTTCATGATTTTCTGACTTATGGTTTGAATCTATCCATCATCTTTACATTCTGTTTTCTCCTTTCTAAATTTCTGTAGTTTCTGGAAAAGCAATTTCTACGAATTCTAGTGGAATATTCACAATATTTTCATCTTCCAATAGAAAAGTCATACCCGATACTATTGCATAAGTTTAACCTCTGCGGGGCATTCAAAATTCTGTAAAAATATTTTTTTGATTATGAATGTTTCAAACATCGAATTAACATTTTACATATTGCAGTGAAGCAATTTGTCAGGAAGAGAATCTACATATTGTATTTATATATTCTTGTGCATCAGTTAGTGGCTCATATATAAAGCAAAAATGTTTTTTTTTTCTCAGCTGATATTCAGAACTACATTTTCTTCACAGCTCTTGTTAAATATTCTTGTATCTGTATCTTGTGGTGATGTAATACAACAGTGATGGTACCAGTACCAGGCTCCACCTAACTTCATATTAGGAGCATAGATAACAAGACAGAAGAGTATTATATTTAGAGTATTTAGGCACAGATTGGATAATGTAAACCCCCCTTCCTTTTCATTTCTTCGTATTTTAACTTTTTTAAAAAGTTTAATTGATTCTTGTTTTACTTCAAGCCAAGCACATTTCATATACATGGTGATAGAATGGCACTAGACCAATGCAATGGACCGACCGGTATCAGTGAGGGATTTTTTTTACGTGCTACGCCTTTGTTCTGAGGGCTAGGCGACTTTCAGTTAAGCTGCTCAACCAGGGTTATATATGTGCTAGACTAGCATCGTCACTGAGGAAGTTCTACGGTCGTTACGAGACTCTTATTACTCCATATGATATCTCGTTATCCAGACTTTTAAATGATATTCTGGACTGAGACCGATTCCGATCACTTTACACAGATTTGACACCTTCTATACTAGAAGGTTACCTACTTCGACTTCTCCATATATAGATACATATGGAATTCACACGATTTGACTCTTTCTACCGGGTATATGTGACGGGTGTTGCTAGCAAGCAGGAGATGCTCACTCTCCCCGGGCACCTGATCTCACTCCATCACAGGGGTTCACATATGCTCTTCAAGTAGACATATTTTGTTATTTTCCATTTGTTTTTCATTTTCACTGATTTTGTATGTCCTATGGTTTCATGATTTTTGGACTTGTGGTTTGGATTTATCCATCATCTTTACATGACACAGTTTCCGTGCTTACAATCTCATCCAAAGGGCAGGACACCTACATGCCATCTGTGGGGGGAGGGGTTCAAACCCACAACATCCAGATTATAATTTGAGCATCGTTCGAAATGAGTCACACAGGCTGCGGACTAGAAGACAGACTTGGCCTTGGGGTATCCAGTGCCCATCTCAATAAGATTACATCGAATTAAATGTTTTATTATTAGAATATTAAAACAAATATCTAATTCGTAAAAGAGTAAAACAAATATTGCTGATGAAGTAAAGTCTCTATATTGTATTTCTACTTACCATGACGTCCTCCATTCCGATATCTTCAACAAACCCATGTGACAATGGCGCATTCCGCAGTCGGTCTAATTACCGAATGGCCCTAAATTTCACGAAATGTCCGTGAATTCATCAAAATGTATCGACATGCCACATAATACCCTACTGTTCATCTTTGACTGAATTACTCACGCACAACAGTTTTTAGACATACTGGAAAAATCTAAGGATAAGATTGTCTTATGGATTCTATGATTATAAAGTTAAATCAATGGTAATAAATACTCATTCATAACAAAATCATGGACTCAGCATTTTCATATGCCAGTTCTAAAGATCCAGAAGTAGTAATGACATTATCGTAATTCTGTCTCATCATCACCAACATCAGCATTATCATCATCATCATCTCTCTTTCTCTTTCTCTCTCTTTTTCTCTCTCTCTCTTTCTCCGATATAATCTGCAATTCTCTCTAGCAGGTAGAAAACCCAAATTCAAGGACATGGTATGTTCTAAAAGTGTAATGTACATGTTAAGAATACACTTTTGTATATAACATATAGTAATGTATGTGTGTATTATATATACATATATGTATATGATATACAGTAGTTCATGTGTAAACGTATGTGGTATATAGTAGTAACGTCTGTGTTTCAATGGATATATGTGTGTGTTTATAACAATATATATAGTGGCTTTGGATATGGATAATAATATAAAAAAAATTATCGTAACTCCGGCACATTTCTGAAAATCACACAGCCAGCATTTTCGGCATATATTCAAAAGATGCGCAGCACCGCCTGACTAACATTGCTCAATCGTAACTACTGAGCCACTTCCATAACGGATGCATAAAGTGTATTCTTACAGAGGATTGTAATCTTGTGTTGATGTGTACATCCTTTTGAGTACATCATTTTATATGCGTTCGTAAATAAATAGTTACTAATTGAATTTTCGTAATCTACTTATGTTAGTAGTGAACGAAAAAATACGATGCATTTTCCGAACAATATTTTCCCATAGATTTGAGGATAGAGATACTATAAGATCTAAATTCAGGTGACCTCATTGAATAAGATGTGGACAAGATTTTGTCCCCTTCTAAAAATAGAATAATATGGCTTTGACTCAACTTTGTATATAAACAATCTCAATCGATACATCATAGAAACGGAATGATGGGAGTAGCTAGATGTCACACATTTCGAAGGATACAATATATAAAGACTAGGAGAAAGTGCAACAACAACAAACACAACAACATTATCATCAATTATCATTATAATAATAATAAGTCCTAATGTATCAATAGAGGCATTTTAACAAGTAACACTGCATCAAAAATGGCATTTAATACAAAATTATTTGTCAATTTTTGTCCGATTAAACTTCTAGTTTACAAGTATAATTTGCATTTAATTTGTTTTTATATTTGTAATTTACTTGGAATATAATAGACGTATAATCCTTGTGTAAACTCCCAAATTTAATTGGAGTTTAAGTGCCAAATTTTACTCCTGTTTTACTTCACATATAATGCAGGATTATAGATCATTATACTTGAAGTTGCGAGATAAATTCCTTCATTCTACTCCATTAAACTTCACATTTAATGCAATTTATACTTCATTATACTTGAAGTTGCGAGGCAAATTCCTTCATTCTACTCCATTAAACTTCACATTTAATGCAATTTATACTTCATTATACTTGAAGTTGCAAGATAAATTCCTTCATTCTACTCCATTAAACTTCACATTTAATGCAATTTATACTTCATTATACTTGAAGTTGCAAGATAAATCGCTTCATTCAACTCCATTAAACTTCACATTTAATGCAATTTATACTTCATTATACTTGAAGTTGCAAGATAAATCCCTTCATTCTACTCCATTAAACTTCACATTTAATGCAATTTATACTGCATTATGCTTAAAGTTGCGATTAAAGACAAACTTGAGCTAAAATTCTTAAAGATCACTTGCATGACTTTAAGATACTGTTTTATTTTCAATGAAAATGTACCAGTACATCATCCTTGTAACTTTTGTTTGACACAATACTAGGAATTCAACATTTGATTTACTTTTTTCTTTTCTATATAATATGTCCCAATTGTTCAGATATCCCATTCGTAAAGATGTATAAAATAATATATATATATATATATATATATATATATATATACACACACACATTGTGTATCAATTAGGAAGAAGTTTGAATACAAAAGCAGTGTAAAACAATGTTTAATTCAAAGAAAACATTTAAAATAGAGCATACTCAAACATTATACATGTACTAGTAAAACATGCATCATGACATTAAAAAAATGGTTTGATAAGAAATATGATTGATTGATTGATTTTTGTTTTATGTCACACCACGAATATTTCACGTATATGGTCACGGCATCTGCCTGATGTGGGGCATACAAATTTTGACTTTTGCAACGGACCCACCCGAAGCAGTGAGGGATCTTTAACGTGCCATGCATACCACGACACGGGGCCTCGGTTTTTACTGTCTCATCCGAAAGACAGGATAAGAAATATGAAAATGTAATATAGTAGTAATTATAAAATAAAATAAGGAATCAAAAAATAATAAAAAGACCTTGCTATTAATAAACATCAATAGAAACATATATGTGCAATGTAAATCAAAAGCTATAAAACAAAATTATCAAGATCATGAAAGTAAAAAATAAAACATACAATGTAGTACATACTATCGAAATAATGAATATGTAGAACAAAGTCATGTATTTCATATGCAATTAATCATAAGGTTAAAGTTTCAAACAAATACATGTAGATAAATGTTACAAGGTAAAACTTTATTGATTTCAAACAGGAAGTATGACCCACCACAGCTGTGGGTAAGGTTCAAACTGTAGTGGATTTGGTTAAAATTGAGGATGAAGCCCCTACATCAAATATTTCTTAAAAACACATGTAACTTTTTTCAAAGGAAATCTGAACTAACGAGATGTGTTTGTGAAACACAAATGCCCCCGGTGTCACTAAAATTTAAATAGGGCAAATTTTGAAAAACGACAAAGAAACAAGTAAAAACAAATAGATATAATATACATGTAATGATACATTATGCAATGAGATACTAGGAAAAATGACTGGAGGCTTATACTATCACAACCAACAGGTAAAATGTGTACAACAATTAACTGTAAAACTTGTATGAATTAGGGATGATATAAAAAGAATAAACTCATAAAATAGTATCGATCATATCTGAGAATATTTGTCCAGCACTAATATAACAACCCGTAAAATGTCAGTATTTCTGAGGACTAAAATCATGAGTATTAATATAAGGATAAATGTACATGTATATTGTTAAAATGATTCAAAACATCACTTTTTATGAAATATGATTTGAGATGTCGTCAAGAAAACCAAATTGAGATAATTATAACAAGGTAACTAGAAATTTAATAGTGAACAAATTATAACAAATATGAAAGGAGTCAAATGACTAGAAGCTACCGGTTTATCGCTATGTGCATTACAACTAACAAATAAAATGTAAATAATTAACTTATTAAGTATTTAACACTTGCAATGTAAGAGAACATATTCTCAACATTCATAGATTAAAAAAAATTCAGTGTTCTGAAGAACAAAATTGTTTGTGGCACTTCAAAGGCATTACCCAGTACCATGTTTTACCAAATACAAACCTGGATGATCAGTACATTGTAACTGATATTTACTTTGATCAGTGCCCTCTTGCATATTATTACATGCTTACCAACAAAATTAAAACAAGAGACACCACTATAGACCGTATGGCAGAAAGCAAAGCATATAGCATGAGTTTATAAAGAAATGTAAGAGTGATCTTTTCCAAAAACAGTTAATTTTCCCAATAATTTGCTTCAACCACAAACTTTAAACCAAATGTTGACGGACATTGCCAATCTAAAGACCAGAATTGCTTTGCAATCATGCCAAAAATAATTATTTATTGTCAGAACAAGAGGCCCAAGTGGGCCTATATCGCTCATCTGAGTACCTAGATGATCAGTCATGCATGAAAGAAGAATTCATTTATTTTTGCATTACTGTGACTAAGTCAACACAAATGTTGAAAATGTCAAATTTTTTTTCAGACTAGAAGAAACAACACTTTTTTGCACATCCATTCAGGTGATGTTGATTCAAAAAAGCGTGAATTTCTATTTGACGGATCTTAACCCCGAACACAATTTTTAATAACCCATCTTGCCGAAATGCAATTAGTTTCGCCATTTATGTACTGGTACTGGAGGAGAAGATGTTTGAAGAGGGGTACAGTTTTGGGCACTTTTGGCCGCCCTGGATCCATTCCTGAGGGAATCTGGATCCCGAACACAATTTTAGTAGGGGACCTTGAGTACATCATTTACACAAAGTTTGATCCAAATCTGCAATGTAGTTCCAGAGAAGAAGTCGAAAATGTGAAAAAGTTAACGACGGATGGACGGACGACGCACTATGACTATAGCTCACTTGAGCCTTTGGCTCAGGTGAGCTAAAAAAAAAAGTGTTTCGTTTTTACCCCGAAGTATTGTTCTTTATACATCTCAAAAGTCCTCCACAGGGAAGTAGTGTATAATCAAAAACAATAATTAACTCTATATTCACAAATGCTCAAATGTGAACAAGATAAAAAGTACAAAGAATATTTCAAAAAAATATTTCTAGCTAGGTGCAAACAAATTGTAATTCATGGATAAAATATTATGTAGATGTTTAACCTTTTTAAAGATAAACAAATACAATATAATAATCGAACAAAGAATGTTAATATTATATATTCATAACTACTTCGAATTCAAGGCAGGATCATGACATAAGAATAAGTAGATCAAGAACTGGACGGTAAGTTTGAAATCTACGTAAGAAAGATATATACTCTTTGAATTTTGAATGATGAACAAAAATACATGAATACATCATTAATGAAAAGATTGAAAAAGAAAGACGTGTTTGTGAAACACAAATGCCCTTGGTGGCACTAAAGTGCAAATAAGGTAAATTTTGAAATATAGGTCAAAAGTCATGGTGTCAAGGTCATTGATCCTGGTGTTATTTGAAAGGGTTTCATTATTTGAGTATGAATGCAAAATATGAAGTCTCTATGTCAAATGGTGCAAAATTTATTGCATTTTTAGTTTAAAAGTCAAGGTCACAAACCTTGGTCTCATTTGAATGGGTTTCATTAGTTAAATATGCATGTCAAATATGAAGTCTCTATGGCAAATAGTATTAACTTTATTGTATTTTGTGAAAAGCAGGACACAATTACGGACGGACAATCCAAACACTATATGCCCCAGGGACCATTCAGACCGGTGGCATAAAAATTAGAAATGGACAAATGAGAACAGGGTACATTGATATAAAGGTTTGTTTCTAAAGTTTATTACTGATCCAAACTGTCAAAAATTACAATTTTGATGATTTACTGGTTTAAAAGTTTAAGCAGATTTCAGTTTCTAAAGGTATTAAAACCTCAAAATTTGACATTTAAGCATTCAAAGTTTACAATTAATAATGAGTTAAAACCATGTCAAAGTACTGAGAATTTGATTGTACATATTATGTGGTGTTTCTTTTTATTGTTAATCATGAATGTAGTATTATCCACTTATGACGATTTATGACATGAAATTTCACATTGATCATGAATTTTCATAAAATATTTCATTTGATACATGTTGGTGTGAAAACAAACTGTTCAAAACTCAGATTATATAAAAAAAAAAAAAACTAGTTCAAACTCACTCACTAAAAATGCATTCAAGGCTAATACAGTTTGAACTAAATGCTGTCTTTACATACTAGTCAATTAATTCTCTGTCATTAAACACTATAAACAATTTACAAAATTTTAATACCCATTAGGAATTAACTTAGTCATCACAAAATAGATGATTGAATGCTCAATTGTCAAATTTGAAATTTACTATTTATCTTGAACCAAAACTCATTCATTGCCAGGTTTGATTTTAGAGGGCTTTGGCCTGGATGATTGAATTTCACCAAGCACTTTCTTCATCATTTGCTGCTTTGATCTACTGGATTGTGTCCTCTCAAACTTACTATCCAGTTCGTTCATGATCTTCTTGTAATCAGAAGACCTCCAAGGAAGAGGTTTAACTCTGAGGAATGTTTCATCCTCAAAATTAACCTCTTCCTCAGAGGACATATACATTATGTCCATAGCATCTTCTACTTTTTTTCTCTTTTCCGCATCCCACCCACTTATTTTGCCTATCATTGCTTTTCTCCAGGCTAATTTCTGAAATACATAATTTATATAAATATGTACTATTATAACACAAAGTTCATAAAACCTAATAACTCTAACATGAATAATAAATATTGGAAAACATGATGTACATGTATGCACATATACGGTACTTATTAGACTTCAAGCAATGTATTAACATGCACAACACACTTACCCTCTTCCTCCTGCTATACAAAAGCATTTTGTTTTGCCCATTTTTTCCTTGTAATTCTTTTGCTGCACAGAGGCAAAGTATCTGGAGATGGCAGCTTATAAGAAAAAAAATTCTGATTTTAATTCTTAAAATTGTGAAATTATTTTAATGACACTATCATATTACCGGTAGTTGTTTTTAATTCTAATGATATCAGGGCTTGAAATGTGCAGTTATCCAGGCATCAAAATTAACTCAAAACTAGTTAAGGCAACCTAAAATTTCAGCAAATATAATGGAAGTTGTCCTAATTTCCTTTAAACTGACAAACAGAAATTATTGTGCATTTCAAGCACTGTGAAATTTTTCTTATTTCTTCAATGACAACTGAAGAGAAATAAATATTGTATCCCAACATACCTTGAATAATTCCAAGTTGTACATCAGGATACAACCCCTTCACAAACATGTTGATTTTGTTGGTTGTGTCTTTATTTTCTTCTGATGAACACCTTGAATGACATAGATTATTAGGTACATCATATAAATGACAAGATTTTTCAACAACTAAACTTTTCTAAAGAAAGCATACAAAATACAAAAACAATTTTTATCAAAAGGAAATCTTGATTAAAACAGAATCACTTATTAGTCATATCATCAAAATACATATATGTAATATTGAACAAATAACTGCTGATGATGAAAAAGAAACTTTTTATAAAGCATTTTCCTGACTTATTCTGGAATGAATTAAAATTTCAATCTCTATAAAAATCACAATAAGTTATCTTAAGAAAAAATTTACTTTAATTTTTCATTGTCTTCAAATGTTTCCAGGGTAAAGCTCCATCATCAAAATGACACACATGCAAAACATTAATCAATACAAAATCAATACATGTACATATACATGATGGGCTTGCACGTTGGCACAGATTATGGCATGAGGGTGTCGTTCGTGTGGGAGGAAAACAGAGTACCACAAAGGACATCCAATAGCCAGGCTGATGACAGCCACATGCTTGATGTGGTTGACATGAAATAAAACAAACCAAAAACAAGTGATTGATCACCAAGCATTATAAGTCCCCTAACCACAGCATTGGATGGCAACTTTTTGAAACAATGCCTAAACTTTAAGTTCAAGGATCATAACTATGTGACAAAAGGGTCAATCAGCATGAAACTTATATTTGGTGTGTAAGCTATTGATTTGTCCGTGCATACCAAATTTCGGATAAATATCTGCACAAAAGCCGAAAAAAAGTAAGAAAAGGTGTGGACAGATTGACAGATGAACGAGGGGTACCCTATAGGCTCCTAGGGTTTCAGCAGTATTTATCTGACGGGGAGTTGAAGTTACAGGGATTGTCAATCGATTTTTGTCAATAAGAATAAGATGACCATAACTAATGTTTGTATATATAACTAAAATTCTTACTCTTATCCGAGGTGGTATGTCTATTGTGGGGGTCCCACTTTTTAAAGGGGGCATATGTCCTGACTGCCCCCCCCCCTCTCCTTCTCATACGACCTAGAGATATCATAATATGGCTGACCATGTCGACCATGACCATATCATATGTGATATGATATGGCATATCATCATAAATTAATATGTTTAAAACATTTTTATAATTCATTTTATTAACAATTTTTAGAATCATGAAAAAAAAATACTCCAACTTACTATTCTACTGGGGCGGGGTTTTGGTCTAGCAGAGACGGAGAAAGGTGTCGCCAATACAGGTGTCGTGCGGTCTGGTCCTGGGTCTTGTTTTTTTACCCTTGAAGGCTTGACGTGGTCCTCTTCCGTTTGACAGTTTTGCGTGACAGTGACGGCAAGGCCAAGGAAGGATCGGAATCTGTATCAGATGACTCATCCGACCAACCCTTCCGACAGATCATCGCTCCGAACCGCATTTTCGTCAGCATCCGACATTTCCAGGTAATATTCTCTTTTTTCTGGTTTAAATTAAGCGCGAATGTATTTGATGCTCGATTTAGTTTCGTACATACAGTAAAAATGATCTATAAATATAGAATCATTTCGTTCATCATGTAATCGTCAGTTTTTTAAAGAAGTTAATTGATATACTCAATTTCTGCTATTGATAATAATCATGTATTTTATTTTTATTTTTTGGGAGGGGGGAGGTTACGGAAAGTTCGAAACTAATCCGGCGGTCATTGCCTCTGGTCAGCAGCATTTTGGCGGTTCATCAATATACATGTGCCTAATATTCATTATCATTGAGTAGACATAAAGAATTATCACTTTCTTTGTCGTAAAGAACTTTACTTTACATGTACAGTAGAAGCTGTTCATTTTTACGCTGTTACTAGTAGAGTATTTGTCGTAAACTGAGACTGAGAGTGAAGTCAGGACTCGGCCTCAGGTGCCAAAACGGCAGTATAGTTGGGTAGGTGTTCAAAATTGCAAGGAATCAATATTTATATTATAATTTACATGCATGAATGAGTGGCTCAATCTGAGTAGATTTGTAAACTTGCCTTTGGTTTTGCATGCTTTTATTTGGACCCAAATTTTTACCCAAATTATTTATCTATCATCAGCTAGAGACTTACAAACAAGAAGTAGTGGAATCTCGGCTTTTCTCGCTAACATCTCGCATGACGGTTTGTTATGCAAATGAGATCTCGCGACGTTCGGTACTCTCAGAACTTAATACAGCAAATAAGTAAAATCACGAGAATACCAATAGTTGCTTCCTTGTCAACAATGCTTGTTTGTAAATACTGTATTTATTTATTTTTTTATTTAATTTCCATAGTAAAATCTAACTTGTGATATTTTCAGTTTGCATCGATATATGTATAGGAGACATTATGACAAAAAAAAAAATGTAAAATGCCATTTCTATTTAAAACATTGTTTAAAATATGGCTTTTGTATTTATCCCTTCTCCCTCGTTCCGCTATGTACCACATTCATATAGGCAGAGACATATGTCTCTTATATAGGTGCAAGAAGTAGTTCCCTATTAAGTATGCCGGTCGGTGATGCTTTGTTTTACCTCTGTTAATTAAAGTGTTGTTTTAGCAATTAACACGTGAGACAGGTGTGTCGCTTAGCCGACCTATAATGGCTGGTTGTGTCATTTCATATTTCCATTACGGGTGGTACTTTCTAAGCGAATGTCCCATTTCCTTTCTTGGGAATATGATTTAGATCTCGATTTTCTTCACGAGAAATACATGTATACACATTATGATTGAGTTTACAACAGTGATGACGACAATTTTCAAATTGACACCCAGAATAAGAATCATGGCAGATCTTCTATTTGATGAAAACAACAGGGAGATTATAATAGAATGTTGTATTATTTTACTTAATAGCTTGAGCTTTATTAGGTCAAGTATCCTTTACTATGATGAGTGCAGATCGAGAGCAGATTTTCGATGCACAAACTGATAAGTGACTGCGCTATTGTAGAATACTTTACGAAGTTCTTGTCAACAATTAACCCAAGGACAATCAATTTTTCAAACCTACATGGAACAATACCTAAGAAAACGCCTGTCAAATTCTCTTCGTCAAAGGTCGCAGAGGGACACAGAGATAAGACCCTATATACATGTATTAAACCTTACACATGTAGATATAAATGCCAACATAATTTAAAAAATATATATTTAAGGCTAGACCACACACTAGAGTTTCATGTACATTTTGGTACCAACATATCACATGTACACCATGTGATACTTGAGAAAATTAAATAATTCAATCCGACCTGTCAAAATTTTCTTTGTAATGGGTCGCAAATAATTGGAGATTAAGACCCCGGTGTATGGAACCTTATAGACATAACATTGTCCATAAAATTAAATGAAAGTTATTTTAGTGCACACACTAGAGTCTCATGTACATTTTGATGCAAAACACATCACATGTAAACCTTGTAATACTTGAGAAAATGGGAAAATTCAAATGAACCTGCCTTTTTTTTACTTCATTTATCGCTCAAGGAGTACAGGATACAACACCTTAGTATAAACCTTTGTAGATAAAACGTTGGCAAGAAAATGAAATAAAAACTAGTTTTAATGCATGTTCCAAAGTCTCATGATTTTATTGATTCCAACAGCATTTCTGTACACCCCGAAACATAGGAGAATATGGGGTAATTCATACAGGTCTATAGACCGTTAGACGAAATATGCAGGAGGTCAGCTTCGAAACATCCTACTTTAAAATGGAATTCCCAAACCATTTTCTCACAAACTACTCAGAAATTGCATGTAATACTGATACTAAAAATTAATTTAATATCTTCAGTATCAATGGCAACATACGTTTAATGTGGATGTTTAGAGGATCTAACAGATTTTGCTGAATTGTTTAGCCAGGTAGTTCTCGGCCGCGATAGCTATTGTTTTCTGGTTAGGTCTCGTCACAGATCTCGTGCCACGCAATAGTTCAGTAAGATTTCCCTTCGTGTATAGGGAGTTGCCAATCCTTCTTGTTTATAAGTCCTTGCTATCATTAATACATTATAGATTAGAACCAACACTACACTACAGCCTACAGGAACCTAAATATTGGTCATTAAGCTATGTAATCAATATAATCCCAATACTGAGCCCATCCCTCCCCCTTGGGAATTGAAGTGGAAGTTCACCAAACAGGGAATTATTTGTTGCCTTTAGTTTTATTTAAGGTGTATACATTGGTATTTCACAAACATTCTAATTTGTACTATTTTCATAATTTTGTATATATTGATTAATTTCTTTTTGTTTTTTGACAGGAATATCTGTCGATTGAATTCTCACATGCTTGTCATTTTATGACCTTTCAAAATATCATCTAGAGATCAAGGGCCCAATTGAGGTACTTATGTTATTAAACTTTCATGTTATATATCACTTTCAATTAAAGATGTTTTCAATATGTGTGAAGCCAGCTTGGCTCAGTGGTAGAGCGCTCAACTACTGACCGAGAGGTCCTGGTTCAAGCCTCCTGGTAGTCATGCTGGTGTCTGTCCTTTGGATGAGACAGTAAAAACCGTTGTCCCGTTTCGCGATAAACGTGGGACGTTAAAGATCCTCACTGCTTTGGATGGGCCTATTGAAAGGTCAAAATTTATGTAACCTGCATCAGTCAGATGCTGTCACTATATATGTAAAATATTCGTGGTGTGACGTAAAACAACGTCAACAAACAAACAAACAATATATGTGTAGTTTGAGTTGTTTTTGATAATGAAGAGTAACTTTTTGAAAATACTGAAATCAGATGATTTTGAATGTCGGGTCATATTTGGACTGTAAATATCAATTGTGGTGACATTTCTTTAAATATTCTTTAATATTAATAATATATATTCCTTGTTAAATTGTTTGTGTATACTGCAAGACGCAAATGTCCTTTTCCATATTGATTTGGTTTTGAGAACATTTAACCACTTAGCTTAATGTTTGCTTTAAGATTTATTATAAATTATTCTCATTAATATAGATTAAATGGGACGTCACTCATTAGAAAACAAAAGAAGACAAAGGAGACTGAAAAGAAAAACCAAAAAACAAAGACTTGGAAAGGCAAATAATGAACCTTTTGCAGATTATGATGATAATGTTAGTGAAAAATCAGAGGAGTTCAGTTCTTGCCGTTCAGAAAGATCTGACAATGACGTCAATGAAAATTTAACTTTTATTGAAAAAGAAATATAAAAAGAAAGGAAAAAAGATGTACACATAGAACCAGTCAAAAGAAAGTCAGACTATGTGACAGCAAAAGATCTTTTTGAAAAAAAAAAACATACTTGCATATATATCCACACTTCTAAGACCTGATAATTTCATGTATGCCAAAGTCATTTAAAAAATGTCCAACAGTATTTTTTGGAGGAGAAGTGTATGGATCATATCAATCACATCATAAACGTTCATCATATGTAATGACCTACTGGCACTCTAATAATGGACACATTTTAGGGGAAGTTGGCACGGGTGACCTCGTCCCAGGAGTTACACAATATTTTATTGAGCATAATCTTATAGTAGAAAATGAAAGTAGAGTTCATTTATTTGCCAAGGTATTGTGGCTTATGCCCCTCCCTAACAGGTACAGATATCATTGTGGAAAGCCTGTAGAAGTATGGACAAGAAACTTGTATGATGTATTTGGAGAATCTGTATTTATTCCTGTTCAGCGCTTAAATTGTAAATACATCTGTGCAGATGGTAAACTTTACAATAAAGATGTTTCATATATATGTCCTTCCATTAAAAGTATCAATATATAATGCCAGTGCAATAGTTTTGTGCAGTTTTGTTAAATTTATGTATTACATTCTTATTTCCCATTGTATGTCTGTCTGGAAACCATGGTATTTCAATAGTGAGGTCATAGTGGAATAGTGTTTCGTCCTGTGCCAGTTAGCTTTAGCTTTCATGGAAGGATGTTTCACTATGCCAGTTTTGTCAATTTATTAGGTCTTTTTGTATTGTATTTCAGTAGTGAGGTCTTGGTGGAATAGTGTTTCGTCCTGTGCCAGTTAGCTATAGCTTTCATGGAAGGATGTTTCACTATGCCAGTTTTGTCAATTTATTAGGTCTTTTTGTATTGTATTTCAGTAGTGAGGTCTTGGTGGAATAGTGTTTCGTCCTGTGCCAGTTAGCTATAGCTTTCATGGAAGGATGATTCACTATGCCAGTTTTGTCAGTTTATTGGGTCTTTTTGTCTAGTATTTCAATTGTGAGGTCGTAGTGGAATAGTGTTTCGTCCTGTGCCATTTAGCTTTAGCTTTCATGGAAGGATGTTTCACTATGCCAGTTTTGTCAATTTATTGGGCCTTTTTGTCTTGTATTTCAATAGTGAGGTCATAGTGGAATAGTGTTTCGTCATGTGCCAGTTAGCTTTAGCTTTCATGGAAGGATGTTTCACTATGCCAGTTTTGTCAATTTATTGGGTCTTTTTGTATTGTATTTCAATAGTGAGGTCATAGTGGAATAGTGTTTCGTCCTGTACCAGTTAGCTTTAGCTTTCATGGAAGGATGTTTCACTATGCCAGTTTTGTCAATTTATTGGGTGTTTTTGTATTGTATTTCAGTAGTGAGGTCTTGGTGGAATAGTGTTTCGTCCTGTGCCAGTTAGCGATAGCTTTCATGGAAGGATGTTTCACTATGCCAGTTTTGTTAATTTATTGGGTCGTTTTGTATTGTATTTCAGTAGTGAGGTCATAGTGGAATAGTGTTTCGTCCTGTGCCAGTTAGCTATAGCTTTCATGGAAGGATGTTTCACTATGCCAGTTTTGTCAATTTATTAGGTCTTTTTGTATTGCATTTCTATTTTGGTCATGGTATGATTGTATTTCCGAAAATTTGTCCAGAAAGTTTTCATTTGTTTTGATTGAAAGATGTTTTATTATTCCTGTACAGTTTTAATGGATGTATATCTTCGTCTCCTAGTGAGTATACTTTAACAAATGATGTTTCATTGGGATGTATCAATTAGAGAGCTTGAGCAATAGTATTTGTATTTTAGCCGTCCTTTACAATGAATTTATCATAATGATTTTTGAGAATTTATTTTATTACATTGCATGTGCATCTTGTGTCACTATGATCAACCATATGTATCATTTATGGTTGTATGGAATTTGTATTGGATATGTTATGTATTATATGATTTTAAATTCACTGTAAAGTTTATGTATTGATTCTTATTTTCATGATCCAGGCTAATATAACCAAGAAGAAATTATGTTGGATTGTCTATTTCTCTGTTGCTTGATGTTATTGCCTTGCATGAATTTCAATTGATCACTTTGTCCGTCGTTCGTCCGTCCGGTTGTCACACTTTCACAATACAGCACGGACGACACGTATGTTCCTCAGAACACTATTCTTCCCATTTTTAGCTCTACTGGTTTATTTTTTGCGGGGAGGGAAAGATTAAAACAAAGAGAGGGAACCGACATTTAAGAATTGTAAAAATGGAAATAAATATCGGACATGAGAAGGCAAATTCACAACTTTGAAAATCGGTAACAAGACAACTCCGTGATAATGGTCTATGTGGTCACGCGGCACAGCAAAATGAGTCGAACATTCCTTGCTGAAAGGAACTGTCCGGGACAAAATGAGAATAAATCTAGAAATGGTGCAAATACGAATCTAAAGTTTTATTGTGGGCCGGCCCATCCTTTGATATAAGTTTGGGAAAGTCGCATGCGTTTCTGCGGTACAGTAAGACACCCCCCCCCAGGATTTCACACCAATGAAAAAATTAGGATTTTATTCACTGCGGAGAGAGCATGTGTCGCCTCTCTGACCCAGTTTGATAGATACATGTAAATGTAGTACGTTACAGCAGAGAAGTATTAAATTTGTTGGAATGTTTTCTGGGGATGGGTGTTACCTTGCAATTTCTTAATATTTGACGCGCTTTCTTCATAACCAAATTATTATTCGGTTGCCTAAGTGACTTTTGGTTGATATCCAATCGGAGCATCATCGCCATTTTTTACAAAAAATATATCTTTTTTTGCGTACGGAAATGGTCGAGTTGTAATATTACGACTGAATAATAGTGTGATGTAAGTCCTACTTAAACTTTCAGAATACAGAATGCTACGCTAAGAAGGACCAATTACAATTGTTTCTTCTGGCAAGACGATAAACCTTAATTAGTGTTTATAAATTGAAACTTGAGAATAAAAAGATTACCAACCAGCACGGCCACACCACTACCAAAAGTTTACCAGTGAAGGGTTGGTTACCTCAGAAAACCTCAAGTTGCTTATAGATTGGGTTATGTTTTGTTGTTAAAAATAAATTGTGGGTTAATGGATTAATTATAGTTTCACGTCACTCCACGACTATTTCACGTACATGGTGACGGTATCTACCTGATGCATTGCATAGAAATTTATACTTCTGTAACGGACCCTCCCGAAGAAGTGGGGAATCGTTTACGTGTCACGCCTACCGTGATACGGGACCTCTGTTTCTACTGTCCAATTTGAAAGACGGATCACCGATGTGCCCACGGCGGAAGTCGAACCCGCGACCTTTCGGTCACCTCGTCCACTGAGCCCACCAACTTAAAACATATAGTAGATGATATGGCTAGTAATTTTAAAAGTACATTTCCATACTAAATGCAGGCTAATTCGTACGTCTGATAAATTCGCTATTGCCATGCCTTATGTACTGAATTGGCTAAATGAGCCCAAATATAAACTATTAGCTGAAAAGGAAGTGATACTGGAGATTTATATGTCTGTGGTCGATCATCATGCATGGTCTTTATATGTCTGCTAATTAACAGTCACATGTCTGTACAATACATATTTTAAAACGTTATTCTGTTTTTAAAATTTTTTGCAGTTTTATCAAACATCCCATTCCGGCCCACACTTTGGTTCTTGCACCAAATTGTCTCTTGTAAATATATATATGTGTGTGTACTAGTATATGGCTGTGTTTCCCCAGTCGGTAATGGAAAAAAAAATCTATTTATCGTACAGACATCATTTTCCTGTAAATGATAGGTGATAGAGATGTACAGATATCAGAAATATATAAGGTTGTCTTGAACTTGGTCAGGTATTTTACTCTGTCACCATTAAAGTGAAAGGACAATGTCCGGATGGCTTATGTGAAAGGATAGTGTCCGATTTCACTTAAAAGAAACATTTACACTTGATACAAATACATTTTTTGCTTAGATTGACTTCCTGGTGTATTACACCGTCAATTATATGTAAATACCACATTTGATTACTAACTTAACTAATATTGCAATACCAAACACAGTAAATTATATTTACGAGTCCTAACACGATTACTGATGCAGTCATTCTAACATGATTATTTTAAATCTCCAAATAAAATAAAACGAAAACTCCAATTATATTCCATACTCTAAGTTTACTTGGAGTTTAATGTCAATAAACTTCTATTATACATGAGGTATAATGCAACATTAAACTTTCTTTTACCTCACATATAATTTCATATTAAATTTTAATTTTATGTTAAACTTCAAGTATATTTCAAGTTTAATGAATTATAATTTTCATTAAACGTCTTTTTTCATGCAGTGTAAAGCATCAATTATTTGATAAAATACAAACAGCTGATAAATATATACCTATCTTTTCATACATTTAAAGAAGTGCCGAATATTGTTTTTTAACGTTCTAATTTGATTTAATATTTGTTTCGATCCAGCGAAAATATAAACTAAGAAACAACAACAGCAACAACAACAACGACGATGACAACCACAACAAGACGACGACGGACAGGAAAATAACAACAACAACAATAATAATAATGAAAGAATCATTTTATCAAATAATACTAAAGTTAATTGGATGTACCTTATTGACTGCCACCCGGTTTGCACCTTACCCATTACATATTATTTAAACACAGAGTATAGTGTCAAATAGCCCGCCATTATATAAATACCAAATTACGCCGGCGTGGCCTAGTGGTATTGCGCTCGTCTCTTGATCGGGAGCCCGGGGTTCGAGTCCCGCTCTGGTCATGCTGGTGTCCTGTCTTTCGGATGAGACAGTAAAAACCAAGGCCTCGTGTCATGGTATGCATGGCACGTTAAAGATCCCTCACTGCCTCGGATGGCTCCGTTGCAAAGGTAAAAATCTGTATGCCCCTGCATCAAGCAGATGCCGTCACCATATACGTGAAATATTCGTGGTGTGACGTTAAACAGAAATCAATTATAAATACCAAATATGATTCAAATTTCGCAAGAGTGATTTTTAATCATCATCTCTGAATGCATTCATCGATGTTTGATTCTTTCCTGTCATCTTTGAATATACGCTTTCGTGTTGAATTTGTATATCGATTATTCCTCATAATAAATTTCCATTATAAACTAGATGTTATAGGCAAAAAAAAATTGTCAATGAAAATGTCTTGAATTGTCCGCTTGTGTATAAATTGTTTATAAACCTACAACATTTAAATTAACATTAATTTGATGCACATTTTCAATATTAATGTCTATAATTTCATATTCATGCCAAACATTTGGAAAACGAAAATATGGTATTACAAAGGTTTATAACGAACAAGTGAACAAAACAAATGAGAAGAAAAATAATCATTTTGGAACAAATTTAACAATGTTCGAACGTCAAATTGAACTGTATTTCGTTTCGATACACTGAATAATCGATTCATAATACATTTTTGTATATCTATAATCAATATACTTACATTTCCTAGAAAGAGAAGTCACGTGTGTAATTCTCTAGAGAAAGCTTAATTACATCTCTGCAAGAAGCTCATTTGTGTGAAATTATCTTTTATTTTCAGCACGTGTTAAAATGTGGTGTAATGAGCATTTTGTTATTTAATTGTATCAGTTCAGATGATCATACTTTTTCTCAACACTAGTATCATTATTATATGGCGAAAGGTTATTGTACGTCAAAAATATGTATGACTCTAAATACATAGATTGTTGAGATTACATGAGCTTTACATTAAGTGCTGAAGATAAAACAATTGTGCATCAGTATTGTCTTCACGTTTTCATTCCAAGGAATCAAAAAGTGACATTTACTAATAGGCAGTATATACCTATGTACATGTACATATACATGGGCCGCATAGGAAGTGTAAATTAAATATAAATTGGATTGATTATATAACAACATCAGTATAATGTCATCTTAATTGTACTGTCATGTTAAAATTTTAAATTCAATACATAAAAATGGATAATATGTTACACTGCTAATTACCTTAACGTATCCTATTGTGTCTTTGTGGCCCCAAGAGACGCAATAATAAATAGTTGTAGATTGTAAGGGATTATACAATGTGAAAGAAAGGGTTTAAAGAAAAGTAGCCACAGAGTAGTTATAAACAAAAAATAATCACACAAGAATTAAAAAATATGATAAATATCGTCTATGTCTGGTTGCTTGTGTAGGACAAAGAAATGTTATAAAGGTATTTTATCAATGTCAGAAATGAGAACATCTTCGGTCTAGATATCTTCCATAAGTTACGACAAGAGTTCCTATAGGGGTGAGGTTTTGTAGCCTATGGCAGTGCTTAAGAGTACTCTGCTCCTGACGCCCAACATACATCAACATAGCAAAGCCAAGTCCTTACGTCACAACATTGAACCATATGTTGCACAATGCTGCATTATCCAGCATGTAAACTATCATTACTGTACTATTTGTTATCAAGTATTTGAATTAAATGAATAATAACAAGCATTGATGAAGTAATAAAATCACCTTGCAATATGTCACATTATGGCGGGGATCGAATATTATATATACCCTGGTACTAGTTGTAATACCCTAAGGTGTAGTTGACAAATCTGCGGCGGAATAAGTAAGTAGTTATAAATGTTTCATTATATGTCTCAACCGGGTTTTTTTTCAGATGCAGTACTCGCATCTTGAAGTGAAATGCCTTTAGTATTAAGCTTTTCATGTGAATGCTTTTATAGGTCAATTACTTATTTACTATTTAAATTAGTGTTAAGTTTCAAATTTCGACAGTCCAGTAACATTTTCTTCCATCGGCAAGAGAGTTTTATTTTAATTAATTTCTATGAGAATAATGACTTAAGTAAACTTTTGAATATTGCAATCTCGCCATTTTGCAAGAGAGAGAAAGAGAGTAAGAGAGAGATGCCCTGGTGTCTCAGTTCATAGATATCTCCTTGCTGTCTCAGCTTACAGATATCCCCTTGGTGTCTCAGTACATAGATATTCCCCTGGTGTCTCATCTTACAGATGTCCCTTTGGTGTCTCAGTACATGGATATCTCCTTGGTGTCTCAGCTCACAGATATCCCCTTGGTGTCTCAGCTCACAGATATCCCCTTGGTGTCTCAGCTCACAGATTTCCCATGGGTGTCTCAGTTCACAGATATCCCCTTGGTGTCTCAGTTCATTGATATCTCCTTGGAGTCTCAGCTCATAGATATCCCCTTGGTGTCTCAGTTCATTGATATCTCCTTGGTGTCTCAGTTCATTGATATCTCCTTGGTGTCTCAGCTCACAGATATCCCCTTGGTGTCTCAGTTCATTGATATCTCCTTGATGTCTCAGGTCACAGATATCCCCTTGGTGTCTCAGCTCATTGATATTTCCTTGGTGTCTCAGCTCATAGATATCCCCTTGGGGTCTCAATTCATTGATATCTCCTTGGTATCTCAGCTCACAGATATCCCCTTGGTGTCTCAGTTCATTGATATCTCCTTGGTGTCTCAACTCACAGATGTCCCCTTGGTGTCTCAGCTCACAGATATCCCCTTGGTGTCTCAGCTCACAGATATCCCCTTGGTGTCTCTCTCACAGATATCCCCATGGTGTCTCAGTTCATAGGCATAGGGCATATCTGTGAGCTGAGAAAACAGGGCATATCTGTGATCCCCTGGTGTCTCAGCTCACAGATATGCCATATCTCAGCTGATAGATATGCTTTTGATACCTCCGCTCACATATGACTTTGGTGTATGAGCTCATAGATATGTCCTGGTGTGTAAGCTCACAGATATGCCCTAGTATCTCACCTCACAGATATGCCCCTGGTGTCTCACCTCACAGATATGCCCCTGGTGCCTCACCTCACAGATATGCCCTAGTGTCTCACCTCACAGATATGCCCTTGGTGCCACAGCTTACAGATATAGGTTGTGTGTCTCAGCTCATAGATATACGCTGGGTGTCTGAGCTCAGAGATATGTCCTAGTGTGTAAACTCTCAGATATGCCCTGGTGTCTCAGCTCACTGATGTGCTCTTAGTGTCTGAGCTAACACATATACGTTAAGTGCCTTAGCTCATAGATATGCTCCTGGTTCTCAGCATAAAGGTTTAGTTTACAAGATACAATCCGCATTTATTAAGTATGCACGAGGCAGATCTGTATACATAGATCTTATTGTACATCTCAACTGACGATGTTTACATGATACTTCAAATAACTAGATTATAACTGAGTTACAGTCCAAAGTATAGTCATTTATTAGTACACATTTTTATATTTCAAAGCATGACGATATTTCATTTCCTTAACCAACAATATATAGAATGCAATAATCTCACTTACGTTGAAGAGCTCAATACTTTTGCAAATGAATGCACAATTAATTAAAATATATGCACTTACTTTATGGCGAGTTATATATTAGAGGAAATAACTATGTTTTATGTATTAAATCATGACAAATATAATGTAAATCTGTGTTCGAATTACGAAGAAGGATCGCCATGGATCGCGAAAATTCTTCATGTGAAACCTCTTTTTTAAAAGAAAAAAGAGGAGTTACCGGCTCAGTTATGTGGCAGAAGTCACCATGGAGCTATACAATTTTTTTTTAAAAATCATCCTCTTAAATGTAATTGCACTTCGAAGTTGGAACTTATACGTATAGGAATATATTCAGTTTTTATTTATTTAAAGCTATCGCTTTCAAAGGGAGTTACATTCACAATACAATGGATGCGAAGAAGTTGCTGCTATTATTCTTCATAGTATTGATTATCGGCGTGGAGATATATTCCTTTCGAATAAAAAAGAGGAGGCAAAGTCTTGAGAGTTCGAGAAATACATTGAGAATTAGCAATACGAGAATAACCATTACACGGGTTAGAAAAATCCCGAGTCGTCCTCGTACCAGGATTTCACGTTGGACTAGGGTCCCAGTCTCTCGTAGCTGTAACACAGAATTCAATTATAACACAGGTAATTTTTGTTATTAGTATTAAAATATAAACATAATAAAGAATGAAAGAACATTTGATAAATCTCCTTCTAACCTGCTCCATCCGCAATGAAATACGTTATATAATACATCAAGTATTACGATGTCATTGGTATTAAAACGGCTTTGTACTGAAAATTATTTATATTGGTACATGTGTATATTAGTTAAGGTGTTTCATTTCCGAGATGTGTGTTTTTCTCATTATATTTTGCACAATCGATGTAAAATATATATCCATCATGTGGATTTATTGAAATCGCATTTCATTATAAAATCCACAAAATTCATTAACAGACCACATGGTGTTGCTTCAATATTATGTTGTTGATGTTAATATTGATTTTATCGGAAAGTGTCATTATCATATAAACAGTTTTGTAGATCTATGTCTGAGGATCATTTGTCGAAATTCAGATTAAACGGAAAAATTAAGTAACTACTCCCAAACAATATGTTTATATATTTGATTCTGAAAAGATACAACTCACTGCTTTCAGTCTATTTATCATATGCTCAAATCAATCAAAACGGCAGGTTCAAAAGTACAAAAAGGACTGTTTAATTCATTCCAAGTAAACGACAAATAAACATAAATACATAATAATGCAATGAAAGTGAAGAGGATAGACGTTAATTGCGATATTTATATAATTAGAAATGCTTGTAAGAACGTATGTATTGCATTGATCAGGTAACATTTGGCACTGTACATATTTTATTTACATAACAGCCATACACCATTTTTCTTCCAATTCTTCCTTTAGTTAATACAGGGATCCAAGAATGATTTGAAAATAATTTAAATCGTCCTTTCGGCTTCTCCAAAGAGTATCTGTTATTTGATATTGTAAAATGTAACGCGAATTTTAAATATACATTATAATAAATCACATGTCACCTCGTAAGAATGTAATATTAATTTTATTATACCAAATATGGGCTTGAGCATATAATTTGTTTTAAAAAATCATTTAACGCGTTTTAGAAACCATACGTGTAGGTGTAGAAGGGAAATCCTAAAATTACTGGTGTATGACGGTATAACGTCATCATTTAGTGTGTATTTGTAATCGCTACTAGTTTCTAAGCACTTGTGATTCGTCTGTTACAAGTAAGTAAACACGTGGGGGATTTTGTGTAAATCTGATGTTGATAAGTTTGTTTATAAACGTACAAATCATTGCGTTATTCTAAGATACAAACAAGTTTTAAATATATGCAATGGTTAAGTACCGTTTTCAGTCGGACCACTGTTTGATCCTATAAGTTTATACGTACAGTCACTGTATTGTATTCGTACACGTTTACTTTCTAAACAGTCTACATGTCTACAAGTAGAGTAAGGTATTTAAACCTCTCTAATCTATCACTAATCACAAATTTGGTGAATAGATTACTTCAAATAAAGAAAACTTATACTATCGCCACATTATCATTTCAAAATTAAATCGAAGTGCGCACAAATTCCGCACATGTAACATTTCAGTTAAATGTCATTATCCATCGCTCTCATCGCTAAAACGGGTGACATTAAGATTTTCAACTAGTTGATCATTCAATAATAATAAATCAACTATAGAAATATAGAACCCCCCCCCCCCTCCCCCCAAGAAAAAAAAAAAAAAACAACCCATAATAAAACTTAAATAAATATAATAAATACTAAATAGATAAAAAAAACATCCAGAAAACAACCCTAAAACGTAACAATAGAATATAATTTGTATCATATTATATGTTTGATAATTTTTGAAAGAGTCTTATTGTGGCATGGGTAAGTAAACAAATATATTTTGCATGTTTTGTTTGCTTTGTTTGTGCTTTGCCTTGTCTGTAGTGTCTAGAGTTTTTATGATTTTAATAACTAATCATGGAAACAACTGTCAACACCCAGTTCTTTTAAAGGGCATATGTTTTATTCATGAATATTATTTCAATTTTGAAAATTCGTTATAGTCATACATTTCACGTCTCGCTTTTGCAATACGATCTTTGTATCAATTAATTTAACACACGGGGGATTGCTAAATAATACCATGTATGAGGCACTTCATGCTTAAAGCTGTATACCCTATATTAGCTAGTACAGAGCATACTATAGGTAAATCTATTCTAAATTGTTGTGATTATATATATAAGCCTAAAACATTAAAAAACGACCCTTGCAAATTTTGTGATCAAATTCGTCGTATTAAGTGAGATATGACTGTCTACAACGCCATATTTGTAAACAGAATGCTTACAACCAACACATCACGTGATATTATTTGGAAGCCGCATCATGGAACGCGAGGTAAATAAACTTCACGAGTAACTTAAAAAAATCTGCATTCAAGTCTGCTAAAGTTAGCATTTCCTGAAATTGTTTTCTTTTGGAGTCTCCCTTCAACGTATTTGGTTTCATTAAACTGCGCATGGGCGGAGTCAGGGTTTGAAGCAACAAAAATGTTATTAACGCAAAGTTGATAACTTCAGCCATTCGAGGAAAATACAGTTTTTGTTTTACATGCCCTAATTTTTGAAATTATACCGAATTGTAGGGTATACATCTTTAGCAATTTCCTGTATTGCAACCAATTTTAAACTATTTATAACAAAGAAAAAAGAGAAGTTACTGGCTCAGTAATATGGCAGAAGTCACCATAGAGAATTAATAAGAGAACATACATAAGTGTGTAGATTTACTACATCCGCCGTGCTACTCAAGGCCAAAACTGTGGGAATCCAAAGTGTAAATGTCTGAATTACCAAAGTAACTTGTGTCATGTGACTGTGGGACTCACAATAAACAAATTCCTTAGTAAATGGATTGGCCTCTCCACGTTAGATCATATAGGTAAGTAATATGAGAAGTATTTGAACGTTCACAGATGAAGCGAAGAATATCAAATAGGGGGCATTATTTGTGGTATTGTAGTGCACTTAATATGTATTTGAATGTCAGTTCTTACCTTACTTATCATCAAGTATACACATCTACTGTGATGAAGCTCCAACTAAAGCTAAATAGTATATTGCTCAAACAAAGCTCTGTCCTTAGAGTCGCTCTTTGGCCTTAATATTTAGGTCACACGGATAACTCGTTTACCCTTAAATATTTATACTTTAGATTTCGACTTCCACCTCCAGCATTCCTGTGATGATGCACTAAATTAATACAAGTGTATATGTTCCATATTAATATTCACCATATAATGTACATATTGTAAACATGTAGAATATCATAGTATATCCGAGACATAAAATAGAACCGGCAATGAAAATATAACGTACATTCTAATTCACTTGTTTTGTTTTGACAATTCTGATTGGTCCACACTATACCATTCAGACATTTATAACCACGATATACCGTCCCCAAATGTATTACTTCGTTCATTTAACGTCCATTTTAAGTCTCGTATCAAGTACGATTTGCAAGTTCTACCATTCACGTGCGCAATCATTACAATTAAATTTAACCAACAAAACTGACAACGTACGTAACATACCAACATGCAGCATGCTTTCCAGCATTTTGAACATGTCCTTTCATCTCGCCGCGTCCGTTCAGCTGTTTACGATGCGATGTCATGTCACTCATATATGAATCAATTTTTGATTAATAATTTAATCATAAAACTTTAAGCATATGAAAATGAAGAAAATTCTTATGTCAGTGCACTATATCTCATTTGGTTTTTCGGAGGAGTTTTAAACATGGCTCTATCAGTCCCTAGCAACGGGGAATTGGGGATAATTTCAAAGAGAAAAAACAAATTTTTTTTGGTTACAATAAATTAGAATGGGGATAAACGTATTGTGTTTGATTGTTTCCGACAGGTATACCGTGGTTAAACTATGTTTCAAACGGTATAACCGCGGTATACCTGTCGGAAACAATCAAATATAGTACGTTTATACCCTAAATATAGTTTAGCTCACTTTGAACATTACAGTCATTTATATTTCTAGTTTTGTTTGGATATTTTTAGTATATGTCTACCGAGATGCTTTGTTTAGTTCTTTATAGTGCTTTTTGGTGTATATACATGAGATGATTATAGTATGATACCCATGATCAGTCACTTTTATACATTTGTATTTACTGACAATGGTTATTTTTATTGATCAGCCGTAACTGCATTAAAATATAATACCTTTGTGATGTCTTTTGTGTTCTTTTCCTTTATAATCTGCATGTTCATAGAGTCTTTCTTATACGGCTGAGTAAAATGTCTTCCTGTTATTTTCCTTTCATATTCCTTTCATATTTCCTTTCATATTCATATTTCATATTATTTTCCTTTCCTTTCATATTGTTATTTGATAACAATATGATTATTAGATAAAATACCACAGAGGCATAATCATACATTCAGATCATGTTTCCTAGAAGTAAGAGTTCTTTTGTTAAAGTATTAGTGTTCTTACTTGTTCTCTATTGTTTGGAAGGTAGTAGCCTCTATATGGATGATCATTTATACATTTTTAATTTGTGTGTCCTTTGATTGTGCTGCTTTTGTGGTGAATGGGAAGGTGGGCGTCCATCAACCGCTTAACCGCATCAATTGAATGGCGTTTGTTTCTTCAATTGACCGTCCTAAATCGGTATCGTAACCGCAGCACAATCGAATATTTTTGTAATGTTTTTCAGTGTTTATTCTACTATTATCATGCTTTGTGTGCATGACCTTGGTGATTTGTGTCATACAACTACGTGAGATGTCTTCAGTTTTCTCTTTTACTTTGAATATTCCCTGATACATTAAAATTAAAGCCATTATAAATACAGAAACCTAAACTGCTATCACTAAATCAATATATTGATCATCAAACGCGTACGATGTATTTGTAAATACTCACATTATCCTGTAGGGAAATGTACATACGCCACCTTGACACCTGATCCTAGTTTCAGTAGGTGTCCGCCAGTTTCCGTAGCGGAAACCTCCTTAGGTCTCCAGGTTATAGAAAAAATTTAATTTTCCAGTTTATATAGAGGATATGTTCTGAGTTCTGCTGGTTTGATTTATGTACATTTCCTTAAATGTACCGGTTTCCGATGGCGGAAACTTGCTGGAAATGTCCCAGTTACTGCAGGTTTCTGCAAGGTTTCGATTGCGGAAACATCAAGTTACTGCAAGTTTCCACCGGTTTCTGTTGCGGAAACACCATGTTTTAGCAAGTTTACGCAAGGTTTCCGTACGGAAACTCGAAGTTTCCGCGCGGAAACCTGCAGTAACTGGGACATTTCCAGCAAGTTTCCGCCACCTGAAACCTGGTGGAAACTTATTGTTTCCGCCAGCTTTCTGCTAACGGAAACTTGTTTTTTTTTTGCAGTGAGGGGAAGATGCATACGCCACCATGGCACCCGATGCCACCTCTGTCTCTTTGCACTTTACTTT
Organism: Pteria penguin; assembly: GCA_035048485.1. NCBI lineage: Eukaryota > Metazoa > Mollusca > Bivalvia > Pterioida > Pteriidae > Pteria > Pteria penguin. Next base: position 11,905,980 of record CM068589.1, read on the forward strand.
GATATTATTGTTAATTTTATATTACATCGAAATCCCACTTTGCATAATATGAGAGTAAATATTCCACTCAATCCTATTTTAGGACCAAACAATTGGTATAAACTGTCAAGCTGTTACAAGGCGTGCAAATATGGTTCAAGACAATCCCCAATTAACATTAACACCAGAAGTGCTCGCCCAACGTCCATCTTTATAAAACGTATTTCATTCAAAAATAGTGGTAATACCACTGTTGAAATGAAAATAACGAATCACAGTAAGTACTACAAATATTTTAGTAGACTTTTTTGTCAGGCAATGCTATGAAAATTTTATAGATAACGTAAATGTATATGTGTGTGTTTTCCAACTAATGGGTTATCAGATGAATTAAATTAATTTTTAAAACCACCTCTAATTGTAAATTTTTATATCACTCACTCATTCCCACAATCATTCATTTGTATGTTTTATATGATGTTTCACCATTCGGTCATTTAGTATTATCTATTATACAGAAAGCCATTCCCCGGAGTTCAAACCGACATCAAATGATTTTTTCCTGGCGTATGGCAGTGAAAAATACAACTTTAAAAATCTCCATATACATTTGGGAAAGAAAACGATGGAAAGTGTCGGCTCGGAACATTCCATTGATGGAAAATTCACAGCCATGGAAGTAAGTATTTGCATGAAGTTTGGTCTGGTGTCTCATCTTATATCAGTTTTGTAGCATTTATTTCTTTTTGAACGTCGAACTCAGGAAACAGATATGTTCGTGTGCCACATAATGCTATACTGTAAATATGCGATTCTATAACATCATTATTTTTTATATATTCATTCAGACAGCACATGCTGACTTTCCAAGTTTTATTTCTTATTCTTAGTTTGTTCACTTTTTTCAATCGTTTTACGTTTAAATGAGTATAAATGCAATAAGCAAAAATTTCATTCTCATTTACCTGAATGTTGGTTTTCTTAACGTGCTTTCTTGGGTGTTTTCTTATGTGGTGCATGCGAGTAATATTTAGGGCCTCTATATATTGGTGTGGTTAATTTTGGTTTATTGCTCTTTGACAAATGTGCGAAAAGCTACAAGGAACACACGGACTTTATCACGACATCTAGTATCAACTCTTATTCCTCGGGTCCACGTATGTCCGGCTTCAATGGCGAGCGCCCTATACGCAAAACGAAAAAGAATACACAAACATTTGAAGGCCCTAGGTCTATCATAATTAAGAATTACATATATTCGAATGTATCGCACAACGAGTCTTTTAATTTTAGAGTTCGTATTGTTTGTATGGAATTAGTTTATATCAAAATGTTAAAATCACTGAGAGTTGCCACTCAATCTGTCCACCCCCCCTCCCCCCCACCACCGCTTACCTTTGCTATGGGGTTCAACCTGGATCCACTACGGTATTTACAGTAACCACAGAGCCTCTGTTTTCATTCATTTATTTATTTTTGAATACACACTTTCTGCAGAGTGATGATCCATATCTATCTATTGTCTGAAGGTTTTGGAAAGTTTATATTGTTGATACTAGATTTGCTCTAGTATCTCTATTTTATTTGCAGTATGAAATAGAGAGAATTTGTATTTAATGAGTACGAAAAGTACTAGTGTTTTCTATCGATACTTTTTCTATTGAATGTGAAAAAAAACGAAGAAGTACCGAAGGATTAACGATATCTCATAATCCATGGAATTAAAGGACAATATCACGTATAGTATCATACATTTCTCTTGTTTTATTTTTCTGTGGTAAATAAAGACTTTGTCTCTTATACAAGTACCTAGAGCATTTCGCGTTTTGTTTTTGTTTTTTATCTAAATCACCTAAAATTATCATATTGACATGTCTGTTATTATACATATCACGTATAGAAGAAAAGGTTACTTACCCAACTACCAAGGAAGGGGCTGGGATGAAGAATGGGAACCAGAACAACTGCATGTGAAATTCTATATCCAATGTCTGTTCAACGAGTTATACATGCTGTGTACTCAGACATGTTCGTAAATGTTTGTTTGTCATTTCAGGCACATATGGTTTTCAGCAATTCAAAAAGGGCAACATACCTGGGTTATCCGAAATATGTAGTTGTTGCTGTACTTTTGCGGGTAGGTAATAATAGGTTGAGTATTCAAACAGCTGACGTTTGAAAAATAATCAGCCACCGTAGTTCAGGAAATATTGTGTTAGGCTTGTGGCACCATCTGAAAACACAAAACTACGTTATGGTCATATCCTACTTATGTAGATGTAGGATAGATTTGGATAAAAAACTGAACCAGATTTAAAGTAAAGTTTGATGTTGTAACCAAATGAAAATTTTTGATTTTTTTTCAACTTCATTGATTGACTCAGACATTGTTCATTGCCATGTATTGGCAAAAGAACATATCAGTAAATATCCTATTTTTCGCGGATATTTTCTCTTCATATATGAAATAAAACTAATTTAATACATAATTACCTGAATATAGCAAAGAAACTGAAACCTTTCCACATAAATCTTTTTGTGAATAGACAAGAAAATCTGTATTTACAATATTCCTGGCAATCCTGCCGCTTTATTCATAACTAATATAGAATTATCTTTCTTGTAATCAACTGCATTTGATTTAAGGTGTTTTCTGCAGAGATATAAAAGTTTTGCGAGCCGGCAATGTCATTAAAGCGGACTACCATTTCCTTTTAAATCCGCGTTAACACGCTTGACTGATCCATCATTAACTTGCCTTAGACAACTAAGTGTACAAGAATTTAAACGTGTGTGTTACAATAATTATTGTAATAATAATAACAGTAGTGTAACGTCCGTAGCGACATTTGTCATGTAGATTATTTCTCGTGGCTCTGCCTATACGTCCGTGGCGACATTTGTCATGTAGCTCATTTCTCTTAGCACTGCTTGTACGTCCGTGGCTACATTTGTCATGTAGCTTATTTCTCTTGGCGTTGTCTGTATGTCCGTGGCTACATTTGTCATGTAGCTTATTTCTCTTGGTTCTGCCTGTACGTCCGTGGCGACATCTGTCATGTAGCGTATTTCTCTTGGATCTGCTTGTACGTCCGTGACGACATTTGTCATGTAGCTTATTTCTCTTGGTTCTGCCTGTACGTCCGTGGCGACATTTGTCACGTAGCTTATTTGTCCTGCCGATGCTTGTACGTCCGTTACGACATTTGTCAGGTAACTTATTTCTCTTGGCTCTACCTGTACGTCCGTGGCGACATCTGTCATGTAACTTAATCATGTGTCTTTCTCTGTTGTTTACACAAGGTCCAACATAAAACTTAGTGTAACAAAGCTGTTGGAGGCTTATTCTATTTTGAGATGAGAAAATACATTCCAATGTGTATTGTATGAAAGTTTTGTCCAGTTGTATATCTACTCAAGAATAATTTACAGTAAAAATGGTCACTAAACCAAAATACTCTTCCATATGTAAAACGGTCCTTAATTAAGGTTTGGCTTTTTTTGTCAAATAAAGTCCCTCTTCGAATATTTCAGATTCCTAGAAATTTCACCCTTAAGCATCACTGAGGAAACGTATGTTGTGATAAAATAAGACAGGTGTATATGTTTGTATATTTCTATTGCTACAATATTTTTTATTGTAGTTAGAGAAAGGAATCAAAATATATCATGAAATTGAATCAAGTAAAGTATGGAATGCTATGATATATTTGGAATATTAAGTATTCAATATTCTAATTATGAAGATGGTTTCTTTTCTGCGCTTCAATCTACACAATTATCGAAATGGAATGAAATATATATTTGGAATATTCAGTGTTTAATATTTAAATGGTTACTTTTCTGCGCTTCGACCCACACATTTGTCGAAATAATTATTGATATCATTACATCCCCCTTTCATTTGTTGAATTTAATCGTTTAATACATGTGTATTCACTTGTGACTCATTAACTCAAAAACAATTAATCGTACCATACAAAGGATAAACCCCATTTTTTATACTTTCTATCACTACTTTGTAAGGTTGAATGCTTTAATACAAAACACGAGAATCATTTAATCTGCTCAGCAATTTATTGTTTCCAAACACGACAGACTTGATCGTCCTATGTCGGCATATCCATAGTCGTATTTTGAATATTTTTAAATTTTTATAATGTAGTAGCGGCCTCTGTTGTCGCTGTGATTGGTATTGAGGTTGTCGTCAAATCCTTCGAGTTGTTGTATTTACCTCTTCGTACATAATTTATAACATAGGTATCAAAGGATCCATCATTTGACGATCCTGAGGAGAACTGTAGAAACATCTTACAAAAGAAGGACTGGATGGCCAGTTCCATGACCTTTAAAGGAGGACGTTATGAAGCATCGGAATGTATGGAACATCGGGCTTTAAATATTAGTCGTACGCTTCGATGTGCTTACACAAACAGTGCAGTAAGAACCTACAACTCGGGTAAAGAAATCGTGTCTTTATAATGGCGCTTTTATGCGACAAGAGATAATAAGTAGTAACCTATGTGTTAGATGAATGATGATCCGTTTTACTACTTTCACTTTTCAACTGCTCAGGATTACTACTTTTTCAGATTTTGTCCGTATCGTAGATTTCATAAATTTCGAACCCCACAGATTTTTTAACATAGAAAAAAAAACACCATAGATTGGCTTAGTAGTTCTCATAACACGTTCATTGTATCTTTCATATCGTGAAAAATTCAATACAAAATAGAAACCAACCTATTAGACAGAATATCTCCTATATGAATTGTCCTGTACTTAAGTTGGAGGGTTTGGCTCTTACTCTAATTGCTCTTCAAATATTTATAGTTTAAATTCCCACAGTTTGGACCTTTGATCATTTCTGAAATAATTGCATTGAGGTACATAAGGTGTACCAAATTAATACGTGTATAAATATTCCGACAATCTTATATAAAAAAAGATAAGAATCATCAGTATATGAGATGACATACGGTTTTTGTGTGTGTTGTACAATTAAACGAATCTGGGATGGGGATAGACGGTTATTGACCATGACGTTCTCAAATATTTGTTGTATTGAAATGTCAATGTATAATGTAAGATTGTACTGCCTTTTCTTCATACTTTGTGGAGCTTTAGTAGTAGAAAAATTAAGGGCATACACTGGAAGACTCTAGCTGTGATCGATATTTGAACCCTTGGTGGATAGTGATTAGAGAACAAGGCTTGTTATAAGACAAACGATCATGACGGTCCCCATTTCCAAAACGTACAAAAACATGCAACTGAGATACAATACATACAAAAGATATAACATCATTACGTGTCATGACATCTATAAATCTTTTGATAGGAAGAACAGTGCGAGCATACGTTGATGTATTGGAATTATTACCCCCGTCTTTAGATGGAATACACCAATACTATACATATGGTGGATCACTAACCACGCCCCCATGCACCGAATCTGTACAGTGGATAGTAATGAAGTGTCCAGTAACAGTTTCTAAAAAGGTAAAACTGAAGTAAATTTATTTTATATTTTCAGTATTTCAACTCTAGTAACTTGGCTACCATTCAAAAATTGAATATTGTCCAGAATATTGCTTTCCTCATTCTACTATTTCTCATCATATATTCGATACGTTTCACCTTTAATGAGAGCTGGGTGTATGTGTACAGTAAACATTGGATTATCTTATCTAATTTGGCTTTAAACACTAACCATTTACATTTAAAAAGAAATACATCAAACAACCAAGTGTGTGTGTTTGTGTGTGTGTGGATGACGTTAACATTTGGTTAGAAAATACTTTATCATAAATTGTTTACTGTAGCATGACATTTACTTAAAAAGCAATATAGCCAATTTATCAACTATATGAAATATATCTTTGAAACATGCGTTGGAGAACATATCTAAATACTTGGAAATGTTATGTTTATATCAGGTATTGGAAGCATTACAGAAGGTACAAGCCTCTAAGACAGGGGAGTTAATCAGTAAATGGGGCACAAGGCGTCCAATACAAAGGAATTTTATCACTGTGTACTCTAGCTTCCGGTAGAGAAATGTAAAAGCTTGATGCTCTCTTTTAAAAACAAATAAAATACGGAAACTGTGTTCCTTTGTATTTTTTTCAAAAATTCAGCAATTTCTAACTGCTTGACGGATACCACGAAAACTCAAACCATGTGTGAAGCTAGTTATTAAGAAAATATTGGTCTCGATAAATCCATGTGTGAAGCTAGTTATTTAGATAATATTGGTCTCGATAAATTATTAAACTTCGTTGACAGCAATGCTCGTGAAAAGACATTCGAATAACTATGATAATCTTACATTTCAATATCAGCACTAATGTATATCATGAGAAAGTTTTGTAAAGTCATAAATTTTTATAATATATTTAACGAATAATTGGCTATAAGCAGAGGATTTTGTAAATGCTTTGTTTTTTATTTTTGTAAATAACATTTAGAGAAATTCTTCCTATAACATAGCTCTGTCCTTAGATTCGTTCTTGGTTCTTTTATTTAGTTCTGATTTTGATTTCCAAAGGCGCACAGGTTGCATTATATTGATACATGTATATATATTCTATATTTATCAATAGTCAATGATAAGATTTGTCATGATCCGTATTATGTAATTCGATTCATAGATATGAAGTTTATTGCATTATATGGTATTATTGTTATTAGTCATTCCTGCCTTTGTACATATGCTATAGCATGCATATTCGATTAAGGATCGAAAATAGTCGTAGTTTTGTAGGTTTCTAACATTATATTTGTGGTATTAGTGTCTTTCACTTTGTTTTAACACAAAATATATAAAGGAGGTACTTTAATATCACTAAGACTGATTAGTGATTCAAACATTCCAACTATATCTTGGTTTATTAGTACAATATCATAAGTCTTTCATGTTTATAGAGAATCATTCTTTAGTTATTGCCAAACGGCAGTAAAATGTCGTGATGTTTATGTAATAAAGAAAAACCTTTGTCATAACATGGAATTAAAAATCCCTGAACATTTATTCATATCCTAAAACAAAAATCCTTAAAAAGTAAAGTATTGGTTATCAAGACGAATCGAGAGACTATTGCTTTGTGGTTAGCGTGTCGTAAATCTGTACATTAAAATCGATGGCAATTCGTTTTATAAATATTTTTGTACATCATTTATTGTACTGTAATTTGGTATTATTATTGTTAACTAACTAACAATTGAAGTTACTGTAGCAAAACAGTCATTATTTTAGAGCATGCAAAACCACAGATGTGAATATATCTGATTCAGTTTTAAGGGAAGACAAATCATACTATTTTGCACATTCGAAAACTATGAACAACCTTGTATCTGGATTCAATGTATATGGCCATAAGGCGAGTTTAATAAAGATCCTACATGCATTTTTCTATTTTAAGGCATTATTTCATCGTCCTGAATAATCCTTATCAATATGACTGTGGCTTGTTGACCGATCCTCTTGTCGGAGAGCAAGACTGCAGATTTAGGGCAATGGATCAAATTTTCACTGGTGATTGACTGCTCCATTCAGAAATGCTTATTCCCGCTCGGATTAATTCTGCAGAGATATTAATTTTGAATAATTATATACATTACTGTGGCTTGTAGACCGATCCTCTTGTTGGAGAGTAAGACTTCAGATTTAGGGCAAATGATCAAATGCTCACTGTTGCTGTACTATTCCGTTCAGAAAGGTTTTTTTTTCCCGAGCGGTATTAATCCATCAGAAATATTAATGATGAATTATCATAATCAGTAGTAGTTAAATAATATTCCAGATTACCAGGAAATGTACGATGTTATTAAAGTTTGACTATCAGACTGTCGCCTTCTCGTGTCATGAAGATTAAACTAAAGCTTTATTTACATAAAACAGTTCAAACATTAAACCAGATCCAAGTATCTTTTATGAATTTATTTTATTGAGTGTTGAAATAATCATTATGCTCGGTAAAGTGTGCGTGATGATTTTATTTGTAAATAAAATCGTTGTTGATACAATTCATCTCAGAAAATTCATGATATGGATCATCAACCTAACGAAAAATTGGAAAATGCGTAGAGACATTGCCATTATGATTTTAGCTGTCAAAGAATATTATATGCGGTAAAGCGGCTATTATTTAACTAGGTAATTTTAAATTATTTGATAGCGAAATATATAACATGTAGTACAACGCTTAGTCATAGATGATATCCTATAAGATATCAAGATATGGGAAGTAAAAAATAAATAAATAAAATAAATAAATAAATAGAGTCATGCATTAGGATCCAACATTTCAAGAAATTAATATAAGTATTAATTCGGTGTGCTCTTTACATCGATGCAACTGAAATCGATATAATCTTATCTGAATACTTTGTTAAGGTGGCGAAATCAAGCTGACCAGAAGTGTGATCTATTAGTTGTAGAGACATGAAGAGATGATAATGAATATAAACAACTCAGTTGTTCAAAGAACATGAAGGGCATACAGGGAAGAGTAATCTCTTGCTTGCTGGCAACATCCGTCATGTACATTAGGCACAGATTATTGAATCAGATGAATATAAACAAAACGTATGTTAGGTGGTAATGTTTACTGACTACGTTACTGTTCAGAATATCATTCGACATTTATGATAACCAGATACGATATTGTATGAGAAAAACCTCGTATCGACTACAAAACATCCTCAGTGACGTTCTACGACTATCACGTACACATCCCTGGTTGAAAAGATAATCGGTAAGTCGCTTTGTGCTCAATACAAAGTCACTGTTATCTGAACGTGCTCTAGCAAAAGGTATTAAGTGAGATATAAACATGAAATAGTCAGGCGATGATGTGATATTGCTTCTCATACAGGGAATGGTTGTGATGGTGAAACTCGCATAGAGTTAGGTTTTCAGGTGACCACCAATATTTTAAGATAGTATGATATCTGAATGCGAAGTTCAATTGTTGCTCTGTGTGCTTCCCTTAACTTTCAGTTTATTTGTATAGATGACGATAAGATAATCCGTAAATATGGCATTATAAATGTGAAAGGAAGCCATCTATATATCTGTATTTGAAGTTGAACCATGGAGTTTGCGTGTTCTTCACCTTAAGCAGGAAATCTGGACGAATTCAGCATCTAAGAGGTAAGAAATTATATAAATAAAAAGTGGCGCACAGTTAATCCCCATTGAAGTACTGATAACTTTTTGAAAACCTATCGCCGAAAGATATTATTGACCAGAAAGTTCAGTTGGTCGATCTGTGATTCAGTGTACTTATTTCCTTCGATATAGTTTATAAATAATAAATGGAAATTTGCAATGTGTGAAGAACTGTTTGTTTATTCAAGACAATTTTGGTGATTGCTGTTTAAAGACATAATAAACACTAAAATAATATTGTGAAACGACACAAAAAATTGAGCAAGCCATAGCCTGGTATAACAGGGGTTTTTTTTTCTATTATTTTCTTTTACAAATTTACATATGAGAACTGATAATTTTCACACTATGAGTCCAGTTAACTTAAGTTTATACGAAAGTTGATCTGAATTTATGAAAGACAGACAAAAAACTTTACAGAGGAAGGAGGCAGCCATTGCCCTCTGAAAATAACCCAAAAATATTCTAAATATACCATATCTGTTCTTAATAGTTCTGATGTAAAATTTTCATAGCCATTTACATCAAAAGTTTTGAAAACATATTGTCAAGTACATAAATCAACACCGTGTTTCTGTGTCAAATATAATATCAGTCCTTGTGCCCAATTCTGCATTTCTTCAGATATGGCTCACAAGATTGTTATTTGTATATGTTTATGTGGTAAGAATATTAGCTACTAGAACAACTGTGCATATAGAATAAAGAAAAATTTTAATTTGGATTTAACATTGTTTTATAGAAGAGTAACGATCATATCACTATGTGGATCGTTATGCCACCTGTTAAATTCGCGTTTTACATTATATCACATTTAATTCCTTTGCATTGTAGAACGTGTAAAAATTCCCCGCGAAAGTTTTTTCTTAGTATTTACATACTCTGATGCTGTTATATGGCTGAGACTTTTTCCAACTTTAGATTTAATACTTGTGTATCATCACACTTCCGAGGCCTGCGATCTTATCTCTGACTCTGCTGAGTCCGTAAATGGCAAACATGAGGCATTTTAAAACAATAATGGTGAAAAAGCTCCATTAACATTTCTTATTTACATCATATATTTCAGTTGTTATTGGATATGTATTGTCACAGATACCAGACAGTACGATATGTCCATATAATTGGGCAGAGTTTGATGGAATATGTTACCTCTTTAAAACAAGTGCTACTTCCTGGACAACTGCTTTGGTAAGGTCATGAAATTGAAATAAGTTATGAAACTAAGACTAATACTATATTAAGATTTAAAACCTCAGAAAACTAGGATCGGATATTGAGATGATAAAACCAATTACTGAAACTTTGTGCGGGGAATATAAGTACAAAAACATTCCCAAATTGTAAGCAAAACAGATAATATGTTTTATATATCTAACGTTCTATACTGAACTTACAAAATTGTCCACTCCATGTAATTCAATGTATAACACGTTTTATTTTTTGTAAGGACGAGTGCAGAAAGGAAGGAGCAGTACTGGCCATGATTGATACTCATAAGAAGCTGGAATTTCTGTCACGAACGATGCGTATCATGTCATGGAATGGGGGTAATAAACATACCTACATACTTCACGTGTTAAAATAGATATATAAATTCGAAGAAAATCACGACATGTGCGATGTGCAAAGTGCAGGTAAAACACTTCAAATGTAAAGGTGGTGGTGTCAGGAAGAACAATTGCGAATACAAAATGGAATAAGGTCATGTGTTAAGACAGTGAACGTCTCCTGATGATTTACTACATATGTCGCAAATGTTTCGCGAAACGTAGCTTGTTCTGCGGCGAAGTCATATAGACACTTTTTGCGATTTGTATAAGGATATCACAGTACATAGTCGTGTTCCATAAATTAATTTAAAATTCTAGAAATGGGTACGTCATTCTGTCAAACAGTATTCTTATATCGACCATACAACAGTCAGTGACGATTCCTACTTTCATTTTCGTGACCCTATGTGAGTACTTTATTTACTAGTCACCTGACTCTCATAAGGCGAGTATGGTCTGTCATGGTATATAAGTTCTGAAATCAAAACACTATAAGTAGGCGGGGACGAAATGCTGCCTTCAAGAAGGGTAAATAAGCGATTAATCATACTAAATTTATACAATACATCATAATGTCATTGGATAAATTTTCAAAAATGTGCCAGAGTACACAAAAAGTAATATATCTGGTATCTCTATCATATGATGCATCAAATATTTTCTACTCTCAGGTTGATGTAGACATCTTCTATTGCCCAGAGCCGTACAAAGTTGAAACCAATAAACATGAAAATGATACTTCATTTGTGATGCTAATTTTACATTGACAGGATAATGTAACAGAGGCAGAATGATTTATATAATAAAACATAGTAAATAATAATCTTTTCAGTGATATTGAGAGCTGAATATAAAATAGTAATAATTATTTGATGATCATAGTATTCTGACAGAACATGATCATCGAATAGACTCTTTCGGGCATTTTACATTATCTAAGGGGCTCAGTGCCAGACATATTATTTGGCGTCGCAGTAAAATGAAGCAACTGAAATTGTCTCACAAAAGAGGTATTAAACTGCATACTTTGAACATACGCAACTTATTACCATCAAATACCCGACATCTATTTTTAAAATATCTTACTGAAAGCTTATGCCCTGAAATTTACATTTCTACCTAATATTTTGTTTTGAAGCATTCCACTAACACGGTTTGCTGCATTTATACTATTTATGAGATCAATCAAGTAGTTCACTCTGTCTTGCAGCTGTATTTGAACTTTGGTTTGGATTGAGCGACGAAGTTTATGAAGGTCAATGGCGATGGGTCAAGACTGGACAAAACGCAGTTCAAACGTTCTGGACAAGCGATGGTACTCACTACGCAAAAGACAACTGTGCGTATATAGACTTCCGAACACAAGGTCAAACGTTTTGGGATAAAGGAAACTGTAACGCAAGAAAGAATTATGTGTGTGAAAAAGAGTAAGTATTAATAGAAATAAGTAACCGGTCGTTGATAACATATCGAGTATTTATAGATTCATTTTTTTTTCTTTATTTTCAGCGGAGTTTTCCCATCACATAAAGGATGATTTATGTATAAAAGCATGAATAAATATTCCCAAATAAACATACGCAAATTATTAAAGAAATTAATAGATTGTATATATATATATATATATATATATATATATATAACATAAAAGGAAATTGTAACAACATTCACTATTTTTAAGTATAGGATCAACCTCAATTAAGGTTAATGCAAATCGCTCGAGAAAAAGGGGTCAATATAAAAGCACAGGTAAGCAATAACAATACTAAAACAATTTAAAAATTGCCAAATTTTCGAAGCAATCTCCTTCTTCTTCAGGACACACACATACAAACACTTATATAAATATAAAAACACGAAAAGAAAGATAGAAAATATATACAAAGCACTAGTCTAATAAAAACTGGTTTCTTGAATTAGCTACCGTATATATATAAAAGTAGCCTACAATGTATCTGAAAATAAGTTGTGTTAGTGAATATCGACCAATATAGGTACAAACAGAATATCAAGATGGTTTGTTTCGCTGCCATTAATATATATTATTAGTCCAATAGTAGTGTGAACAACCATGCAGTACGAATATACAAAAACTACAGTTTCTTTCGCTGCCATTAATATACATTAGTCCAATAGTAGTGTGATCAACCATGCAGTACGAATATACCAAGAACTCAGTAAAAGATGAACTGAAGACAACAGTACCTAAAGATGGTAGAATGTAAAACAAATTTTCTATTTTAGTTTTGTCTATTTTCCCTGTTTTAAGGAAAGAGTGAATGTCCATAATGTTATATTGATGTCAATGACATTTTATTAATTCCTATCGTATTTAGAAATGTTTTCACGGATCCAACATCTGTTATAAATATATTCAAGCATTTATGAGAATAGTCATACAATATTAAGCATGACTATTGTTATGAAATAATAAATATTTTACTTTAAACGTTTGTCGGCTACGATTAGACTCATAAGCAATGCTGATTTTGTTTCTTTGTGTATTGTTTAACGACATACTAAGATGTTTCCACTTGACTGTATATCAGTAAGGAGCAGCACATAGATTTAGACCTATTAAACTGGCCTATCCCCGTTTTCACCAAACAAAATCTTGGTAAAAAACAAAAATACAAACAAAAAACCAATAAGGAAATTGTAGTTGATGGTTATTATATCTTAATACCATTAAAATGGTATAAAACATGAATAACCTTCTAACAACAAGAAGGTCATACTTTTGATAGAATTTTGGCTTTCTGAACAGTAAAAAAACCCCAAAATATTTACTAATACGATGGACTTTGATTAAAAGGGTTGTTTATGTAGTTCTCTAACACTTAAACGATAATTATCATTCAGAAAAGTAATACAGTATGACAATTCAGTATACATAACAAAAGAAGGAATCATATGTTAACAGATGGGATCAGTTTCAATCGAAAAAATTGTCTTCTATTGACCTGTCTCAAGAGCATAATATCAACATTCCCAATAATGTATATGTTGAAAGGACATCAATATTTGATAGTGACCACATACCACTTTCTTTGGCAAAACGACGAAATGTTCTTTGTCTAAGAAATATGGATGTCTCTTGGATTGAGTTCCATGGGTACCACAAATCAGTATTGAGTGTCTATGGTATATATAATAAAGATAATGAGTTCAAGTTACCTTACTTATTGGTTTACTAAATTTAGTACACATCTATACAAAGAAAGATATACTGCAGTATCCAGCAGATGATCTACTAAACATCTTTCAGCTCCAAAATACCCTCTGTAGATTAGAAGAAGCCTAAGAGGTACTGGCTTTATAATTTACTCTACAATTGGTATTAATCAGATTTCAGGTAATGGAAAACTCCAAATATGTTTAGAAGGTTTATAAATGTGTTTATTGTAAAAAAATATTAAGCCTGACAATTTTCCCACTCTTTGCATAACCATTCCCCTTGATACATTATTAGATATACAGTTGGGTGCAGTCCTAATCTTACATTCAAGTGCACTTGACAAGTGCACTTTAAGTTTAGTTTTTCGTACTGAAAACCAGTCATAAAGTTTAGTCAAGTGCACTTGATATCAAGTTTACTTTAAAGTAATTCCGTCTTCAGGTTTACTATAACGTGACACCAAGTTTACTTTTCACGTTTGTTTATTACAATTATCCAGTTTCGTATAACACGATAGAAATAATTGTCTTATTATGTACAATTGCATATTTTATATAAAAAATTGTTTTAATAGAAAACTGTAGTAAATGTACATGTGTATATAAAGTAAACTAAACTTGAAGTGCACTTGGAGTAAACTTGGGATCAAGTTTACTACTAAACTTGATTCCAGGTTTACTCTGTTGTCGCCAAGTAAACTTGAAAAGCAGTCATAAAATTAACTTGAAGTGCACTTTATGTAAGGTTAGGACTGCATCTAACTGTAAGTAAAAGATTAACTCTTAATTGATTATTGTTCACTGATTCTCCACAAAGGGACGTAATCCCAAATATGTATATGGATACATAATGTAATATAAAGACACTGATTCGAAATATTATGAAGACTAAATGAAGAACATGCTGGGCTTTATTCCATTATCAATACCAATGCATATCAGAACATAAACACGTGTCTTTCTTTGGCGCACTATATTGCATTTTGACAATTTATGTCCCTCTAGTGATGTTCAAAGCTAAAATGTCGGAAAACCCAAATATATTTCTGTTATTGCCAAATGTAATGGGAACAAAATTATTGGTTTTAATACACAATTCTGAGATGAAAAAAAGGGTTGGGGTGTCATAGTAGGATTTCTTGGAGTTGAATATGATTATTCAAAATAGTATTTTTTTTACATGTAGACGTGATATTGTTTGATGCTTTATCTGTTATAGTGCTTTTTCAGACAATTATATGTTATAGACGCAATTTAAGGTGTGTAGATGTAGGAAATGCACCAATGTTTTTAATATATAGAGGGATTTAATTTAAAATAATTGATGTACAAAATTACATTAAAATTAATGGTATTACTGTAAATCTGACGTTAATAAAAGGGCGATTAAAATTTCACGGTTTGAAATAGCCTTGTAGCACAGATTTCCAATATAAAATTATCTAGTCTATAGTGTGCAGATGAAAAGATTAAAACATTTGACTCAGCCGTATGACAGAAGTCATCATGGAAATACACTATTAATAGTGAAATAATCTAAAGCAAAGAACATCATACACGCTTTGGATTAAAGTGCAGTTGCGATACCGACTTAGGATGGTCTCTTGATATGACAGTAATAAATAAATTGGTGTGGTTAAACGGTTTACGGCCTGCCTTTCCATTCACCAGAAAGGCAGTATAATCAAAAGCCACACATTTCAAAATTTATAAAAAAAAAATCCTCCATAGAGAGAGTAAGGATCAACAAGTTTATCAAGTTTAGGGGTCATTAAATGTACATGTAAAAGTAATAAACAGTAAGACCAAAATATCAAAAATTTATAAATTGTCATAAACATGAGTTAACCGCTCTCTGCCAATATGAAAGGTTCAGGATAACGTCTCCAATGAAAACGGTTTCAACAAGGCCCGTCATATAGTTCCCACCGCCTTGTTAGTCAGCGCACAACGTTGAAGTAAAAGTTTGTATAAGGCTGTAGAAGGGCCCAATATTCCAAGATTTCAATAAAAATCCAAACTTTGATATCTTTGTACAATTCATGTGAAACAGAATATAGTTTGAAATATATCTTCTATATACCGAATATTGACCAAAACCGACTTGAGACCTCACTACATGACAAACTTGACGATTTAATTTTTTCTATCAATGACATTTTATGTACTTGTATTCCTTCAACACTTAAGTATGGTGTATATATGTCTCAAAACTGTTTGAATTGTGATGATACCTTTATTCATTTAACACGACATTTTAAGGATAATAAATACGGTTATACTTTTGAAATTTGATATCACTACTAGTTGGATAACAACTGGTGTGACTCCTAAGCATCGGATGTTTATTATCCAAAGCAGCTGATCCTATTTTTGGCTCTTCCAGAAGTGCGTAATAGTCAATATTCCGATTTTGTATAGTCGGGTATATTTTCTAGTAGACGACTGCTCGGTATCTAATCATTTTAATATCAATTAATCCCATATGCTAGAGATTTTTCAGAGTTTAGTTTTTTATTTATCTATGTAAGCAACAGTGTGGAAAGTTATATTGAAAGGATAAGAAAAGATCCTTGGTTGCTATAACGGCCTTCTTAGAAACCATTGTCTGACATGTTGACGTCTTTGTTGGGCGGCTTATATTCTAATGATACAATATCACACAGTTTTACTATCAAAAGGTTTTACAGATTGTAGTTACAGTTATATTGTTATCACTTGATATGACTAAGAGTTATTCTAGCCTATATAATCTTTCGGTATCACGGTGGGTCTACTCGTGATTGTCAATATCTAAATGTAAGGAAATTAATCCTCTCCTGCGAAGTAAAAAACAAAGAAGTACCGAAGGGTAAACCATATCTCATAATCGATATACAGATACACGACTGATTGATTTATTGTTTTACGTTACTCTACGGTTATTTCACGCATATGGTGACGGCAATTCCCTGATGCAATAGAAATTTCTACCGTTGTAGCGGACCCACTCGAAGCAGTGAGGGATCTTTTGCATGTCAAGAATACTGTGACACGGAACCTTGGTTTTTTCAATAACTCATCCAAAAGACAGAACAGGCCAGGGCGGGAATCAAACCCGGAATCTCTGGGTCACGGACCTCATCCACTTAACCACACCGGCTTCACACACAGATACGATAATATGTAATACAATAATCATGCGTGTGTTTATAATAAATACTTTTTGAGAAATGTGTAGTTCCCTTTGTCTCCCAAGATATATCAAAAACCAAAACTATGTAGTAGCTTCCTGATAAGAAGCATCAGTACGAAATCACTAGCATAAAGTATAAGTTGTGAAATGAAGACGCCATATACCGGTAAAGGAAGGTATGTTTCTACTCAGGAAAGGGAAGTTGGTAATAAAGAAATCGAAGTCGCTACTATTGTCATAAAGCGACGATACTAATGAACCATCGTCACTAATTGAAGGGATTACATCAAGGTATGAAGCAGAAGATGAGCTTCCAATTGTATCTTTTATCTCGAGTTCCTTTGGATATATGATGTTGAGGTGATCTTTAGATACAGTTTTGTTAATCGAAGAAACGCCATCGATGTATCCGTATGTAAAGTTTAAATCAGTTCCTAATTGTTTATTGCTTTTGGAGATCACAGACTGTATGAAGTCTTCTGAATATGTCTGTCAGAAGTGGCAAACAATATGTACCCATCGGAATGCCAACGGTCTGTGAGAACACTTACCCACCACAAAATCAAAATACTATCTGTAAGAAATTTTTACATTTGGATGATTGATGTAATTCTGATCTTCAGTTTTTGATTAGGAATGGCGGAATAAAAAGTCAAAAGACTTGATGATAGTGATATTATTAAAAATAGGAGATCTAAGTGATCTAGAAGTTACTTGGAATTCTGAAGGATCCACATCTGATTGATTCAGCTTCTCGAGTAAGCAGTAGAGCATTATTTCAGAAGAGGATGCTTAATCTTCGAATTTTCGACAGTTATATGGAAAGAGACATAACGGAATTGGAAGATCCAGCTATGAACCTATGTTTATATAGAGTTTTATGCATCTTTATAATCCAAAAAGAAAATGAGAGATTAGATTCATTTGCAATAATGCATTTTGGTTATTCAATACCCCTGAAGTAGGATTACAAGGCATTGAATGAAGACCAAACTATTCTGCAAGGCACTTAATAAAAGATGCATTATATAAAGCAGGAACAATTATGAAATTTCTGTGATGTCGAGAAAGTTCTCTAACGGCACTAGAGTCACGAAAAATAATCCTATGTTTGTTGTGAAAAAAATGACAAAGTCTTCAAAATGTTTTCTTTTGCAAACTTCTGATAGATTTCAGTCATTCAGAAAGAGTGTCTAATTTAACTTTCTCTCTCATAGCGGAACGTCTGGCATAGTTTTCACATGAGTTCATAACAATATCAAAATTTTGACCATATGTAGATGACTGTGATTCTCTATATATTGAACCACACCGATTAAGTATCGTTTACTACTCTTACTCAACCAACCGTCCTAAGTCGTTATCACATCTGTCGTATAATCAATATTTTTTAAATGTCACTGCATGTATTTCATTACTTGTTACTAAGTTAAATTGTACATCTCCTTGATTACTTCTGCCCAAGAGATAAGTCAAATGTCTTTCTCTTTCCGTTTTACTTAAAAGATTTCGAAGTGGTTTTTCATTACGAACAATATGTAGATCTCCTGTCACATCATGACCACATGGATTATATTTAACATTAGAAGAGGTGCATGAACATGGTATACGGTTATGAAAGTCGTTCAGATCTACACATTTCAGATTCTGTTTATAGTTAAAGATCCTGGAAGCAACTGTTGGTGTATATTTATAGGAAATACAAGGCGACTCCCTCATTCTGAAGTACGAAGGAATATTATCTTTAACATACTTATGATTAAAATATTATTTAAATTAAGAGCGTCAGTTCCTTTGTTGGCAAAAATACTTTAAGAAAGGGGAGCTACTTATTACCATCTACAGGCTTCTCTGCTTGGATGGCTTAAAATAGTCTGTTACAGGAGGTATCCAAGATCATAGTTTTGTATTAAAATTAGAGAAATTTTGCTCTGTATTGTTTTTCCAGATAACTTTTTGATGTATCTTGATGCACATATTTAAGTAAAACATGTAATACGGAGTATTTCAACTATTAAAATCCGTCACGGTTTGCATTTAATCACCTACAAAATCCATTGTTCTTGATGTGGGCACTGATATGTGGGCAACTTACGTCATAATTATATGACGTCATTACAATCACAAAATGTGCGTGTATGTTGACGTTATTGTAGTTGCGATATTACGTATTAAATGAAACGAATAAAGGATTGAAGATCAATTATAAAACATTTATTAGTTTTGTAATATATACGTTATCCAAACGGTGTGAAGAAACTCCCGAGGCTGAAAAAGAAAAGAAACAGAGAAAATTGTATGATGTTACTGAAATGAAAACACAGCAACTTTTTCCTAATTTACCTAATTTAAACAATAATGTATTTTTGATATATACTTACCTTTTCTCACAGATATAATATTTACGTGTGGTACAGGTACCTCTGTACCACAATGCAGTGTAATTTTTGAAACCTATGTACGCACAGTTGTCGTTGGCGTAGTGAGTGCCATCCAGTGTATTCCAAAATGTTTGAATGGCATTTGTTCCAGTTTTGACCCACCGCCATTTACCTTCGTACACTTCATCAGTCAACCCAAACCAATATTCATATACAGCTGTAATGCAGAAATGAAAACATCACATTTTTCAGTCATAGCATATTTAAAATAAAACGCTTGGAAGTAAAGTTTTCGAATCAGCTGTGATTACCGAAATGCCCTATCTTTTGAGGAGAAACCACTTTGAAACTTCTTTTCTACTTTTCATTTGTTTTGTCATCCATTTAAACTATCATCCAAGTTTGTTACAGGTTATTCATTATAACATCCGCTAAATCTTATGTGAGAGTATGTTAACATTTCTTGTTTATTTGTAAGTAATGTGAAAAAAGACCTCCAAAGTCCGCATTCAATATATTAAACAATATTACCGTTATTCCATGACATTATACGCAGCATCCTTGATAGATAATCAAGTTTCTCGTAAGTGTCGATCATTGCCAATACTCCCCCAGCTTCTCTGCACTCATGCTAAGGTATAGAGTAAAGATATTTATAGATTCATATATAATAACATAAATATTAGAATCTGTATACGTTATAGTTTCGTGCACCAGATGCGCATTTCGGCAACGTCTGTCTCTTCAGTGATGCTCATTGCCACAACTTTGTAATTTTCATACTATATAAAGATATGAGAGCAGAATCAAAACCGAAGTGATCGAAAATGTGAACCAAAGAATCAACCTAAGGACAGAGCTACGCAAGAAAGGGATACTCTTTAGTTTTATTTTCAAAATTTCATGACTGACAATTTTAAGTATATATTTCACGTCAGTATAAACGCACTGAAAAGAAGACTTTTGATGCCCTCGGGAACTATTAGTCCACTAGCAATGATGCCGGCGTAGTGGTTGTATTAAATATGTGAATACATAAACGTTATAATTATGTGCAACAGATGCGCATTTCGACAACTAATGTCTCTTCAGTGATGCTCATCGACGAATGATTGGAATTCTAATGATATATCAATATTTGAAGAACACAGTTAAAACCAAAGTGGCAGAAGACGTTTTCTCCAGCAATAATTGCTTTATGTCACTCCACGGGGAAGAAGGCATTTGTTTGATACATTGCATGAAATTTATGCATTTCAGATCTATTAACAAATCTTTTCTCTGGTGATTTGAAAGGATATATTTCAGTTAAGTACAGAAGCACTGAATAACTATTAATAAAAAAATGGAAAAGCAAAAGGACAAATATACTCATGATCAACAGGTAAATTGAAAGAATTACAAAATGCCAAGCATATTACCGATTTAATCCCCAAACATACTCATGCATAAATGATTTATATGTAAACCCCACTTACTGGAGTGTTTTTATTATTTGATTTGCTTAAGCAGTCTTTGCAAATTTAAAAAGATGCTTGTCTTTAACTTTTCCATAAAACCAAAATGTAATTTTATCTGTTGCTAAGTACCATACAAATACAACAATGGATCACATTTAATAACCTTACGTGTATATTGCATATTCAATTTCTATGCATTGTAAGTGGTTACTATTCAATGAATAAGCAATCATTGCCGTTATTATTAAACAAACCAATATAACGAGCGAAAATGGATGTCAAATTATGTAAAACGAATCGTCAATGAAACCCCTTCGAATATAAGTACTTTAAAAATGCAATCTTTACTTTTTTGGGTATTGCAAACATTCTTCTTTTTGTAACTATCATGACTACAATGAACCACTCATCATCTTCAAACCGATTTGGTATGGATTTGCTGCCAGTAATGCTCTTTGACGATGTCAAAGTGCTGTTTAAATTTATTGGAGATGGAGAACGTAATGTATTTGAATGAGCTCACCATAGCTGTTATCCATGGAATATTATTTATTTTAAAGAGGTAACATGTCCCTTCAAACATTCCCCATTCATATGGACACGTATTGTTTTGGCTAGATTGAATATGTGCAGATGCCACTTGAAGAATAACTAAAATGTTAAATAAACATTATCTCTAATGATGAAGAGAAAACAGATGTAAGTGACAATAAAAAAGAGGAATTAATATTACTGAAAATTGATAATCATTTGGCATAGATCACGTGTTCAGAACCGTTAATATCACTTTTACTTCATTCTTTGCAAACTTTGAAGAAAATTTGATACTCCTAAAGTTGTTTTTGTTTTACTTGGAGTTTTGCTCTGAATAATTTTATACAGTTTATACTCCAGAGAGCTAACTTTAATAGATTTATATACAGTATATGTGGATATACATAATCTGTATACAACTTATCATGATGATTTGATATCTAAAATCCAGTTATAAGTTTAAGCTATTAGTTTTTTTGAATAAAATATCTCCCTGAAAATTAAGATAAAGTTAAAAAATCCTTACCACAAAAATATATGCACACGAATATTTTGTCGGCCATATCTGCTATGGTTCTATCCCTTTGGAATAGATTTATATAATAGACAAGATTACACTGTAGTGTGGTATGTACTGCTCAATGTACTTAACGAGTGTCTTCCAAGAGCGTGCTAAAGTATTAAATCTGCTTATTTGTGTTTGATCTGGTTTTCTTCCCATGTGGTATTCAATAATAATAATTATAAAAAAATAATAATAATAATAAAAATAAATAATAATAAAATAGAATAAAAAAAAAACGGAATAAACAAGCTGTGTTTGTGAAACACTGATGCCCCAACAAATGCAACAAAGTCTGAAAAGTTGTTTTTAGTGTGAAGGTCATTGTATGGGCAAAGAGTAATCGACCTTGGTTTCATTTGAATGGGATTCATTATTTGAGTACGCATGTGAAATATGAGGTCTGTATCCCTCATAATTCAAAACTTATGGTCAAAGTGAAAGTTGACAACAGACAGACAGACAAAACGATATGCGCCCATTCTATAGATCCGGAGGCTTAAAAACAAATAAATAAAAGCACCAATATTTGATAATAAGTACGATAAGGTTGTGCGAAAAATTACGTCCGTCATTTTACTTATAAATAGAAATAAATCATGAAATTAAAAGGTGAATGAATAGATATGTATGTAGGATCAAATATTAAAATAATGATAATAATAATAATAATAAAAATAAGGAGTAATTTATAAATGACAATTTCACAATATTAATAAAAGTTTTTAGCTACATGTATCGTTTATATCTGAAATCCATAACATTGTCTTGGTGATATAAATATTCTTCTACTAAAAAATCAATTCTTTAGGCAGGCCAGCATATTTAGATAACAGTTTTGCATTATTACACCTCTCGATAAGTACGTCAAATAGCATTTTTGAATGGAACAGTGTATAGACAGTGCATTAGTGAACAATAGGACAGGTCAGGTATTAAGATAACTCTGCTGGTTTTAATCAATACGATATAATATTGTATTAGATGACAATCAGTTTCTGACGAGATTCGCCGATACCCTGTCAGTTTTTGTAAAACACTACTATAGTAACCCCTTATTAAATACTTTTTATATAAAGAAATAGACTTAAATATTGAACATTTTCATGGTGGACAGATTCCCCAAGCCATTTTCGAATTTAATCACCTGCATTTTAATTACCTTCGTTTTGTAAACTATTCTTTGTAAAATCAGAACGAAGTTTAAAATGCCTGTAAGTTATCTTAAACTATGGAGTATCTCACCCAGACATAGCTAAGTTCAATCTCTAGCTTTTACTTTTAGTTCCATTGATTCATTCTTTTGCTTTTAAAATATTTCTTCTCTGGGCTTTCACAATTAACACACGTATATATGTTTTCCTGTATTTATCTTATCAAAATTCGAGATTCAGGTTTTGATCTTCGGTTATTTTATCTGATCCACGAGCAGAAATATAGAAGGGACAAAAATAAAAACGTGAATGTGCTTTTTTATTATCATTTTGTTATAACATGTATTTCAACATTTTGTTCAATTGTGGATAAAAAGATACATAGAAATATCCACCAACCCACGAAGGATTAACATATTTCCTTCCCCACCCTTCAGACCTTCCCTGTTGCTCTACCAACGAATCAGTAATTTGAAACATAAACAGCCATACAACTCTAGCGCATTGCTGTATTTAACACGTCATCCTTAATCCGATATAACCTGTTCCATTTTAGATAATATTGCGTCGTCCTAAATAAAACTAATCTTCAAAAGCGACCTATCCTCTTAGCCAAGTGCACGACTGCACATTCGTGATTCACCTCTGATAGAGAACTCCACTCAAAATCATATATTGACTTCAAAGTCAAACATAGAAGATGGATATGAATCTAATGTATAACGTATCATTAGATTTGCGCAATTTTGCTCTTTGTTAATCGAGTCTGGTTCATATTACCGAAACTTGTATTTTTGTTTTCTTTTTTGTAGTCAAACCAGATTAAGTATCTGTAAAAAAGTACTTCCCTGAATCTTGAAACGTGAATAAACTTAAATATTTAATTATTATTTTGTGAATGGTAAAGCCGTTAGAATCAGCTGTCACGTGACTTCTAGGTTTCATTGTTTGGTATACCACTCCACTGAATACTATAATTTAATAATGATTTAATCTATTAAGGCCAATTTTAGGTAGGGCATATTACAAACTGGTAGATGATTCTTAAGAAAACAATACCAATAAAATATCAAATTCGTTATGTTTAAAAATTTAAGTGCTTAGATCATCAATTGAAGTATCAGAGACGAATTATATTGAGTGGAAATACAAAAATTAGTGCTAAACTAGCAAGAAAACAAAGCAGTTTCATGTGGCAAGAGGAAAATTGACAAATGAAAAAATGAAATCAAGAATTCAGTATTAATTATTCCTGATCTTTGGTTTCAGTAGAACATAAGATTGAAATAAAGGAAATTTTCAAATAATTAAGACGACGTGCATACGAAAATACTCTCTCGTCCTAAATAAAACTAAGATATATAACTATCTTTGACTTTTTGACTTTGTCAGCAATTCTCAATTATGCACAGGTGATAGACAGTTCCACTAAAAATTGTATGCTTGAGGTTTTACTGTTACCTTCGCTCCTTGAGCTAGATATTAATCAGTAATGAAAAAGTAATGTAATAATGTAATCCCATGATTGTTGAGTATTATAATTAATATATGATTTGCTTCTATGGGACAATTAAAATAACAGTGCGTAATATTATATTATTTTATGTATGCAGTTTTTCATGATGTGACAAATTCTGTAACGTAGCTGAAACCAGAAGAGAAAAATGTCGTTAGAAAGCAACCAATTTTATCAAAATCGTAGGACACACCCTTTATTATATATACAATATTATGATAGAAGAATCTAAATGCGTTTTAAAATCACAAGATGTTTATTTGTGACTTGTATGTTCAATATATCAATATATTGGATATCACAACACGGATTTCCTTTCCATTAATAGTGTACCAAATAATAATTCATGTAATCAAATTAGAAAGTCGAGAGTGCATTGTGAAGTACATTACACACTACAGTGTAATCTTGTCCATTACATAAACCTATTTCTGAAGAATTAGAATTATAAGAGACATGGCAGTAAAGATACTCTTTCGTATATGTCTTTGTGGTAAGAACTCTTATTTCAATTCCATGATAAGTGCAGATAAAAAAGTAGTATTAAAAGTTAATTAAAGCGATATTTATTTTGTTTAAGCAAACATTACGAATAACTTTTTGTATAGATACATGTATGTAGATGAGAATATGTTTATATATATATATATATATATATATATATATATATATATATATATATATATATATATATATATATATATATATATATATATATATATATATAAAATTCAGATATATATATATAATTCAGATATATATTCTACTAGTATTTATGTGATGTACTAAAATATGTATATGAATATGGATTTTTATTTGGTTAGTAGAGTTTATTTGTATTATATATGGTATATATTTGAACCTATGTTTATTATCACCCCTAGTTGTTCTTCAAGTAGCTGCAGCCCATACACCGACGTCGACACCGAACGCTACGTGTCCTTTTGAGTGGGGAAAATTCGAAGGGACATGTTACCTATTTAAGAAGCATGCTATACCTTTTACAGCAGCTACGGTGAGAATAATTGACATGAATGATATCTGTCTTATTTCTTATTTTAATTTCATCATGTAAATTACCAATTCCCGCCTTACTCAGTCATCTAATTCTCCATTAATAATCTTATATAAAAACGAATATGCTGTTATGAATATTCATGTCAATCTTACGTAGATGCATAGAAAGCAGACTTTATACAAATGCTTGATCAGAAGGTGTAGTAAGGTAAAAAAAAAGACGTGACATTTTCATTTATAAATTATGGTTCATCAATAATGATAAATCAAACCCTATGTAGTCGTGATATACCACAACACACTGGAATTTAAAGAAACGTTATCCTGTCCAGTCTCTTCGTAGTTAGACATTTTACTTAACCTCAGAAGCTATTTGAAAAACTTGATTTCATCAATTTTCCTACTTGAATATCCCTGCATATTGTGTTTATATCAACCAGTTCATCTGCTCGCAAGAGTAATGCATATATTGACAAAGTGTTTTTTATTCATTAATAGAAAAAGCATGCTTCAATAATTTTGCATTTTTTCATTATCTGATACGTTGAGCTATTTGGATGATAGAAATAGTTTTTAAATCGTTTATATCCATTTTGACGTTTTACTACGGGTCCATTGAAGACAAAACAGTTGGACAGAATGCTTAATCCTACATGCCTCCCTTACTACATCTATTTCCATAGATTATCCTAGAAAAAGAAAAGAAACAGATAACTTTAGATATCATTCCATTTTATACCAAAAGCATCATTTGCAAGTAAAGGCATTGTTGAAAGCACGAGTCCTGCCGTTCAGAAGTCCAAAACGCTTTGCTGCTAATTATGTACTTTTAGAAAGCACAAATCTATTGATTTATATTAAATCTCTTTAAATAACGGAATAGTTCATTACGAAGAATATAACTCGTATCTTATCGGTTTATATACCATTTGAACAAACTGAAGTCGGTACACTTATAGGGATAATGTCGTCATGATGTACTATGTTGTATTTCCGAGTGTCGAATAACTAATATTGGTTTGTGTATAAGAAATATGAGTGGACAATGCACATATGAAAAGTGAAAATATTATTTTTCATAATAATAAGTTGGATATTAATCGATTACTTATCATTGTATATATAAACAACTAGAAAAGTGTCATACCTTGTTCAACTGTGACCATAGGACCATAGAGGACAGTAATATTTCTTCTACGAATGAAAATACCCGGAGGTAAATGATATGCATGAAAAGATTATTGTGGAACGTGTCTATCATTGAGTAAAATTCGTTATTCGAATCAGGCACGCGACGAATTTTGGTGTTGTTTTGTTTGCTTGTTTGTTTATTAACTTATTTCTTTCCATCCCACGCCAAAACAAGTTTATTTTAGTCTCATAATTCAATACGTCTTTAAAGAAACGTCTTTAAAGTTGATTATTTGGACTGACTGATTGCAAGACATATCTTTCTTTTTTCACTTAGCATGAATGCAGAGGGATGGGAGGAATTTTGGCAATGATCGATACTCAGGCCAAATTGGATTACCTGACAAGAATGATGCGTATAATGACTTGGAATGGCGGTAAAAGGATGGCACACGCACACAAAAAAATCATCGCACATTAATCAATAACATATTTGAACGTTTGTGAAGTTTTTAGACTTGAAATATATAAAAGAAGATACAGTTTTCGGTGATGCATTTGTGTCTATAAAGCCAAGATTTAATTGCTTCGTACCTTCAGTCAAGATGTGAAAATTATGTAACATAATATTGCAATCATTTCTCAATATCAAAATTCATTACAGGGTTCTAAACACTTCACAAGAAAACATGCAAGTCTTAAATTTTATGTGTTTGTATTAGACTAATGTTTCTCATATAAATTAATATTCAAATATTTTGGAAACGAACAAAAGTCTCATAGTGTATGAAATATTATAGTAGTATTGAAATAATGATGTCGATAAATTCCTAAATTCATGCATACATCAATTATTTTCACGGCGTATATAAAGTCAGACTTGCTTGAAGAACCTTTTTATTCAGCAGTCAGTTGTCTTTGAAAACCACATTTTTGCTATTCCTTATCATAGTTTTTCTTTACAACCTCAATGTACAATAAAACGGCTTGTCTTAAAGACTATTTTTAAACCTTAATTTGGTGGAGGGATTAAAAATAATTGGTTATGCTATTAATGTTAGTACATCTGCTTGGAAAAGAAACTATTAATGACAGTTTGACTTTTGTCATATTTCTGTTTTTGGATGATTAACGTGATAATTCTTTTCATTGAAAGTTGTTTAGGGATGTTTTAATGATGTAAAGATGATGGATAAATCCAAACCACAAGTCCAAAAATCATGAAACCATAGGACATACAAAATCAGTGAAAATGAAAAACAAATGGAAAATAACACAATATGTGTACTTGAAGAGCATATGTGAACCCCTGTGATGGAGTGAGATCATGTGCCCGGGGAGAGTGAGCATCTCCTGCTTGCTAGCAACACCCGTCACATATACCCCGTAGAAAGAGTCAAATCGTGTGAATTCCATATGTATCTATATATGGAGAAGTCGAAGTAGGTAACCTTCTAGTATAGAAGGTGTCAAATCTGTGTAAAGTGATCGGAATCGGTCTCAGTCCAGAATATCATTTAAAAGTCTGGATAACGAGATATCATATGGAGTAATAAGAGTCTCGTAACGACCGTAGAACTTCCTCAGTGACGATGCTAGTCTAGCACATATATAACCCTGGTTGAGCAGCTTAACTGAAAGTCGCCTAGCCCTCAGAACAAAGTCATTGTAATTTGAACATGCTCTGGAATAACGTATTAATTGAGATATGAATACGCCGTATGCGTGCGATGATGGAATGTTGCTACTTATGAAAGGAAAGTTTGTGATAGCGAAATTGAAATCGTCACGTTTGTCATAGAGTGAGGTGTTCAATTGACCATTAAAGTCGAGAGACAAATGAATTATATCTGCTCAACATCTATATAATTATCTAATATACCTAAAAAACACACAAAATAATAAATCAATAAAAATAAATAAATAGATAAATGAAATTAAACCAAATCTGACATTGTTGAAGACCTTAACCCCCCCCCCCCAAAAAAAAAGAAAAGAAAAAAGGTAAAGATCAACGCTATTTCTAATTATAACAAAAGTAGTAAAAGAAGTTTGAATCTTGTCTAAAATCATTTTATTGTTCAAAATGTATATTTAAATACTCAGCTTTATTCTGAGGAAGGACACATCCATTGTTTTATTCCTTTGTAAATTAATTTCACATATCGAAAAAACATTAGGATTCGTTTCTTTCTTTAAATATTTTATATCTGTATAAATTTTAGTGATTAATGTGCAAAATATCGAAGACAAAATAACTTCAACTCCGAATTTCTTCTACAAAATCTTCATATCCATTCTTAACATTCTGTTTTGCAGCTGAGTTCAAACTGTGGTTTGGATTGAGTGATGAAGTCCAAGAAGGCGAATGGCGATGGTCAAAAACTGGGAAAACTGCCGTTCATTTCTTCTGGAATACAGATGGCACTCACTATGCTAGGGACGATTGTGCTTACATTGGTTTCCAAAATCATCAAGCTAAGTGGTACAAAGGAGCCTGCAACACAAACCAATACTATTTGTGTGAGAAAGAGTACGTATATCAAATATGTAAAACTCCATATTTAACTATGAAAAATTATCGTAAAATATAATGATAAAAACGTATGACAGTTCGCCATGTTTCTTTAAAAAGATTATTTTCGTATGTTACTCTTTAGTAAAGTGCATGTAATTGTTTTTACCTTAATTTTGATTTATTTAAAGCATTGGGAGCTTCACCACACCATTAGGATAATGCATGTATAACCACATGAATAAAAGTTCATGAAAAGTGTTTTATTTTATTGCTCATTCATAGATATGACCAATGTTGTTTCTTTCACGTATACCACGATAAATGTGGAGAAAATATTTCATACAACTGATGGTTTTATAAAATGTCATGATACTATGACGTTGTCGTGGCTAATTAAGAATCTACACTACAATTAAACAGCACAACTTGGCGATACAAAACCCTTATCAGCTGTGTACATTAACTATAAATTCCAAATTGAGTCGTGTTAGTTTTTCAATTTAGATGACATTAAGACATGATATATGAGCCATACATCACATTTTCGGTGCACATTTTTTCAGATTTTACCACAGAATGAAAACATAAAAACAAAAATGAATAGATAATTTATTAGAACTCATAATTGAAAAAAATATTATTAGAATTCCAAGTATTCAGCCATGAGCATCACTGAAGAGACATGCACTGGTGTACAGACCTCCTCCTAAATAATTGGAATCAAATACCCAACATATAAAAACAATCAGTTTGTTATAAACTTGGTATCTCTTGAGATAGTTGAAAATATGAATGATTAATGAAATGTAATGAAACAGCGACGGTGGAGCATTTTCCTTCAAAGAAGCGCTATACATGGTATTGATTCTTTATCAGACAGCGGTGAGTGACGTAAAGTGATGGATAAAACCAATTTAGTAGTCCAAAAGTTAATTTTGAATATCAACACCATTTGCCATTCAAATTTTCGAGCTTAAATGATATTTAGACATAGCATTATTCTTATTTGTTGATCTAAAATGTTAGAGAAAATGATCAATGCATTAGCGCACAATATAGAAATTGCAAAGTCAGAAACAGCACAACATTTTCTCAATTTTGAAGAGGAACCGTTTATCAACGGTGCACAATTGCGCAAAATGTACACTATTGCACTATTACATCGGGATAGGTAAGTTTTAAGATAACCTTAATGTTATTTATAGTGCCGAAGTCGCGCCATAAATTGTTGCAATCTTATATCAGTGCCATGCTTGACATATCTCTTAGCACACCAACTTACTTCTGTCAGACCTGGATTTGATCTTTGGTAGGTGTCAACTGGGAAGGTCGATGACTCATGAATATGTATTATTCGTTTTATCACTACTTCACATGGAATTACAGCTTTCAGATTAAGTTTCTGGACTGACATAGTGTGTATAACTATCTAGATTTAAGATTAAAAATAAAAGAAGAAACAAATAAAGAAAACAGTATGATACCGGAATTATGAATTGCACCATTTGATTAATGTCATTGTTTGGGGATCAGAGGTTTCCGAAGGCACCTGCAAAAAGGGTTATGTCACCTTCGGTTAAGGCCTGCGTCAGCTATTTTCCTTACTTTGTCTTATTGCATAACTGATTGATCCATGTCTTTCTGATATTTTACAGGATGCTTAAATGTTCTCTTTATTACAGATTAACATTTCACCTTTACAAACTACGAGAGACGATAATCTTTCTTTTTGGATACCATAATACTACATTTTAAAAAATGTCTTAATTAATTATAAACATAGCGCACTTCCAGTTTACTATGTTGTTGCTTTGGTGGTCATAGACAAAGTTGTCATTACGTTAATTCATTAATAACTAATTGTGCTTTCTAGAGAAAGCATCATACAATCATATGTTTACATGAAAAGCATATTAATTTGTCAGCGTATTGGAAGAATTAGAATACGGCCCCAGGAAATCCTACATATGTTCCCTAACATTACTCCATTTCAGAGGAAATTAACAACCATATATTTGTTATCGTTAGGTTGGTATTAATACAAGTAAATTATTTTTAGACCTGAATTACTTATATTCAAAAATTCCCTATAAGCAACATTTTATTGCTGGTTCCTCTAAGTGGTCTACTCATATTATTTCGATTATTATTGTTTCGACAATTTCACTAAAATTAAATCTGGTTAACGAAAGTTCTGTGCAACAGTGTTCTCTAGGAGTGAAGTGACATTAATCAAGTTTGGATCCCAAAATAAAACAAGAAATCCCAATAGTAGAACAGTTACTAGTTTGAATAGGACACACTTTATCAAGTCATTTGATTGTGTAACACTTTACATAACGTCCCCTCAGCTAAATCTTATTTTTTTTTGGTCCATGACAATGAGATATCTAATTTCAAAATCTTGTACAATGAAACGAATATAGCGGTCATAATATGCTGAACTTTTCGATCGATGATAATTTGGTGTCCGGAGGAAGGATTTTCCAAGAAATGGTCATTAAAAACTGTAGATGTATCAATAAAAGAAACACATATTCCCTTGTGAGGGTACAAAACTTACAAAATGTGTAATGACAGAATAATCACCTAAAAATTAACACAACCTACAGAAATTCACGTAGTCATTATGAAAAAAACAATCGTTTCAGAGTAGTCATTAATTTCCTTGATGCTCAGCAATGCCAACAATGATTCTGCCAGAAATAAAGATGACTGTAACCAAACGCATTACTTTATTATAAATAATCAGATCTGCATACAATAAATGACTGTTTTCTGTATTTTGTATGCGTGACATATGATTGTATTCTGTATTTTGTATGCGTGACATATAACTGTTTTCTGTATACAATGACGACAAACAAAAAACAAAAAAAAAAAAAAAAAAAAAATGGAAAATACAAAACAAATAAGAAATTAGGTTACCTCTTGAAATATGACGAGGAAAATAGAATTACAGTTGAAATGGCTTTAAAGACAATTAACAAACCTGATTTACAAATGATAATTAATCTTGGCGTCTGGATATCATGTTATCTTATGATATTGGTGGGCAACTGAACACCTCACGTGACGATTTCAATATCCGCATCAGAATATATCCTTTTATATGTAGCAATATTCCATCATCACCCGAGTATATCAAATGTTCAGAGAACAACCTTCAAATAAACTGCTCAGTCAAGAATATATAAGTAATGTACTAACACTGAGGATATTATATGTATGGCATGCATGTGTATGTATGTGTACCTCTTTATCCATAAGTCTGGTCTGATACCTATTCCGACCATCTTACACACCTAAACTTGGTATTTCCCAGATTCGACAATACACCAGACTTAAGAGGCGGTTTTTTCTATTAAGCAGGGCATGCTTATTCTTCCGGGCATTAGATATCACTGCCTGTTGAGGGTTCATCTATGCAGATGTTCTTTTATTTCTTTTTATTTTATTTGACATTTTGTTTTTGTTGATTTTGATTTTGAATGCCTATTGGAGTTTTGGGCTTTGAATTGGTTTTATCCATTTTCTTAAGACTGTTGCTAAACATGTTTCAAAGTTTGCCTCAAAGGCACATAAATATATTTCGTATAATGAAATTTTACTTGATTTAGAAGAATTTGATTAAGTATTATATTTTAGCTATTCCAGTTAATGATTTGTGAAATATATCATTATTATTATGTAATTACATTTTCTCTATTGTAAATTCTAATTATCTGTGCAGTTTTAAATCTCAAAATATGACTTTCATAATCCTGCATAATATGCAACGGTTGGAGCATATGTTGTTTTTTTCTGTTGGAGACAGGGGCAAAAGGCCAAACGTCAAATTAACACTTCACTGTTTATTGACTTAAATCAATATGTACAGTTTTACGTTCTAGTTTGAGACTTTCTATACTAGAAGGTTGCCTACTTTGACTTCTCCATATATACACATATATGGAATTTACAAGATTTGACTCTTTTTACTGGGTATATGTAACGGGTGTTGCTAGCAAGCAGGAGATTTTCTATTTGGTTTTCATTTTCACTGATTTTGTATGTCCTTTGTTTTCATGATTTTTGGACTTACGGTTTGGATTTATCCATCATTTTTACATTGCTGCGACTTGGTTTTACTTTATGTTGAGTCACACTTTACAGTTGTCTTATGTTTCCAGCAGTATTCAACTCCTCTTAATACGATGTACTTATAATACAGATTTAAAGATATATCTAGTCAATTAAATTACACTTACAAAATGGAAATTTAGCAAAACCAAAATGATCAAATTTTCAACAAAAATTTATCATGTTATGAATATATTATTTTATTATTATAAGAAAGGATTTTATCAAAATAAATGCTTTAACCAAGGTAAATTTTACTATGATTATCTAAATAATTAGAATGTTAATGCATATGCATAAGCCTAGATATAAAAAATGTCTTACTTCCTGGTCGTAGAAAAACAAAAGAATACGAAACATAAGCGTCTGTCAAATGAAAATCTATCATTTAATTTTAGTTAAAGTGGCAAATATTTCTTTCAAACATCTCGTAATAATATTATAAAATTTCAAATATTTATTGATTTTTCCCCTTTTGTTTTCCGGAATTTAAAATTTCTGCATTATGCAGTGTTATAACCGAGACGATTGAAATTATACCATTATAACCTTGTTAGAAATATTGACTGTTATTACAAGAATTGATTAACCTCCAACATAATTTTACTCATTCTATCTTTTAAGACTTCAAAAGCACTAGTCTAAAAGTGGTCCTCAATAAGTCAAACACATATTTCAATGCTGACAATGTGATGTCCTTCATAAATATCATATTGACCAAAACACGATTCGAACAGTAACTTTTTTATGAACATGCATATACAATGTATGTGTATCGTTTCTTACCATCTAGAGATATGATGTTTATATTTCAATAAAATATTTTGCATTACCATAGCTTTCTCCCGAGACTTTGATATTAACCTTAGCATTGGGGTTATACCTTCTTTCACTGAACCATTTTAACCTGGATTCCATTTGACCTTTTTTCAACCATTTTAACTTTTATATTTTTTGAATTGTTGTGTCCGATATGGATCTCATATCTGAATTACAAATTCTTCTTTATAGATGATTTTTTTCTTTTAATACCATTGTATTTGACACCGACTTTAAATTTTGCTATATGGTTCATTATTGTAGTGCAAAACTTTTAAAATACTTCTTATTTGTTTTTTGATTTTTTTGTGCTTTGTTTTGGGTTTTTCTTCTCATACGAATGTGCGAAATGTCTTTATGCTTTCTTCTTTGTCGGCAGCTATGATCTCTTTTATTTGATGATACAAAAGTGCGAAGAACGAATTCCTGATGTAACTTAAACATCTGCTATATGCCTGTAGCGCACAAAGAAATAAATTTTTATTTAACAGATGAAAGAAACAAGTTAAATTAATATCCATACGATAAACAGATTTGTAAGTCAAACTGGCGGTAATAAAGTAATATGTGACATTAACAGTGTTTCAGATAAGTCTCATATTCACTCCAAATATACCAAAATAGAGATGGTCATCCTGAATAGATATTGGTGATGTAATTCACATTTTTTTTAAATAGTCACATAAACAATCTGTTAAGCCTATTATAGAAAAAAGTTTTTCCAAACAACAAGAAGGAAATTCAACATTCTGATGATATCTGTTGTTGTGAGTATATTTTGATGACATCTGTTTTTGTGATGTAAAGATGATGGATAAATTCCAACCATAAGTCCGAAAATCATGAAACCAGAGGACATACAAAATCAGTGAAAATGAAAACCAAATGGAAAATAACAGAATATGTCTACTTGAAGAGCATATGTGAACCCCTATGATGGAGTGAGATCAGGTGCCCGGGAGAGTGAGCATCTCATGCTTGCTAGCAACACCCGTCACATGTACCCAGTGGAGAGAGTCAAATCCTGTAAATTCCATATATATGCAGAAGTAGAAATAGGTAACCTTCTACTATAGGTGTCAAATCTGTGTAGAATGATTGGAATCGGTCTCAGTCATTTAAAAGTCTGGATAACGAGATATTATATGGAGTAATAAGAGCCTCGTAATGACCATAGAACTTCCTCAGTGACGTTGCTAGTCTAGCACATATATAACACTGGTAGAGTAGCTTATCTGAAAGTCGCCTAGCCCTCAGAACAAAGTCATTGTAATTTGAACATGCTCTGGAATAACGTATTAAATGAGATGAATACGCCGTATGCGGGCGATGATGGAATGTTGCTACTTATGAAAGGAAAGTTTGTGATACCGAAATTGAAATTGTCATGTTTGTCATAAAGTGAGGTGTTCGATTGACGATTAATGTTTGATGACATCTGTCGTAGTGAACACATTTTGATGACATCTGACATTTTACATTTTAGAGTCAGGATGCTACTTGAAATTAAACTTTTGACAACACTGCATTGAAATTTTCGCCTGCTAATTTTACCAGCAAAAACATTTGGATAATTTTGGAGAATGTCACTTTGAAGAGGGATTTTGTGTAATGTGTCGTAGAACCATAAACAGATGACTTGATAAAAAAATGATAAAAAATTGATAAATGTTATCAAAATTTGTGTACCCTAATTATTATTATTATTATCATTATTATTACAATTATTATTTAAAGTTTTAGGATTCCATTTTTATTGATTTCTCCGTTTAAAAGTTCTTTTTTAGGCCAGAAATGATTTCTAATAGAAATGTTGTAAGATCATGCAGGTTTTATGAAGCGTTATTAGGAGCAAGCAATAAACTTTTTTTTGTGCATTTCAGGACTACAACCAACGCAAATAAAACAATTATTTATCTAATTTGATTGTGTTAACAGCAAAGGTAGTAACAGAGACATAGCCACTACTTCTCGAAACATGCTGCACAACCTTTTGTTATGTAAATTAGGTTTCGCCGCGCTTAGCGGTCATAATACTCTTTGAATAGACCGCACCGATAGCCGAGTGGTTAAGGCGTCTGCCTGTATATCACGACGATTAACATGGTCAAACCGCCCCCGTACTTAAAAATTTTATCATTTTTTCAATAATTATTACTATTCTTAGCATTTTATCTATTCAATGTAAAACTCTTTTGAACCCAACGTTTCTTTTCATTTTATCAAAGACAGAAACCAGCTTTAGTTAAGGTCAATCCAGGTAAACCTGCTTCGTTTAACATTGGGACAATGATTTCCAATTTGATCAGATCAATACAAGAGGTAAGAAACTTAACTGCTAATATTCTTTTGACTTTATTTACTTATTTATTTAGTTTATTATCATTATTATTATTATTATTATTATTTGCAATTAGATTATGGCAATATGACATCAGTCAATATGCCATATATTTCAAACGATTCTCTCAAAGAGGATTGTCCATGTAAATCCCCCCTTTATTTACTATAATCCAGGAATAAATACCCCTTATGTTGCGTTAAATGTAAACAAGCAAAAAAAAAAAAACTATATATATATAAGATAAATAGCATGCCCGATGTGCCTCATCCTATAATAATTTTACTATGAGCAGTTGAGAATGGGGCTATTTGACCACTGAAAATGCACCTAAACAGGTGTTAAATAATAAATTACTGCTTTGTGTTTTCCAAGTGAGACCACATGTTGGCGTTCTCTTATTAATTCATGAAAATATTTCAAATTCTCTTCAGAACAATATAAAAAAGGTGGGAAATATAGGGATATCACTTTTCTTACCAAAACCGGAAATAGAAACTCATAAGAAATTAAAGATTATAAACATTCATATATATACCGCATATCATACTTATAATGACAATAAAAGCAAATATCAATAACCTACATACCATATAAGCATGAGACTACTAAGTTATTGAATTATTCGGTGTTATTTTAACACCTATTTGTACACGGCCAAACGACTCCGATCAGAAAAAAAATGTTGCCGATATACCCGTCTTACTAGTTGTGTAGTGCAATATTTTACAAGCTGATCAATAAAAGATACACAAACCGTTTTATTGAATATCTATAACCCTGCAAACAAAATATTTTCGAGTGAATTACGATAAGTCCATAGAAAATGTTGTGACAATGATGCTGTCGAGTGTCTGTTTGTATACCCCACGCCGTGGAAATGGCGTCTTATTATGGGAGGTCATTTGCTATTAAAATTATAGTAGACCAAGGATTTCATAGATCATACAGTGGGGTGCAGTCCTAACATAACATTATGTTAACGTCACGTTAACGTGAAGTTTGCTTTCCTCGTGCGCTCAGGACTGCTGAGCACACGCGTCTGCGTTAACGCAGATTTCCTCGTGAACTTAATTTCGAGACCGCTATAACGCGCTGGACTGCCGCGTTCACGTGCTTGGCTGCCGCGTGAACGTGCCTGACAGCCACGTTCGCTTGCTTACAACTTATATAGAAAAGGATTTAAAGGAGAATCGATATATATATATATATATATATATATATATATATATATATATATATATATATATATATATATATATATATATATATATACATTGTATATTTAAATATAAAAACATATTACTGTGCGCATGTAGATAAATATTTAGAATTAAATAACTTGACTGCCGCGTGAACGTGCTTGACGGCCACATTCGCTTGCTTACAACTTAAAACTTACATTAACATGTACATAGAGAAGAATTTGAAGAAGATTCGACTTATACATTTTATATTTGAATATAAGAACATATTACTGTGTGCATGTAGGTAAATATTTAGAATTAGATAAAACGTTTATGAGTTAAGGGATGAATTTTAAAGATATTGAATACAATTTCCGAACATTGAATATAATGAAATATATTCTTATTTTATGATAATAATACGAAGAAGAAGAAGAAAAACAAGAAAATTAATAACATTAATAATAAATTTAATAATAATGATGATAATCATGGTATTCATATTTTATGAATAGATAATTAAAAAAAAAATAATTAATATATAAATAGGAATAAATACATAAATAATTTATTTAAAAAATAAACAAATAAGAAATAAATACATAATTTAATTGATTAAAATAAATTAATAAAATAGAATTATAATGTAATTATCCTAGATTCTTTATACTATAAGCTGACAAAGTTTTTTTTCATAAATACCTTAGTGCATGTCTACGCCGTATTTTCATTATCATTTTACATATGAAACCCTTAATGCGGAGTATCATTTTAATATTACATGTAACACACGTATATATAGCGACATTTGCAGTAATTGAATTAGATCCCTTTTATTTCCTCCATCCGTACCACTGCATAGAGAATTACAAATGAAGGCATGTGAACGCGCGACTGGACCGAGCGCACGCGGGAATAAATCGCGTTAACGCGAATGTCCTCCCGCGTTAACGCAAGGAGCGCACGCGCGTCCGGTCGAGCAGTCCTAGCACGTGTGCTCAAGCAGTCCTCATGACCGCTTTTCGCGTTAACGTGCATGTTATGTTAGGACTCCACCCATCTGTATATTCATAATAAACATTAGACATATATACCTTAT
This sequence comes from Pteria penguin, assembly GCA_035048485.1. Lineage (NCBI taxonomy): Eukaryota > Metazoa > Mollusca > Bivalvia > Pterioida > Pteriidae > Pteria > Pteria penguin. The sequence goes on from CM068589.1 coordinate 11,944,880, forward strand.
AATTTAGTGCACCATATGCGCATATCGACAACTTATCTTCAGTGATGCTCGCGATCAAATGATTGGAATTCTCAAAATACATAAATATTTGAAGAGCAGTGTTGACACCAAAATAACCGAAAAGTGAACCAAAGAATCTCTCTAATGACAGAGCTATGCAGGAGGGAGACACTTATTAGTTTTAGAGTGACTTACTTAATTTGATGACTGAAAACTTCATAGTTTTATCTGAGACTTATTCTTTAGTCAATTCTTTAAAACACTGCGATATTATGGTTATATCGTCTCCAAGCGGAGATTCATGTAGAACAATATGGCAGACGGCCGTTGTTTCCATCCGGGCTACTCACACAGGTAGCATCACCTATAGTTTACTAAGAGCGGAGAAGGAGTTTCCAGTGTCTGAAAGTAGTCTATGTCAGATTATTTGTTGTCAATCACTGAATAGAAAAATGATTGTATGCATACGTTTGATGTCCTAGGACGGACCTAATACTGAAGCTTTCACTAAGCCGTTAAAGTAATAATTATTACATATGAAGGTATCAATATGTGAAGCTCTATATTCTGGTTTAGTAATATAAGACTTTCTGAGAAAGGCAAATTCTTGGATCACATACTGGGGTTTTGAAAACAGTTTCGAACATAGAATAAAAAGGCTTTTTGTATGGTATTTGTATTTTTAATTTGTGATCTAAGTAGTGTTCTATTATGATATACTGACACTTGATAATGGAATTTGAAACATACATTAGGGCAACTTATCCATCTAATTTTCAGTAATACGAAGGAAGCCAAACTATGTAATAAAGAAACAGATTTTCTCGGATATATACATTAAAATTCTTGACCATACTATGCACGTTTATTATAAAATCCATTCCAAATAAAACAGTTCATATTAGACCATTAGACTTGTCTTGGTTTCACAATCACATAAATCGCTTAATACTGACCTCTATTCAAACAATACATCAGATAAAGATGTCTGTGTGGATCTAGGGCAGACGCACGATGTTATCCTCTACTGTGCAATAATCATAATGATATGAGAAATGTTACAATAAATATCGCAATACATATTTACATACCTCTAGAGTGTTGTCGTTTGTACAGCGACGAAAACAACGACGAAATCTTCCAAAACGCCCATGAATTTATTAATAATTAATACTATCTTCGTCATTTATTAACATGTAAGTAAGTCTAATACGCGAGTTTCGAGATTGTAACTCTTCTGTTATTTGAGGCGAATTTAGCCGTCGCATCTCTGCTGCAGTGGGACTGGTTGCTAACGTAAATAGACAGGCAGGTGCACTCGGTGTGGAAAATGGCAGGTAACGTCGATTTGATGTTAAAATCTCAACTTAAAACATTTTTAAGTGATAGAGGAATGTCTGTGTGTGACTACAACGTAAATCAGTTGCGAAAAAGGCAATAGAGTTAGATCTCCCAGTGTTGAAAACCCCCGATGATACTGGAGAAATTCGGAGGCAGAGGTCCCGTGTAATCGTTGATGGAAAATTGATTGAATTTCCAAACATTCACTCTCCAGAACTGAAACAATGGTCAGATGACCTTAAAAATATTGCATTTCTTACCCAAGCAGATATTTTTGTTTATATCCTGTCTTCTGCCGAGTGGTCACTCATGCGTTTGAAAGCGTACAAATTAGAAAGAGGATACAGACTGTTTCAGTCAAATCACATACACTACGTAACGTGTCATGATCTCCCTCACAACCACCTGTATGTGAAAGCAAGGTGCATACGAGTAACATCTCAATCAGCTGATCCGTACAGAACTGATAGTTCTTGATACAAATGATGCAAATAATAATGACATATGTGCTCCAAAATCTATGAAATACATCAAATTTCAATGCACATGAAACTTTGTCAATATTTAGTTATTTATCTGATTGCATTAGTGAATCAGATTGTACAGAAATTAGCAGGCTTACTGTTGACCAGGCAGATTCATGTGATTGGTATAAATACAGACATGGCAGGGTAACTTCATCAGTTATGCATAATGCATGTAGTTACAAAGGCAATTACCCTAACAATTATATTGTTAAACAGATCTTGAATACACAATGTACCTCTTTTTCAATTCCAGCTGTACAATATGGAAAAGAAAGAGAACCACTTGCTAGAAATACATATGAAAACATATATTGTGAACAACACGAATGTGGCAAAGTTCAGTTAACAGGCCTCTTTGTAAATCCTAATTTCCCTCACTTAGGAGCATCTCCTGATGGCGTTGTACAGTGCAAATGTTGTGGGTCAGGAATTATGGAAATTAAGTATAGATATCATACACTTGACCAAATTTGTAATGAAAATTATTGTTCAAAAGGATGAGAATGGTTGTATGAAACTCAAAGAACATTCTTGTAGGTATACACAAATACAAACTCAGATGGCCGTTTCAAATGTGAAGTGGTGTGATTTTATCATGTATCTAGAAGGTGATGTTAAAAATGGTAAGCATAAAATATATACTGAAAGAATATATTTTGATTAATTTTTATTGTCTGCTTTGTTAGAAAAATCAAAATTGTTTTTAAAGAAATTTATTGTACCTAAGCTTTACTGCTCACAGACTATGAGTGAAACAATAAATTAAATGGAAAAATCATCAGAATTATTATATTCATTTACAATGAATCTGAGTCACATTACAATTTGCACCCAATCTGTAAGTTATGTTTTAGTACATCTGCCTTGTAACTCTGCATGTTCAGGTTAACTGCACTGATGGACCAATGACAAATAATATGTACAATATGCAGTACTTGGACAAATGTTATGGTGACAATTGTTCTGATCAGATAGATAACAAAGCTACTTGTATAAGTTTCACTTCACTTTCTCACCAAAGGTGGCATTAAGTTGCATATAAATGCTGAAACTTTAACCATTTGGTTCATAATTGGTTTTAAAGACCATGGCACAACCTTTCCTATTAACTTGAATAGCTTGAGCCTTTGAATAGCTCTCTCGACATGGATCCTCAGTTTTGTAATTTTGCGAGTTAACTTAATTTCACTAACATTCAGTCTTTTGTTTTCTCCCAAGCACACTTTCTAGTAAAAGGAGGAATGTTAAGTGTTGCTCGCTTGTTAGTCACCAAATCTCTGATCGTGAACCCTCTATCAGCCATAATGTAATCTCCCTACTCAACATAATTCATGAATCCTGTGTTATAAATCTATCCGATACATTGCCACCATAGATTTTTGACACAAATGTTATGTTGCCTGATGGTGATATTGCTATCAAACATGTTTTTAGACTTGTATGTACTGTAAGTTGCTGCCTGGGCTGTTGGTGATCTGGGGTGTTCAAAGAAGAACTCCGTACAATCAATAATAGCACGTGTGTTTGGATAACTCTTTCTGAAAGACATTGGCATGTACTTTTTGACTTGACTCTTGGGCCATTTGATCAATTTTCCAAAACTATTTGACATAAATGTGATCCATGTGATAAAAATCTGTGATACTCTTGACATTGAAACACCAAATATGTCAGCAATGCAAAACTCGAACATTCCAAGTCGTAAACGTACAAGTGCAAATATATATTCATGAAAATGTGCTAGATTTCGAGCTGGGCCTGGTTTTCGACGTTGGTTATTTTGATACACCTTGTCATTTGCACTACCAGGACCAGACCAATATTTAAGTGTTGAACATTTGGAGACAAGGATGTTAAATATTCCCATGAGTAATGCTAATGATGGAAATCCTGTTTATGCCCTGACGTTTTTATCATTCTTGATAACATTTTTAATAAACGCCTCTCGCAACAGTGATGATTTTCCTGCTAGTTGGCTCGAGCTGGGAGATGTCATCCATAGACATGTCTGTCTGCACTGCACTGTCCTTTATGTCTGCTACACTGTCAGTTGCCATGTATGAATGGTCTGCTGCATCATTTTAACTGCTCACTACACTGTGTAATTTCAATCCACATGTTGAATCTACAAGTGTAAAATAAAATCAATATCAATACTCAGTAATGAGTGAGTAAAAGATAAATGTATGACAGTTTTAGTCTGAATTGTTGTAATATATAAATAATAATAATCTTAGTACAGTTAATGGCTCAAGATTTATGCAGCTGACTAACATGTGCACACCAAAATTAGTGCACAGTGGTACTGCATGTGTACACGTGCACATTAGTTGGAGGGGGTGGGGTGTTGCATTGCTGTTTTCAACAGTCTTAAACAGAAAAAAATGTTGAAATATTTATTGATTTCATTCATGAATGGTCAAAATACAATTGCATTTATATCACAAGCATATTGATTAAACCCTTGTTGCTTGACTTCATCTCCAGTGTACGTGCTCTAGGCTACCCCGGACTTATTTTAGCATGATCACCCTAAATTTTTGTGTGCATTAATGTGCTTACCATCAAAGGTTTGGTGGCAGATTTCTACTTCACCTACAATATATGGTATAGAATCTTCTTCATAGGGCTGCTGAAGTTCTACAAGTTCTGGTTCTTGTTCAGTAATATGTTGTGAAGTTGACTGGTTTCCCTGTAAATGTAAAAAAATATCATTATATAAATACATTTTTCAGCAAATTGCCAGATTATTGTATCATCACTATATAGTAAACATTCTGACATTAATTGTATAACCCCCCCCCCCCACCCTCCCAGTAAGTTAAATTTGGCTTTTATCTTTCATTTGTTAATACTTATCGTTTTATCTTTTATCCACCGAGGCTGACAGAATTAGTTATCTTTTGGTTCCATCTTTTGGAATTTTTTCCATATCCCCCTATTTTTTCTTATCTTTTTACTTTTTAATTAGCTGTGCACCTTCACAGAGTACTCAATTTTGAGGGCGTGAAATACTGAGAGATAGACGTCCTCGGCAATGTGGGTCATTGCACATAGATCTTTTTCACTATAAGACAAAACAGACTGATAAATATTTAATATTATTGATATTTTCAAGAATAATAAATAATATCTCCATACCTTCTATAAGATGGTTCCTAGAAGTTATTGTAAGGAAACAGCGTAGGAACGTCGGCGCCAACCTCAAAATGAATCGAACAAATTCGAGTATATTTGTTCGGTGTCCATTTCTTCTCTCGCCTGATAATACGAATCCATTGGTTTCTTCGCATTGGTTGCGCTTTAGTGACCAGGGAATAAAATTTGACACCTTCGAGGTTTGGGTATTTAGCCTCGTTCTTCTGTTTTCTATTGGATGACGTGCACCCGGGCACGCAACAGTGATACACCGGCATTGCTGCCGGCTGTCAACAAAAACAATCCTATCTCCCGCTTGGCGACGACACTAAACACGTCTTTAAGTAGGAGAGTTCTTACACGGGAGAGTATCTCAAAACCGACGTATTAAAAAGGAGATGACTTTATATAAAATTTTGTCTTTTTGTCAAATTATTTATTTACATTGCACTAGATCATATTATTAATTATTAATAATATAATATCGTAATGTACATACGTGTATTCTTGAATACTGTTTAGACCAAATCATTCATAGAGGTAAGGATATTACTAGGGTCCACTCATGTTGTATATTTCTTTATTGTTATGAGAGGGATTTTATGGTTTCTATTCAAAAAACAAAACGTTTTGACCTCATTGACAAATTTAGTAATACTGAGCCAGTAACTCCTCTTTTTTCTTTCTTGCAGATATCTGGATGACATTTTGGTTATCGACAACCCCGAATTCGAACAATTGATATCAGAAATATATCCACCAGAGCTCACATTGAATAAAGCTAATACTTGAGATAAATCTACACCTTTCTTAGATTTAAACATCAAAATTATCAACCACCTAATATATACTAATATTTATGATAAACGTGAGGATTTTGGATTTCCTATTGTAAATTTCCTTTACTTGGATGGCGATGTCTCTCGACTTCCATCATATGGTATCTATATATCTCAATTAGTTCGATTTGTCAGAGGCTGCACCGATGTTTTGGACTTTCGTTCATAAACGAAATTTACAAATTACTACCAAACTTTTCACTCAGGGTTACAGATATCACAAGCTAAGAAAAACATTCGGCAAATTCTTCAGATTTATTCAGAACTTCTATCTGAATTTGGAAATATTTCTTTTCAACAGTATGTATCCAATGGAATTTCCCATCGTAATTTTTACGGTGATCTCGTATATAAAATAAGGAAAGTAAAAGGCTCCGATAACGTTATTTTATAATGTAATAAAATAGTGAAACGTCTTCTAAATAGACAATATGATATTGAGATCATCAAAAAGACTATATGTCTCGTATTTGGCCCCTCTACAGCCTTATGCAGACTTTTACTTGAACGTTGCACGTTGACTAACAGGGTGATGGGGACTATGTGACGGGCCTTGTCTAAACCTCTTTCAGAGGAGACATGGTCCTGAATCTCTTCCCCTCTGACTGTTAGTCGGGACTCCTACAGATCTAGGGTCTTAGCTCGCTTTCAGACTGACAGAGCACGGTTTATCATGTTGATGTCGCATATATTTTTATACCATTATGTGTTTTACAATACCTTACTTGTTTATATTTTTATGACCTCTCAATATGCAATACCTGTTGACCCTTGTTCTTTACATGGAGGATTATTTATAAATTTTTAAATGTACGTCGTTTGATTGTTCTGCTGTTACGGTGAGTGGGAAGGTGGGCCCGTAAACCGGTTAACCACACCATTTGTTTGGCTTTTGTCAAATTAAATGACCGTTCTAAGTCGGTATCGTAATTGCATTACAATAAAATAGTTTTGTAATGTGTTATATGTTCTAGTATATTATTTATATTCATGTATTGTATAGCTCCATGGTGACTTCTGCCACATAACTTAGCCAGTAACTCCTCTTTTTTCTTTCACTAGATTCTATTTGCTAGAGCCAGCACTCACGTCTCCATATTATTTTGAAATATCTACAATTCAGCCTTGGACTATTGACTCCAAGTTACAAATACTATAAATAAAGTGAGACTTCATGAAAATTATATCAACGGAATCTTTCATTTATATTGTCCATAGTGATTTGATAAGCACACTTTATGCTGGGAGAGACAAAAGTACTGATAATTTGATCTTATCGGGTTATTTACATTTTTATTTACATTACTACTACATCGAATCAGTATGAACCTGAGAAAAATACAAGCAACATAAATCTTGTATTGAACCCTTTTATACCTTCATGTTGCTTTTATGTTAAGCGTTGCATTTTGACAGAGATAAATTTTTGAAAAAGTTGACAGTCTTATCTCAAAATAAATAATTTAATAACAGGATAAGATTTTGTATAACGGTATACAGTCTCACTTTATTTATAGTATTTGTAACTAGGAGTCAATAGTTCAAGGCTGAATTGTAGATATTATATGTGTACAAAAAAAACCACAAAAGCTTTCGACTTTAAAGCAGTAAATACAGAATGACGAATTCTAACCCCAAGTTAAAGTTTAGTTGAGGCCAGATTCCGTGGAGGAGTGAGGATCTCCTACTTTCATGTAACCCGTCCAAAAATCCTGTAGAAACCTGTCAAATCTGATAAAATAGAAAAATAAAAGTATACATTGAAGATAACTAACTTTCAGTACCAACAAACAGCGTATGTGAAACATCTTGGCCGTTTAGTTTAACAGAACCATAAATAAAGTTCAGTTTCGTTTAATACAAACAGTGTTTTAGCCGTTTTGAGATAATCGAAACTGGGTACCATTTTCCGGTTCCTCTTAACGAAATAATGAACTCGCTCTCAACCGATCAATCTCGTATATCACAATATAATATCTATTATGTCACTTTAATTTACTAATTTAATGGTCGTATTTCACATTATTTTCCTCATATACATGTATAAGTCTATTCATGTTTCTAAATTTTCAAGATTTTATTTAGTTTTGTCTGATATAAAGAGAAATTGTAGAAAGTTTTTGAAATAAATCATTTGTATGGATTTTTCAATGGACCCAGAGTTCTGTCATTAAAGAGCGTTGCATCACTAAACATGGACATGTCTGCCTTGAAATGTAAAAATGAGCAAACATTTATATCAAGATTAAATGAATAAAAAAGAAGTAAACAGGTGTATTTCATACATTTATTCCTGTATTCACAGATGAATTATCCAAACGCTGTTGAAAAGCTGCTGACGCTTAAGATAAAAGTAAAAATCGGTTCAGTAAATTCAGTTTATAAGTAATTATACATTAAAGTATTTTTAAAGTGCTAAGATACTGAGCGGTAGTCAATAAAAAACATGCATTATGCAGAGAAAAAAATGGAGATATAAGCTTTCACGGACCCCTGGAAAAATCAAAATCAGGGAATCTGGAGGTGTAAGCTTTCCCTGCCGAACGACGCCGCCAGCAGTGATGCATGAGATTATTTGGGTAAGTATAGCTCGTAGTCATATGTAGTGGTAACGGTATTACCATTGTCACAATCGGTAAAATTCATGGTAAGTAAAACTTGATGCTGTATTATCACAGCGAAAGCGGTTTAACAAGGAAAGTCAACATGTCAGAGGCTTTTATAGCGGCAATAAACTTTGCGGTGTGTAGACATACTTTTTCGTATCCTTGTGATATTAAAAGTATAAAGTAATAAGTATTGAAATTTACCCATGCAATGATACTATGACCTGTATATCAACGTTTTATTGTTGACATTCATGGATTCCTTGATATCAGAGATAAAGAATGTGTCATCAACAGGCTGGGAATACTTACCATGAATGACTGTCCCAAGCTACATACATTTGTCTACTGCAAACACCACATTAATGTCGCATTGAAGAACAGCACATAAAAAAGTATCGCAACCACTCAACATCAGATCAGGGGTATACTTACACTTTAGTCAACACCTATGTGATATAACCATTTGAATATTCGAAATCAGTTATCATTTTTGCTTTTATTTCCATTTTATTATACTTACTCTCTCTCACATAGATAGTATCTGACGGAAGTGCAATCTAATTTGAACCACCTAGCCTGATGATTTCTGAATCCGATATAAGCACAATGTTTGGCAGAATGGTTAGTAGCCATATCCCAGAATGTTTTATCAGCAACATGTCCAGTTTTGACCCATCGCCACTGATCATCACGCACTTCGTCGGTCAACCCAAACCAAAATTCAAACACGACTGCAATACAAATAAAAATATTGTAATTAGTTATCCATTTTGCATCAAGACCAGATAACACTTTTGAGACTTCGACAGTAAAGTGCATCTTCAAAAAGATTTTAACTTAAAAAAATCAGTTCCTCATCAGTGGAGTTCATTGTGGTTGGTGCCACAGTCACATGATATCAGCTAATGTACATGCAGCATTTTAGATTTTCTTTTTCAGACCTTTTAAAACATTTTTCAATTGCTGTATCCAAGTGAAAAACGAAGTACCGAAGGGTTAACCATATCTCATAGTACATGGAATAAAGGGGACAATATCGTGTTTAGTATCATATTCAGACAAATGCGAACCCTAATCAAATTTCGACTGTACTATTCGCTAATATAATTAAACTGCAGATTTAATTACAAAAATTTGACAACATATAAATTTAGATAAAGCAATAGCTTCAGTCTGATGAATTTTATATAATATTGTCATTTAGAAATGATTCTTCAATTCAGAAGAAGTTGTACACTACTCCATGCAACTTTTTTTTTTCAGGTGTCCGAAACCTGATAGAAGACATTTATACAGTCAATTCTTATTCACGACCACCTTCGTTTCATTGTATTTTGGCTGTGTGCTGAATTTGCCTTTCAATCAATTTCCAATATCATGATAACTGCACGTGAGTCATTCTCCTTCTCATTATTGTTTAATAACGCTGTATTATAAGACCACTTGTTAATGGAACGATGTTCATTATTGTGGATGTATAACGCCACATACACAGATTTAATTGCATAAATTATATGTAATGATAGTGTTTGTTTCACATTGAATGATTGAATTGCATTTTAATATTTGATGATTATATATATTCTCGTTTCTGAAAAGCCGACTTCGGATTTTTTTGTTTGTTTTTGTTTTTGTTTGTTTTGTTTTTGTTTTTGTTTGTTTGTTTGGGGTTTTTTTTGGGGGGGTGTTTTATGGGGGGGTTGTTTGTTGTTTTTTGTTTGTTTTTGTTTTGTTTTGTTTTTGTTTTGTTTTTGTTTTTTTGGTTTTGTTTTGTTTTTCCACAACTAATATTTCTGATTTTTCATACAAGACATTAGCAGTAATGGACTGAAATATTCCGCCATTTGGCGTTTGATTTGTTTTACATATGCATGTTGCGTGGAATATTATATATAAGATAAACATCTAGCCTAAACATGAAAGAGACTACATCAGATATCTGACCAAGAAGTACGCCAAAAATTAAACAAAATATTCATAGTGTCAAATTATTTTACAACAATTGGTCTTTGGATTCGGGTTATAGCAGCATTACTGTAAATGATATTAGCTTCATTGTTATTACCGCCATTCCATGACATAATACGCATCATTTCAGCCAGAAAATCCAGTTTCTTTTGAGTATCGACCACAGCCAGTACACTCCCATTTTTTCTGCAACCATGCTGTTAGAAAGAAAATATACCATTTATACCTATATATTTTCCTTATTAACAGTAAAATATGAAAACATTCTTCTGTTTTTCATCATCATCACCACTTCGTCGACCACTTTCGTCATCATCATCATCATCATCATCATCATCATCAACATCTTTTACTGCAACTTCTGAGAAATAGCTTCATCAATCTATTTTAATTGTCAGGTGCCGACGCTCTTCTGGTCAATTCTTTGCAGTTATAGTTGATTAAACACTGCACAAACGTGGTATAACAGTCCGAAAAGGGGTCAAACTGGTGAATATAGGTAGGTCTTCATGAAATATTTCATCATGAAACACATAGAAATATAAATAAAATGTAATCGGAGTTTAGGGACATCACTTTGATTTACAATCGGTGATCCGAACTTGTCACATGATACTCTGGTTATTGCGTGGGTGTTTTGAAAAACTGAATGGGAGATTAAAGCCTTTTCGCATAGGGTTTGGATGCTGTCTATGCCTCCAGAAATTTTGGTCAAATGCCCCAAAATCGCACATTCTCAACATTGCCTACACTTAAAATTTTACTCTCAAAACGCATTTTATGAGAGTGAAATTAAATACAAAAATATACATGTATGTATAATTCATTGATGAACTAAACTACTAATAATTGCTTCAATACCTTCAATTAATGATACAAGTTTCTTCAGTTTTTCTATTTCGCAAATATATATAGTATTTTCCGTTACTGGGTCCGAAACATTTAAACATAGAGTTTGCTTCCGGACATGTATGGGACTTTTTCACAAATTCAATATTTATTCATTGATATTTTCTTCGTTTTCATTATAGTCTTTAATGCATTAGATATATCTTACTGCTGACAATAAATTTTTTATAATATTATTCATATTCAAAGGACGTATTTCCTTATTTTATTTATATGACTTTGAATAATTGAAGTTCAGTTTGGAGAATACAATGCTTTTATCAAACTCAGATTTATAGGCCGATAAAATGTCATTAATCTGTTCTCATATCTGAATTTCAGGGTTCCGTGAATGTCCACTGTGGTATATTTGTTAAGTGCCATAGTCACTGACACCAGTTATTTTCGTATTTTACATGAACGTCACAATTATTCCCTTTGAAGTGTGGAGCTCGTAAAAAGTTCCTCACGGAGGGTTTGACTTATGTGTTATTATACCGTTTTTCCTGATGTTATGTGGTACTGGCACTTTCTACACAGTATTTATTCACATTCATGAACATATACAATGCTGAATTATAGTTGCGTCGTCTGTATATAAGAGCATTCACAGCGGGTGTGGCTATCCAAACAGGAAACGCTCACTTTTCCCGGGCACTTGGTCTCACCTCTGAATATTCGTGAATATCCACTGTGATACATGATTAGTTTCAAAGTTCTGTGACACCAGTTACTTTCATATTTTACATTAAGAGATATCTAGATTTTCAGAATTTTATATTTGATGCATAAGAGTGTGCAATTTGTACATTTTGAGATTCAATAATTGTTGATAAATAATTTAACTTACACGATTTTGTATCTGTCCTTGGACTTTGAAAATGATTAACGGTTTGGTACTTCTTCGATATTGATTAAATAATTTGCACATAAATCGGCAGCCATCCTCTCCACCTCAGGCATTATCAGGAATACAGAACTAGATTATTATTATTATTATTTTGTTGTTGTTGTTTTGTAATAGGAGCAACATTTTATTTCCAACAATTTTACAGAAGTCCAATGCTCCACCTCCCCCAAAAATCTAGTGTGCACTGCAAATTTGTACAATCTATAAGTTACAATGATTGTTTGCTAACATTATCTCTCATAGAAATTTTTTTGGAACTGGAGGTTTCAAATCTGTCATAAATATCAATATCCATTGATTGGCATTTCATTTTGCTGAAGCTATGTTTAATTTTGTACTGTCAAATGAAAATATTGTTCTTTCTTCTCTAAACGAAATTTGTCTAAGGCAGTTTTTTAAAACTAAACCAAAATCAGAGTGCTGAAACACATGGCTTTTCAGGTCAAGGGTATACAAACAATGATTTGATTTATATAAGCAAGTGATATTTAAAAACGACACATTGCACATATTTTAAGGAACAGGCATTTGTACAAATTTTACCGATGTAAAGACTAAATATTACTTCACCACATTTGCCTTTACCGTGTTCTTTGTGACTCGTAATACACACTAGCATTTAATACTACCTCTAATCCGCGAACTCGCATTTATCGAAACTTGATGATGTTTTCACTAGGAAAAATTATCCAATAGAACATTTGGTCAAAGAACAGTAATTAAAGAGAGCCGTGATTGGCTGATGTTGTGTACGGAGAGAGGAACTACTACTTCAATGTATCCGGAGCTGTGATTGGATGAAACTATTTGATCTATCCATAAATAAAAATTGATTCTGTTGTAAAATCATGAATTTTTATCTCATTTCGCTAATGTAAAAAATTTTTGACCTAAAAAGGGGTGGTTGTATACATTTGAATTTTGGCCAATTTTGGGGGGTGCCCCCTTCCAGCATGATTTTCTCGAAATTAAGGTGGATAATCTATAGTAAACTATTAAAATTCTGATAGAGGAGGGTCTGACAAACATTTTGATATGTGGATTATATATAGCTAAAATGCAGGATGTTGTGTAAATCTTGCTAGAAGTTTAGTAATTTAACATAGAACCATAAGGGAATTTAGTTGAACGTATACACACTCACTTAATGGTTGCACTGGTGGCCCATTGAACTCGTTATACAAACTAGTATCACGCCCGCTTGGGCAGTGATGCTGCATAATATGCATGTATTTTACATAACCTCTCGCTTATGTACATGAACGACAATTATATATTCTTTGTAAAACACACATCTTCCTTTGTTATCTACTTGATTGATTTATTCTTACTTTTTATCCTTGTTAAGAGAAAGAACCATATTCTACGTCAGCATCTATAGATTTTGACTATTACTGTGTAACAAAATATTCTTACCACAGCATTTACCCAGGAGACAGAACGTTTCTTAAAGATGAAGCATAAATTCTCAAACCCTGCCCACTCATACGGACATGATGTTGTATTTGGTAACTGTGACAATACAACTTCACTAGCGACTGAAATATAAACAGAAATGCAATTGCCGATAACACTTACAAATTTTGTCTATAAAATACGAAAGTAACTGATGCCACATGACTATGACACTAACAACAATGTACCACAGTGGACCATTCACAGACAAAGCACAAAAAGACGTTCAGTGAAAAGTTTAACTCGCACAATTAATTTCCTCGGTAGGTACAAAAATAGAAACACAAATATTTATCGTACAAATTGCCTTCTTTTCCAAAACAATAACAGATAAAAATATTTTAAAAAATCATAAATTACATCGACTGAAATTTGTTTGAGTGTTATTTTCTTACCCCATAAACATATGCAGATGATAATCTTGTGAGCCATACTTAGTGAAATGCAGACCTGTGCAAAATGACAGATAATATACTGGACACACGAACACTGTAGTGCTACATATACGTCGTAATTTGCTTTTTAAAAATATGGATGTATGATAATTATGGATTAAAATTTCATTTATTCATTTACAACATCTGAAATTCAGGTTTCGGATGTTTTCTTTTTGAAATGTCCGGCGATACAGATGGTGGCGGTCTCCTCTCCCTATTCTGCCAACATGATTCTTTTTTCAAACCAGACTGACATATTCAACTGTATATTCATTTAAATATAAATGCATATTATTACCATACAGTTTACAAATTCAACAGTTATATTTTATTTTCAACTATTTCTTTTCAAATAATCGGTAATTAACGTCATTACCGTTGATAAAAATGATGAAATCATTGTTTAGTACCAAATAAGCCAAATAAGGTGAAAAAAATGTGTTGATCTTGTTTAAGGTATTTATGAAATATGCTTAAGTTATAAAAGTATAATTGTGTTCATTCGCAAACGCAGAGATAGTCCAAATAAGTGACTTTCCATGGGTTATACTCCTTCAGTTTCTAGTAAATCTTATTTTTCGATCTTTTGTTTTACTATGATTATTGCCTAAAGTGAAAAATCATTAAGAATATTTCATCTATATATGCCTCTTAAGTGAAATACTTATTCATATATGTAGAATAATGTTATTAAATTATCAATAAATATTTGCTTCATCGTTTAGAATAGAACCAAAGTCATACCTTATAATAAAATCGGAATGTTTCGAATCTCTTCTCATTATAGAATAGGGTTCTAAGTGAAACTGGAAGCGGACGCGTTTGGTGAATAACTGTTGTAACTAAAGGCTGATATGAAGAGTATTAAATTAGTGCACCTGATGCGCATTTGGAAGGGAAAAAACGAAGTAAACAATATATCGTCAACGCTTCATGGATACTGAAGTCTGATTCTCATGACGCATCTGTAAAAGACACTGCTTACAAAATCAATTAAAAGCAAATTATGTTCCCGATAATACATATTCAACTTATTTGAAATATAATTGTACCGGCTACCCATACAAAACGTGAGTCACAATTGTAAAAGAACACCTTTTTTGTAGTGTTGATTCGTATGGTTTTTTTTCGGAAGATTCATTTATCAAAATCTTTGTTTCAGGGTTCACATTCATTGTCTAGCTTGATAAAATTCTATTTTGAAACATAAATCTGCAGATGATAAATAGCCCACATGTAAGTCAAAGTATTGAGAAAAAAGAGACGCACAGTCTTTGTACCTTTACAATAATTGAATGAATCAGGAGAGCGACAGAAACAGCAAACATTATATATCTCTCAACCGAAAACAAAATTGAACAGAGCAGTCTATTATGGGCGAGCAATTACGTAAAATATGCACTCTTGTATTCTGGTAATGGCATAGGGCAATTTTTAAGATAATGTATGTCGGTGTTTTTAAGGACATCAACGTATGGCATTAAATTTGAACAATCATTGATGAGGCGAAGTTAGGCAACATACTAATGAAGAATTTATGCAGCCAATCACCTTTTTCAAGTCTGAGTTTGACTGATCGGTTAACATAGGCTAAAATGGGGCGATATACAGAAAATCGGAAAAAAGAAATACCTTAAAAATTCATTGGTTTTTCTTTTTCATTTGAAAGGGGGTGTTGTTGTATTTCCTTGGATTTAATAGAAAAATCTTTGAAAACAGGAATTCTGCATCAGAGAATAAAATAATCATATTTTTCTTTTACATTTACCTTCCTTTTTCAGTCAGACGGTGATTACGGATGCAGAATATCCGGAAATTTCTTATCATGATATCATATTTGCGGAAATAGACACTGCCGCGCTTAAAAACACCCAGACATCCCGAATCATTCCCCTTTATAAGAAGGCAAACTGGGATACCCTGAAAGATGAAATGGAAACAGTCCACAATAACATCAGCGACATGGACATACTGGAGAAGGATGTAAATGAAATGTGGAACTATCTTAAATCTAGTTTCGAGACTGGTATTAAGAACCATATACCACATAAAACATGTAAGACTAGAGACAATTTACCGTGGATTTCACCAGGTGTGAAGAAGCTTATAAGAAAGAGAGACAGACTATACAAGCGTCAGAAAAGGTCCGGTAATGCACAGGATAAAAACGATTCAAGGAAATTAAAGATCTTGTTCATAAGGAGCTTAGGAGGGCGTATGGGTGTTATATAGATTATATAGTGACACCACAGGGGGGAGGTAACCAATTCAGTGGACTTAAGAGATTTTGGACGTACATTAAGCATAAGAGGACAGACACCAATGGAATATCGCCGTTGAGGAGTGACGGATTGTTACATGCAAACCCCATTGAACAAGTAACTATTCTGAATAAACAGTATCAGTCTGCCTTTTCATAGAAATCAAGTCTCAGTGCTGAAGAATTTAAGGGGAAGTGTGGTATGAGGGGTATGTACCCATCCGCCATTGACCTAAACATTACATGTAACGGTGTCCAAAAACTTCTACAGAAACTTTATCCGCACAAAGCGGCAGTACCAGATGGCATAAAGCCGCGAGTTCTGAAGGAGTTGACAGACGTCATTGCACCTACCCTAACAATCATCTTTCGGAATTCACTCGACACTGGAGTAATACCAGCCGAATGGAGGAGCGCCAACGTTAGGCCAGCATTCAAGAAAGGTGACCGATACAAAGCAGAGAACTATCGCCCTATGTCACTTGCCTGTATTTGCTGCAAGGTGATAGAGCATATCGTCACAAGCCACGTTATGAAACACGCAGACGAGAACGATATTTTGTACCCGCTCCAGCACGGCTTCCGCAGTAAACGCTCTTGTGAATCTCAATTAATCGAATTTATTGATGACGTCATAAACAACATGGCGGTAGGGAAGCAGACAGATGTTTTAATCTTTAATTTTTCAAAGGCCTTTGATAAGGTTAGTCTCGTCTATAAACTGAGACACTACGGTATCCGAAGAAAAGTCAACAACTGGATCCATAGCTTCCTCACGGACAAGGCGCAGGCAGTAGTAGTGGACGGGGAAACATACAGTTACGTGAGTGTGATATCTGGGGTACCCCAGGGGTCGGTCCTCGGGCCCTGCCTATTCTTGTTCTACATTAACGAGATGCCAGAGGGTCTCACCGCAACTGTAAGACTATTCGCAGATGGCACAATTGTATATCTTAGAGTTACTTCAGATGCAGACGCTGGTACACTTCAGGCTGACCTGGATAGACTCGGGATGTGGGAGAGGACATGGAAGATGGAGTTTCACCCTGGGAAATGTAACATACTTACCATAAGCAGACGCGTAAACATCATACGTCATCAATACACACTGCATGGACACATACTAGATTTTCATGCAGAGTGTGAAACACCTTGGCTGTCTTATTACATCTGACTTATATTGGAGTGATCATGTAAGTACCATCTATGGAAAAGCAAACAAGACCTTAGGCTTTCTCCGCCGCAACCCAACATCAGTTCTACATCAGTCAAGGAAAACGCTTACAAGTCATTAGTGAGACCCCTGATTGAGTACGCCTCGTCGGTCTGGCACCCATACCATCAAAAAGGATATCCACAGACTTGACATGGTCCAGCGGAGAGCGGCTCGCTGCGTCAGTAATAAACACGGAAATCGATCTAGTGTGGATGCCAGACTAACAATGTTAAATAAGATCGCAAACGATGAAATTACCGTAAATAAGAGTGATAGAATTTTACCATCATTAAGAAAGACAAGGCATTCTCACCATCTGGCCTTCCAGTTTCTATCATACCTTAATGACTATAGTAAATTCTCGTTTTTCCCTCGTACCATCAGGGAATGGAATGCGTTGCCGTCGGGATTAGTGTCACTTAAAACACCTGAGGCCTTTAAGGCACAGGTGTCACAGCACGAATTCTGATGGACTAATAGTTTTTTTTTTAACTTTTTACCGGTTTTAACTTACATGAGGGGTTTTGTAGGGTGTAGATATACATATTTCAGATCTGATTTAGTTTGGCGCACTAAGTCTTAGGACTTGATGGTGTACAACCAAGTAGAAAAATCATTACGCATTGACAATTTTCCTAATATAACATTAATGTAACATATACTATACGTTATTATGATTCTAAAGCTTTTGCATATTCCTAATCTTATACATTATATTACAAAAGGGTATCACATATAGCTGTAGGACAAAAGTTTTCACTGACATGCAAAAGAAAAGAAACACCGACATATGAAAAGATCTGAGTGTCCACTGACTTTTACTTTATGATAAAAGTTATAATATAAAACCGGAAAAACTCAATCGATGAGGTACTTGGCTCATGGGCAGAAGTCTAGATTAGCTCGTGACCAGAGACTTCGGGTGAATCGTGATCAGAGGTCTCGAGTAGATCGTGACCAGATGTATCGATTGATCGTGATCAGAGGTCTCGGATGGATCGTGACCAGAGGTCTCCATTAGCTCGTGGCCGAAGGTCGCGAATGGATCGTGATCAGAGTTCTCGGGTAGCTCGTGATCAGATTCTCGAGTGGATCGTGATCAGAGGTCTTCATTAGCTCGTGGACGAAGGTCGCGAATGGATAGTGATCAGAGGTCTCGGGTAGCTCGTGATCAGATTCTCGAGCGGATTGTGATCAGAGGTATCGATTGGCTTGTGGCCAGAGGTTTCGGGTCTTGATTAACTCGTAGCCAGATGTCTCGGGTGGATCGTGATCAGGGGCTTGGATTAGCTCGTGATCAGAGATTTCGATAAACTCATGACAAACAATTTTGGATGGCCAGTAGCTGAATTAATGATGATAAATTACATTTTTAAACATGAATATTATATATTATGTATTATATATTATATTTGATATTTATCAATTTATAAATACAGAACTTACAATTATCACACCCTCAAAGACTGCAGAGTAATATTGTATTTTCACCTATTGTAAGATGTGTTTGTGAAACACAATGTCCCCGGTGGCAACAAAGTCAGAAAAGGCTATTTTTAGCGCGAAGTTCATTGTCAAGATTAAAAGGTCATCGACCTTGGTGTCATTTGAAAAGGAATTCATTAGTTGAGTACGAATATGAAATCTGTATTCCTCACGGTTTAAAAGTTATGACAAGGTTAAAGTTGTCAAGTAGACAGACAGTACAAAAACAATATATCCCCGATCTATCCGGGGGCATAAAAAGTACACATTTCTCAAGGAATTAAAACAGATTCTATCCATTTCGGCATCAAAAGGAGCAAATATCTAACATATATAAACATTAAGCAAACGATCGGCAATAATAACTTACCCCCGATCTATCGCCTGAAGGCTTCATACACATTTTTTTCCAACTTGTGTCAAATTTGCCGGTATATTTATATGTAGTCTGAATCATCTACTTGTTTTATTCTGATACTGAAATGCATTTACGCAAACGTGGGGATGATTCAGATATAAACATACCAGCAAATTTGACACCAGTGGGGGAAATGGGTCCAAGAGGGGTGAGCACTTTATTCTCATACAATGAAATCACAGATTGTCATAATATAGGTGAAAAAATGTAAACAGAGAAACATCAATTTATTTATCAGTATATACATATATATATATATTGATATTCCTGTCGTCATCCAAATATTTGCTGATGAGTTACTGAGACATCCGTTAAACTGTCGACACAAAAAATATATCATCATATCGGGCAATAAATATAAAGTTATGTATGCATTTTAAACAGAACGTCTTAATATGTATATATATAACAGTATAAATTAGTAAATATGTCATCAGCAGAGTGGAATTAATATCAATAATTATTTTCATAATGGCGGAAAACAGTTACATTTTTAAAGTATCGTATATATAATACAAAGTATAAGTATACATAGTCAGTAGATAGCCAATAGTCTAAAGAGACTTTGATAAGCCTGTGAGAAACATTAATGGAATAGTTCTGAGGAAACTGGACGGATATGGATAGGAATTAGCCAATAAAATAAGTTTCAGAATGCTATGAAATGAAAGCAGGTAGTGAAAAAGACAGAATTTTGGGATAAGAATGAAATTCCTGACAAAAAATATTTTTTGAAATTTTAAGGGATGGAAATAATTTAGAAAAAATAGATTATATGAATTTAGGGAAACGGCGAAAAAGGGGTAAAAATTTAAGAGATGCAAGTGATGCAATCATTGGTACCACGAACATGTCAAATAAAATGTATGAATATGTTAACAGTATTGAAATCCATTATACGTAATAAAATAAGGAATGGTTCTTTGTAGAACCAGGGCAGAACACATTTCCTGCTTACCAGTCAACCCGCCAAATCAAACGCTTTACTAAGCGCTAGAGTAGTAATTTCAACAGTAGTAACTTACGGCTTTCAACAAGAACGTGACGACGTGCAATATGTCCAAGAAAAAAATATTAGTGTCAACGAGGTTAAATGAATTTGTATCAGGTGCACTTGTAATTATGGTATTTTTGTAAACCATAGATTAAACTCTGTCACAATTATATTTGTTTACTATGAAGGGTGATCTTCTACAAAAATGCATAAGTTTCGGGTTCGAATCTTGGCCATACATAGTATCCACTACATCCTTATGTTAAAAATCAGGATATTTTATTAATACAGAGACATGATCATTGATCACAGCATACATATTACACGAAAAGAAGAAAGTAACTGCTGGTAAGTGACGACTGTGACACCCCAATAAACATATCATCAGAGACAAGATCTGGTGACGAAAGGAACAAGGATCCACCCCTTAGCAGGATACCAGTAACTACCTAAACAAACATACGAAGACAATGAGCTATTAGTAGTAAAAGTTCTACGTCTGTAAGGTGTATTTAGACTTCAACATACAGTCCGTATTCAGGTGGGAATTACAATACAGAATGAATAATCTGGATGTGGACACTTTGAAATACATTTGATGAATGACACACCACATATAAAACTTGTTAATATACTCACTTCTTTTCACATAAGTAGTTATGACCGGCAAATGTGCAGATAGCGCTAAACCAGGACGCTTTACGTTCATGTAAGGACATCGCAGCACATGTAAAAAATGACGATGAAGAATGTCCAGGTGCCCAGAATGAAGTATTTGTAACCCTTCCTGTCTTCAACCATCGCCATTGACCTTCATATATTTCATCCGTTAGACCGATCCAGTAGCTTTTCAGTCCTGGAATTGTACGATTGTATTATAATGCTTTAGGAAAGATTTTATGGTCATGTATGTTCTTTTATCTCAGATCTCTGGCTCACCTGATATCATCTGTGATTTCCAGGAATCTACTAGTGTTCAATATGATACGATGTTGTCACTGTCACATCGCGATGTCGCATCCGTCATTTAATTTAACACAAATTAAGTAATTGTTGTCAATTTGTCAGTATCGCAACTGTACTATAACAAGGTATATGTATCTTGTGAACCTGTTCGCCTGTTTGCTATACATAGCCTTGGGTGGTTTTGTCAAAAACTAGTCTAATCTTTTTTTTTCATTTCTTTTATATTTTCAAATGCATATATATTAGAATGCTTTAACTTTTTCGGCAGTGTATGCTATTGTAAGACTAATAAAATATGCATATCAACATATACGGTGTATACACACATACATATATACATACATGTTTAATAACCTTTTTGCCAATTTTACATGATGTAAGGGGCAATACCGGACAAATGCAAAATTACAGCTTAGATTTGCGTCAAATTATTATGACGTCACATTCCAAGCGTTAAAGTCATAGTGAAAATTCCGGCAAAAAGTGGTTTGTCCGGTATAAGAGCCCAGACATCATTTAAAATTGGAAAAATGGTGACGAAATGGGCGTCTGTATATACATTTTATTATCATTTCATATAATCCCGTTGAAACAAGTTTGGCAATGACATAAATAGAATGGCAAACGTTGAATAAAAAAACCATAACATTTAGCATATGGGGTATTAAATTGAAGACTGGCATATACATGGGTGGATTCGAGAAAATTAGCAAATTTGAGCTATGAAGACTGGGCCTCGAATATACAAACACACAAAAAGAATCATAAAAGGTATGCATAGTGCTTCAGGATGGTCCCGATATTTGCCAAAATTATGAAGTCACTGTTAGGTATCGCTACCCTATGGTATGACTTTAGATAGTGATGATGATGATGATGATGATGATAATGATGATGATGTTGATGATGATGAATACCTACACTTTATTAGATATCAATATCCTACTGACCTATATTCCATGACATTATATACATGATGTTGGACAGGAATCGCATTTTCTCCGGTGTGTCTACCATTGCAAGAACTCCGCCGAAATTCTTACAGATATGCTGAAAACAATGAAGTATATTCAATAACATGCATAGTCAATATGTGAAAAACAAAGAACATCAAAACAACCATATAATTAAAAATAAAACCAATGAATATGAACAAAAATATATCTAAGCGTATTCCTATGAACTTTGTATAAATATATATTTTAAACAAAGCAGTTTATCCGTTGTATACGATTTGTCCTTTGGCTTGGCTACTAGGTCATTTTGGTAGTTTGTCCGCTCTACTTGTATACTTAGATAGCAATTAGCTCTTGGCTATTAGGTCATCTTGGTAGTTGGTCCGTTCTACATGTATACTTAGATAATAATTAGCTCTTGGCTATTAGGTCATCTTGGTAGTTGGTCCGCTCTACTTGTATACTTAGATAGTAATTAGCTCTTGGCTATTAGGTCATTTTGGTAGTTGGTCCGTTCTACATGTATATTTAGATAGTAATTAGCTCTTGGCTATTAGGTCATCTTGATAGTTGGTCCACTCTACTTGTATACTTAGATAGCAATTAGTTCTTGGCTATTAGGTCATCTGGGTATTTTGTCGGCTCTACTTGTATACTTAGATAGCAATTAGCTCTTGGCTACTAAGTCACCTTGGTAGTTGGTCCACTCTACTTGTATAATTCGATAGCAATTAGCTCTTGGCTATTAGGTCATCTTGGTATTTTGTCGGCTCTACTTGTATACTTAGACAGTATTTAGCTCTTGGTTATTAGGTCATTTTGGTAGTTTGTCAGATATACTTGTATACTTGATTTCCACGATCTCGGCCTCGATCTTTATTGAAGAGACTTTGTTCATTGAAAATTGATATCTAGTGCAATCAATAAATGTTGGTAAATTTTCTTATAGGAAGATATTTAGTTTTAGGTAAACAGTCATTTTTTAGAATTTTGTAGAAGCTGCTTAACTACAGAATTTACTCTTCCATTAACTGGGAAAAATTGGTGTTCAGACGTTTTCAGAATGTATTTTCGTCGAATATTACAAACAATTTCCAGTGTTATACGTGCATATACACCATTTTAATATCATATTTTTTCCAACTCCTTCAAATAGGATATTTATTTTTTACATCACCAGAGCTTCCAGCCATGTTGATGTATTAGTACTGAAATAATAGCAGATTCCGTCAAGTTCCACCCATTTGTTAGAACAACGAGGAACAGCTACTAGTAAAGTTGATGCTGATACTGAAATGAAAGAAGACACAGATATAAATGAAAAGGAATACAACAATTTATCACCTTTTTCGGTTTGCATTATTACTCTACGCCCTTGGTACTACATAGAAACACCACAAAAATAAGATGACTTCATATAAGATTATATCTTGTTGTTAAATCCTTACCTAAATCCTATTGTATAACTATAACTTGATGTACATATTTCTTAATAAATATTGTTTAAACCTACAGAATACTGTGACCCAGTTTATCAATCATCGCCTATGCATTGAAATTCCTTCTGAATTGTTGTTTTCGAGATAAGATGATGGACGTGAAAGAAATAAAACACGAAATGGATTATTCCAGTATAACCTCTGAAACGAAACTGGACTTTACGTAGAATGTTACCTACACTGTACATTGTAACAAAGTTGACATTTTAAAGATTTATTTTCATAATACAGTGTTAATTTCCAATGGTGTAAATATACCACGTCATAACTATTATGACGTCATAAATTTGTACGGGTTTCCCTGTTGTCCCTTCATTTCCCGTAGTTTTTCATCGGTTTCCATGAATCTGATTTAAGTCACACATCTACAGACACGTCAGCTCAAAGGGTAAAAGACTTTGACTTAAGAAGAAACTAATAATAAGCATGTCAAGTTCATTGATATACAGGATTCATACGGCTGAACGTCGGATTTTAATTTTGTGCATGTAAATTATTCTGAGTAAACACAATTTATAGATGCCATTTTGAAATACAGTAATTACTCTTTGAAGATAGACAATGAAATATCACTTACCCAAAACACAAAGGAAAACTAGGGTTTTATCCATAGTAACTAACGACCTGAATATTAATAGATATGATATAAATGTACCGATAACATATTAATCGTGTTTGAAAAGTCTCAATTATAATTCATACAATGACAGTAAATATTACGCAATACATCATGATATACAATATGCAACATTCAACCTTATAAGAGGTACACCTAGTGACATTTCTATAGATATGTGCAAGGTTTATGTAAGATAAGAAATGTCTTCATATCCTCTATCATTTCCTTCTAATGTCCATGTACGATTGGTGGTAAATGGTATACAGTATCGTTACTATACAACCTTAATTTATCTATAAATGTAAATTCCTCGCAACGGATTTAATTTATGCTTCATAACATAACTGATCTGATGTTTTGTAAGTCTTTCTATATAGTCCATACTTAGTGTGTGCAGTGTTGATTAAAAACCCAAACTTGTGTTTATTGTCGGTATTCATAGCGGTTATTGCTATCATAATGAACGCGCTTAATACCATGCATCAAGTGATACTCTTCAGGACTTGAATTCTGATATCATGGGCAATTAGTATTCCTTATGTGATTGTTATGCGATCTGATTTGGTAATGGTCTTTACAATTACAAGACACATTTTATATTGCCCTCTTAATATCATAAGGACACACATTTACATTGTCATCTTAATGCCATAAGAGCACGTATTTTAAATTGCCATCTTATATGTCATAAAGACACACATTTACATTACCTTTATAATGCCATAAGGCACTCGTTTTACATAACCATCTTTATGTCATAGAAGTACACATTTTACATTGCCATCTAACAGTTATAATGACTCATACTTTAAACTACTACTACTACTACTACTACTACTACTACTACTACTACTACTACTACTACTACTTCAACGACAACTATTACTTCTATTACTACTACTACTACTACTTTTACTACTACTATTACTACTACTACTACTAATACTACTACTACTACTACTACTACTACTACTACTACGACAATGACAACTATTACTTCTATTATTATTATTACTACTACTACTACTGCTACTTTTACTACTATTATTACTACTACTACTACCACTCATATTACTACTACTACTACTACTACTACTACTACTACTACTACTACTACTACTATTACTGCTACTACTATTACTAATACTACTACTACTATTACTACAACGACAACTATTACTTCTTTCACTACTACTACAACAACTATTAATACCATTAACGCTGCTACTACTACTACTACTATTACTACTACTCTTACTACTACTACAAAAAATTGATAACAAAAATAATAGTAAATCGATTTTATTGCATTTATGATAATTACATCATTATCCAAACAACAGGTGATCAGCGGCTGTTACATTGTATAAACTGAAAATAAAACAAAGAAAAGCATTGTTCAGAGCAATACAAGGTAAACAAGAGCAACGCCTAGCGTAGCTTAATACGCCCGTCCCTTACTTTAGACGGGATCAATGTGAACATATGGTTTTGTTACATTTATGAAATTATGAAATCCAAAAAGAGGGATCCAAGTCCCATAACTCTGTAACGACAAAATGAAATTAGCTCAAAACTGAAAGGTGGTTTTCCCAACACTGTTTTAGCATTTTGTATAAGTTTCATGAAAAACAATTGACATTTACATAACTTATTGCGTTATATAAAAAAATACAATCCAAGTTCCATAAATAATAACTCCGTAACGACAAAGCAGGATTTGCTCAAATTCGAAACGCGGCTTTCTCTAAGTTATTTAAGCATTCTGTTTGAGTTTCATGAAAAACAACTGACGTTTACTGAAGCTATTGCGTTCAATGGTATCTTACTGTGGCAAAAATAAAATCCAAGTCCCATAACTTTGTAACGACAAAATAGAATTTGCTCAAATTCAAAAGGCGGCTTCCTCTACATTATCTAAGCATTCTGTATGAGTTTCATGAAAAACAACTGACGTTTATTTAAGTTATCGCGTTCCATAACATCTTTTCATAGTAAAAAATAAATCCAAGTCCCATAACTCCGGAATCACAAACATAATTTGCTCAAAATCGAAAGGCGGCTTCCTCTATACTATTTAAGCATTCGGTATGAGTTTCATGAAATACAGCTGACGTTTACTAAAGTTATTGTGTTCCATAGTCGACAAGACGGACGGACAGACGGACATCGCCATACCATAATGCGTCCCATCATTCGACGGGCGTATATAAAATACTCCGATGTAGTACAACTAAAGCAGGAATAATATATTTAAAAAGTATCAACTGTATCTCAATCTATCCTCACCATGCATATAACAAAAGCAGGAATATTAAGCAAAAACAATATGATGTGTTATGTGTTATGTAGGCTAGTAAAACGACCAAGGAAACCCACTAAGTGATAAAATATCATGTATGTTTGACGTCTTTATCGTTTACTATCCATGGTCTTTGTCATACATCTGAATCCGATCTCCTTTTTTCTTACATAGATAGGAAATTCTAATAATGTACTTTAATTTTCGATATATAGTGTCCTGAATTCTCCGTAAAGAGAAAATAATAATGGTGACTTGAGATACACAACCTTAAGTTATTACTAAATAATTTAAAACACTAGACCAACTTTCCCATAGCTCTGTCTTGAGATGGGGTATGTCTCTTACTTTAAGTCATTTTGTTGACGAAATGGATCTACAAATAGTTTGGACGAGGATCTAAAGAGTCATATGCGCATATCGTGCAATAAATTGGTAATTAGGATGTTCTCATAGTTATTGTGTTTGACTTAACACATCATGCCTTGCGAATAATGCACCCATTTAAATTTCCGTATAAAGTTACTGTGAAGTTCCTTACTGTAAAACAGGTAATTATTACATTGATATCAGAGGTTGTCTATCACAAGTCACCATTATTATTACAGTGATGTCAGAGGTTGTCTGTCTCTAGTCACCATTATAATTACAGTGATGTCAGAGGTTGTCTTTCTCAAATCACCATTATTATTACACTGATGTCAGAGGTTGCTTGTCTCAAGTCACCATTATTATTACAGTGATGTCAGAGTTTGTCTGTCTCAAGTCACCATTATTATTACACTGATGTCAGAGGTTGTCTGTCTCAAGTCACCATTATTATTACACTGATGTCAGAGGTTGTCTGTCTCAAGTCACCATTATTATTACACTGATGTCAGAGGTTGTCTGTCTCAAGTCACCATTATTATTACACTGATGTCAGAGGTTGTCTGTCTCAAGTCACCATTATTATTACACTGATATCAGAGGGTTGGACTTAAGCATTATTATACACCTTTCCCCTATGTTATGTGGCGGCACTTTCTTCACTGTGTTCGTTCACATTCATGTATATATACACTTCTGAATTATGCTTGTTTCGTCTGTATGTAACGGCATTCACGGCGGATGTGACTAGCCAAACAGGAGACGTTCACTCCTCCCGGGTACCTGGTCTCACCTCTGAATTTCAGGGGTACGTGAATGTCCACTGTGGTACATTATAGTTAGTGCCTTAGTCACCTGACACCAGTTACTTTCGTATTTTATATTACTTTACTGTTTATTTCGAATATTTATTTGTACACGGAGTAAATACACTTTGATAAAAGAAATAGACCCACTTTTTCTCACAAAGATAGTGATTGGCCGCGCTGGAGCATGGATTCTTGAACCAGGTGGCCTTCTCAGAGTACTTTATCAGTCCAGCACAGTTCCAGTCTGCAGAACCATTGTACACATTTTGTCCCCAGAATGTCTGAGTAGCATCTTGTCCAGTTTTCATCCATCGCCAACGATTGTCGAACACTTCGTCGCTTAATCCAATCCAGTAGGTATGGCTAGCTGTAATGGAATGATTGTATCTATGTTATATCCCTGTATCTCTCGGTACAACATATGATACAATGAAACAATGTCTGATGAAACAAAAAGAACACATCTAAGGAGAGAGCTGAGCATGAGGCAGATACTCTTTATTTTTAGGATAATATACGAACATTGTTCCGTTGGTAATCAGAGGTGAGACCGTCATCAGAAGTTGAATCGGGACCACTGGTCAACCGCACCCGCTGTGAATGTTTTATATGCACAGTACAATGTTTGATCATTGACAAAGAACGAAATAATAAATTACAGTATCAAAGAGAAGACAGAAGATATCTGACACATAAAACATTATTATAGTCAAATAAACACTGAAAACATTACAAAAATATTCCATATTGCAGTTACGATACCGACATAGGACGGTCAATTATAGTGGGTGCGGTTAACTGGTTTCCGAGGGTCCACCTTCCCACTCACCGCAGAGGCAGCGCAATCAAAGAACACACATTTAAAAATTCATAAATATTCCCCATATAGAGAACAAGGATCAACAAGTGTAGCAATAGTATCAAAATGTTATAATGCCAGAATCTTTAATTAAAAGAGATCCAAGCTTACTTAGAAATTCCCAAGGGATGTACCCCATGTAAAATTACTTGTCTTGATAATTTTAGCGTTTGCGAATGAGCCCACTTATTAACAAACTCACGGACAGAGAGGGTGTATATGGATTACTGAGTGGTAATACAGTTTTATATGCATACAATTCAGTTATGTTGTGATTAAACTAATCAGAACCTCAACAATAGAAACATGTTGTTGAATAACAGTTTTGTGCTTTATAATTGTACCTACATCCACTCCATGAGAGAATATACATGATGCGGGATAGGAAGTCAATTTTCTTTTGGGTATCTACCATTGCTAGTACTCCGCCGTAGCTTTTACAAATTACCTACAAACACGTTATAAAGAAATGAAATTCCATATACAGTGAGGAATGCTGTTGAATTAAACGATGAATTCTTATAATAAACAGCAAGAAGAAAAGAAACCATAAAGACATTTCACTTAGGACTCCAGTGGAACAAATATCTTGGCTCAGCATGATAGGCTCAAAATGACGCCATTTTCATATAGGAAGTTTTTATACTACAAATTTCTTGTGCGAATGTTCAAGACCTCTAAAGCCGGCGTGGCCCAGTGGTATCGTGTCGGACTCCTGATCAGGAGGCCGGGGTTCGAGTCCCGCTTTGGCCATGCCGGTGTCATGTCTTACGGATGAGACAGTAAAAACCGAGGCCCCGTGTCGTGGTATGCATGGCACGTTAAAGATCTCTCATTGCTTCGGGTGGGTCCGTTGCAAAGGTCAAAATCTGTATGCCTCGCATCAGGCAGATGCCGTCACCATATACGTGAAATATCCGTGGTGTGACGTAAAACAAAAATCAATCAATCAAGACCTCTAAATTTGGGTAGCCTGTTGGCCTTTGATCTACATATATGGAGTATAACTTATATATTTTATCCTTTCATCGTTCTGCCGTTGTGGTGAGTGGGAAGGAGGGCCCGTAAACCGGTAACCACACCAATTGAGTGACTAGCGTAAGTCAATGCCTCAACTGCATTACAATTAATTTTTTGTGATTTTGTTTCTTTGTCTTGATTGTTTGGTTTTTCATCTGTGATGACTTATGTCATATGGCTGAGTCAGATGTCTTTATGCTTTCTTGACTATACTACAGCTGAAAAACTGACAGAAGTGACTTGAAATGCCATGTATCTCTTTAAATGTAGTTTAGCGTTATGTGTGCCAACGTTCTCTCTTCGTGCATGAGCAGTACAATCAAAGGCACACCTAATAAAAAACGATGTATAAATAACTTTCAATATAGAGAACAAAGTCCAAAACTCCATAAAGGGTCAGAGGTCATAATAACCCACAGATAATGAGAGGTCATTAAAAAATACAAGGAATGGGAGACAATTGATGATTGCCGTAACTCTAAAATTTAGATAAAATATACAAAATGTGCCACATTATGGATGAAGATAAAGTCTGTATGGCGTTTGCAAACCATTCAAGAAAAATATTTCCTGAATTAAGGTTTTTAAGTTGTGAACAAGAACGTTTACACTACAGTTTCTTAATTGATTATACTGCTAAAATTCAATGTGACTGTTAACTATTTCCTTCAACATTTACACAGAGCTTGTGACTGGTTAGTATGGAATGATCATTCCTCAAAGTCACCGATCCATATTTGATTCTTCCCGCATTGGGTAATTCCCTCTTTACTCCTAATTTTTTTTATGTTCTTACAACTCTTTTGTTATTTAATTTTTGGATTGTTAACATTTCAATTGTAGTACATTTAATTTTTACCAAGGCTTCTAACCACGTCGACGTATTTCCGCTGAAGTAATAACATATGCCATCCAGTGCCGTCCACTTGTTCGGACAGGTAATCGCAATGCACACTGGTATCAGTACTACAATACAAACGTTGCCTTATTTCATTTAATAATCCATTTTATTATTACAATATCAAAATGAAGTGCATGCATTTGAACTGTTAATTTAGTAAAGCCTTCTAAAGGGACATTATCATTATTGAAAATATGTGATATTTTTATGAAAACTGACAGTGTTGTTGTTTCATATGGTAAATTTAATCCATATTATGTGACTATGACGGGGTTTATTACATATATGATATATCGTAGTTTAGAGGAACTAGAATCTCCGGTATGGCTAGCAACAACGGCCAAGAATTCCATACAGGTAGATTGTTTAATATTTTTTACTGTGTTGCTCCATTTGGCTTCTTATTTCAGGATAAGCTCGTATGCAGAAATATCTTTTAAAATGTTTTTAAAATGATATTTTTCATTCAAGAACGGTTTTGAACATACCAAATAAATCGTCGAGAACAACGAATGAGCTATGTTACTCTCATGGTCTGAAATATACATCTTCAAAATTAAGTACCAAATTAGACATGTTTTGTTCAATCGGGAACATAATGGTGGATGCGACATGCCAAACAACAGAGGCTCACTACTTCCGGTTTCACTACATCCGGTTTTGATTCAATGCATTATATAAATGGAGATATATGCTAGGTGTGAACCAGGTGTTACATATATATGTTTTACATATGTATGTATGCTTGAAAATGTATGTCCATTTCACAATGTAGTTATTAATTGTATGTTAAATGTATAATTTCACAATAAATACTGTTTAAACCAATTCTTTATCTACAGTAATCCACGAATGCCCTCAGTATTAAGTTATTAAGCACAATAGAATGAGTGAAACACCTGGGAGTACTATGGACCTTGGATCTCCAAAGAAATACCTGTAGAAATAAAGACAAATTGGACAAACATATAAAGCACAAATACATTACAGCTAACAAGGCACCCTATATTTCAGTTACATTCGTTCGGGGACTCAAACCCACGACCTATTGTACCGAATCAATAAATATATATATGATAAAGCTAGTGTCACTACTTACTTTCATATTTACATTTAATGTGCACAGAGATGATTTCCCTTAGTATATTGGGAGTAAATGTATATCATCCTCTGTCTCTCCACGGTGATTGATCACTCTCGGTATATTGAGAGTAAATGTATATCATATATTTATTATGTAGCAATATCTTTACTCTTACCTCCCAGCAAGCACAGAAATATAATGAGTTTCCCCATATTATACCATTGATAAATAAATCTTAACGCACCGAAAAGCTCTAAAACTTGTCTCTTATCATAATTGCAAATGTGCCGTTTAAACAAAAGGCATAAGGTTATCTTTATTATATGTACATGGTATTCCATAAGAATAAAATTCTATGCCACGGACTCACCGGAAGCAATAAGGGATCTATGCCATCCTATGTCACGGACTCGCTGGAAGTAGTGGGGAATCTATGCCATCCTATGCCAAGGCCTCACTGGAAACAATGGGGATCTATGCCGTCCTATGTCACGGACTCACTGGAAGCAGTGGGGATCTATGCCATCCTATGCCAAGAACTCACTGGAAGCAGTGGGGGTATTTATGCCGTCCTATGTCACGGACTCACTGGAAGCAATGGGGATTCTATGCCATTCTATGCTACAGACTCACTGGAAGCAGTAGGTGATCTATGTCATCCTATGTCACAGACTCACTATAACGTCCTATGCCACGGACTCACTTGAAGCAATGGGGGGATCTATGACGTCCTATGTCTTCGGACTCACTGGAAGCAGTAGGGGATCTATGCCAAGGCCTCACTGGAAGCATTAGGGGATCTATGCCAAGGCCTCGCTGGAAGCATTGGGGATCTATGCCGTCCTATGCCAAGGACTCAATGAAAGCAATGGGGGATCTGTGCCGTCCTATGTCACGGACTCACTGAAAGCAGTGGGGGATCTATGCCATCCTATGTCACAGACTCACTGGAAGCAGTGATGATCTATGACGTCCTATGCCACGGACTCCCTAGAAGCAGTGGGGGATCTATGCCGTCCTATGTCACGGACTCACTGGAAGCAGTGGGGATCTATGCCATCCTATGTCACGGACTCACTGGAAGCAGTGGGGGATCTATGCCATCCTATGTCACGGACTCACTGGAAGCAATGGGGATTCTATGCCATTCTATGCCACAGACTCACTGGAAGCAGTAGGGGATCTATGTAATCCTATGTCACAGACTCACTGAAAGCAGTGGGGATCTATGACGTCCTATGCCACGGACTCACTTGAAGCAATGGGGGGATCTATGACGTCCTATGTCTCAGACTCACTGGAAGTAGTAGGGGATCTATGCCAAGGCCTCACTGGAAGCATTAGGGGATCTATGCCAAGGCCTCGCTGGAAGCATTGGGGATCTATGCCGTCC
This sequence comes from Pteria penguin, assembly GCA_035048485.1. Classification (NCBI taxonomy): domain Eukaryota; kingdom Metazoa; phylum Mollusca; class Bivalvia; order Pterioida; family Pteriidae; genus Pteria; species Pteria penguin. The sequence continues at coordinate 11,978,142 of CM068589.1, forward strand.
TATGCCAAGGACTCACTGAAAGCAATGGGGGATCTGTGCCGTCCTATGTCACGGACTCACTGAAAGCAGTGGGGGATCTATGCCACAAACTCAGTGGAAGCAGTGGGGATCTATGACGTCCTATGCCACGGACTCTCTAGAAGCAGTGGGGGATCTATGCCGTCCTATGTCACGGACTCACTGGAAGCAGTGGGGATCTATGCCATCCTATGCCAAGAACTCACTGGAAGCAATGGGGGTATTTATGCCGTCCTATGTCACGGACTCACTGGAAGCAATGGGGATTCTATGCCATTCTATGCTACAGACTCACTGGAAGCAGTAGGTGATCTATGTCATCCTATGTCACAGACTCACTATAACGTCCTATGCCACGGACTCACTTGAAGCAATGGGGGGGGATCTATGACGTCCTATGTCTTCGGACTCACTGGAAGCAGTAGGGGATCTATGCCAAGGCCTCACTGGAAGCATTAGGGGATCTATGCCAAGGCCTCGCTGGAAGCATTGGGGATCTATGCCGTCCTATGCCAAGGACTCAATGAAAGCAATGGGGGATCTGTGCCGTCCTATGTCACGGACTCACTGAAAGCAGTGGGGGATCTATGCCATCCTATGTCACAGACTCACTGGAAGCAGTGATGATCTATGACGTCCTATGCCACGGACTCCCTAGAAGCAGTGGGGGATCTATGCCGTCCTATGTCACGGACTCACTGGAAGCAGTGGGGATCTATGCCATCCTATGCCAAGAACTCACTGGAAGCAGTGGGGGATCTATGCCATCCTATGTCACGGACTCACTGGAAGCAATGGGGATTCTATGCCATTCTATGCCACAGACTCACTGGAAGCAGTAGGGGATCTATGTAATCCTATGTCACAGACTCACTGAAAGCAGTGGGGATCTATGACGTCCTATGCCACGGACTCACTTGAAGCAATGGGGGGATCTATGACGTCCTATGTCTCAGACTCACTGGAAGTAGTAGGGGATCTATGCCAAGGCCTCACTGGAAGCATTAGGGGATCTATGCCAAGGCCTCGCTGGAAGCATTGGGGATCTATGCCGTCCTATGCCAAGGACTCACTGAAAGCAATGGGGGATCTGTGCCGTCCTATGTCACGGACTCACTGAAAGCAGTGGGGGATCTATGCCACAAACTCAGTGGAAGCAGTGGGGATCTATGACGTCCTATGCCACGGACTCTCTAGAAGCAGTGGGGGATCTATGCCGTCCTATGTCACGGACTCACTGGAAGCAGTGGGGATCTATGCCATCCTATGCCAAGAACTCACTGGAAGCAATGGGGATTCTATGCCATCCTATGTCACAGACTCACTGGAAGCAGTGGGGATCTATGACGTCGTATGCCACGGACTCACTTGAAACAATGGGGGATCTATGACGTCCTATGTCTCAGACTCACTGGAAGCAGTAGGGGATCTATGCCAAGGCCTCACTGGAAGCATTAGGGGATCTATGCCAAGGCCTCGCTGGAAGCATTGGAGATCTATGCCTTCCTATGCTAAGGACTCACTGAAAGCAATGGGGGATCTATGCCGTCCTATGCCAAGGACTCACTGAAAGCAATGGGGGATCTGTGTCGTCCTATGCCACAGACTCCCTAGAAGCAGGGGGGGATCTATGACGTCCTATGTCACGGACTCACTGGAAGCATTTGTGAATCTATGTCATCCTATGCCACGGACTCACTGGAAACAGTTGGGAATCTATGCCATTCTATGCCACAGACTCACTGGAAGCAGTGGGCAATCTATGCCGTTCTATGCCACGGACAAACTGGAAGCAATGGGGAATCTATGCCATTCTATGCTACTGACTCACTGGAAGAATTGGGAAATCTATGCCATTCTATGCCACAGACTCACTGGAAGAAGTGCTGAATCTATGCCATTCTATGCCACGGACTCACTGGAAGCAATGGGGATACTATGTCATTCTATGCCAAGGACTCACTGGAACCAGTGAGTGATCTATGCTGTCCTATTTTATGGGTTCACTGAAGGCAGTAGGGGATCTATGCCATTCTATGCCACCATCTCACTCGAAGTAGTGGGTGATCTATGCTATACTATGACACAGACTCACTCAAAACAGTGGGGGATCTTTAACATGCCAACATGTATAGTGACTAGGTAATTTGGGATCTTATTATCTCATCCAAAATACATGACACATTCGAGCGGCCGCTAGGATTCGAACCTTGGACCTCTTGACTACGAGTCAAACATCTTTGCGACATAACTATGCTGGCTTCAGCAATAAATGGATGCTTCAACAAGATTGTGATGTAAAGCATTGTGCGAGATATTCAATATATGGAATTGTGTAAGGAAAAAATAGAACCATTTTCAGCTGGACAGATCCTTTAAATTACAATTGTCTTATCAAATAAAGGCAGAGACAAAACAACAACAAGACGAGCCGCAAATGGTCCTATATCATTCATCTGAGTACCCAAAGCATCCGAGAAATTTAGACAATATCAGAAAGTTCTCTAACAAAGTCCCCTTTTTATGAAGTTTCATTTCAAAATGGGGCCAAATATAACACCATATCATTCTAAAACTCTCTCGTACATTTGAAAATAAAGAAAACACCATGTAATGTGAAAAAATGATAAAGTCAAAAACGAAATATATATATATATATATATATATATATATATATATATATATATATATATATTTTATATATATATTATATATATATATAATGTATATTATATATATATATGTGTGTGTGTGTGTGTGTGTGTGTGTGTGTGTGTGTGTGTGTGTGTGTGTATGTCTATATATTTTTATGCAATGTAATAGTAATTAAATCAAATTATGACATGTGTTTTTATTTTGTCTTATGTGTTAGCCCGTCTTCGGTTTTAGGTATGGTATAAGACAGTTATATCCAGTATTGGATTTAAATTACGATGTTACTGAAAAGGAAACATGACGCTTTCAGTTTTGGAGTATATTCTCTATATATTCATAAAATATAAAAGGTATGATGAGATTTAGATTAATTATTTAGGAACAATACAATATGTACATCTTCATGCGTATTTATTGATAAATACATGTATATCTCATACATCTACTATAATAATCACAAATGTCAAATGAATCGGCGTACATTAACAACTGCAAGATCCTAAATTCGAAATTTGGATATCTCGAACTACGGATATCTCGAAGTATTTTCCACGGTACCTCCGACTTCGAGATAACGAGGTTTGACTGTATATATATATATATATATATATATATATATATATATATATATATATATATATATATATATATATATATATATATATATATATATATATATATATATATATATATATATATATATAAACAAATAAATTAATAATGTCGGTATGGAACCACAGTACTTCTAAGACATCTTTCTAGATCACTCTGATGCATTCGGGGCAAAGATATATGCAGCCAGTCTGAAGAAAAGAAGTTTGTCAAAAGAGTGTACCACTTTGGATTCAGTCTTTCCTCCCTGGATACAATCCTTGATGCGCTTTGTCGATAAACAGTAACACATGTAGAGGACGTTTAGTACTTCATGCCCACGATGTTTTTTACAGCTTTTTATTATTTCTGAAGGTGAAGTTCATGAAATTGTGTTATTACATACTAATAGAATATTCCCCTTTTCTGCCTTAAAAAATTGCAAAGTATCCTTAGAATTATTTTTATCTTCCTTTTTTTCTAATTGCATTTATTTCAATAAAATAAAAAAATAAAAAATTGCTTTGGAACAGAACTAAAAGTAAGAACATTTCTTAAAATGCCCTTCTATATCACTGTAATGTATTTCGTCTGTTGATCTATGCATCCGGTTCGAAGACGCTTGACAAAGGAGAATACCTTGTTGGGACTATGTCGCCACGCCCTGTATACATCCCCAGATAGATCTAGTCAAAGATTAGCAACACTAATAGGGAACCCGGAGTACTTCGTCCCTTCGAAGATATAACGAAATCCTTCAGCATTTAAAAGAGATACGTAGAAAATATGAAAATTTTTCCTGGACGGACAGACGCCCGACGAAGCGTTATCACAATAGCTCGCTTGAGCTTTCGGTCCGGTGCGGTAAGCTCCCACAAACGAGGAAATGCGACTACATCATACCAATTACTTAATGACTGTCGTTCCAATTGACCGTCTTATGTCGGTATCACAACTGATTACTACCGAATATTTTTGTGATGTTTTATGTGCTTATTCTTGCTTCAATTCAATTCAATTTATTCCAGTGCCATACAGTATATAGAAAGACATATATACATATATATACAAGAGAAATAAAATGATAACAATACATATATACAAGGTGATAAAAACAGATAGTTAGTGAGTATAGGTATGGAGAGCAGTGACGGATTTAGAGAGGGGGCCGGGGACCCCCCCCCCCTTTTTTTGGTCACATATTTGCTAGTGAAAATCCAGATTTTGCACCAAAAATAACTAAGTTTGGCTAATACTCATTTGCCCCCCCCCCCTTTTTCGGAAATCCTGGATCCGCCACTGGAGAGTGAAATTCCTTTACAACACAGTATCTCTCCGTTTACACGACAAGTACAGATATTTACCAAGGCTTATTAACTGCCTCACAATATTAATACTGAGTAAGTTAATTAATTTATATACACTGTGCTATCAACGGTAATATGGTGTGATATATTGATTGCGCAATGTTATATAATATGCTTGCTCTGTATGTCCGTGGCCATTTTCCCATAAAACTCAATATCACGTCTTCCCTCCTGTCTTCTACGATGAAATGAATAAATAGGAAATATGATAAACGGTACAAAATTTCACATTGACGTAGGTATACCTGAAAGTGTTTATGTTAAAACAAATACTAATAGTTTTATGTGAAATAACAATCTGATTTGAAATTACATTTTTAAATTCAAACTTTCAAATTAATTGTTGTTTTATCATTATCGATTTTTGCAATACTCAGCATTTCTAGGCAAAACACAAATTTCTAAATCACATTTTCCTCCATTGAAACGGATGTTATCTTCATAAAAGATACGACCAGGGACCAGTTTTACTAAATCATAAATAAATGACGACATATTAAACTGATATGTGCACATTGACATATACACATTGACATCTGCACATTGACATGTGCACAATAACATACGCACATTGACATGAGTACTTTGACATATGCACATCGGCATATGCACATTGACCTGTGCACATCGGCATGTGCACATTGACATGTACGCACTGACATATGCACATTAACATATGCACATTGACATATGGTCATTGACATATGCACATTGACATATGCCAAATTGGCTGATTTTGTTTCAGATTATATTTTTCTCGAATTTTGCGGACACTGATTTATTTCAATATGCCAATCGCGATTTTCAAAATACATGTAGTATATCCTAGTGGAGGGTTTATGGAGGGTCCAAGTGAGTTCATTTTTCATGCTGATTTTGATCGTCGTAGAGTTGACATGGATTAATGTAGTTATTTTTATTTATTATGCTTTATATCGTTTTTAATTAACAATGGGGTTCATTCACAAACATTGAAATGATCCAGACATGTGATTTTGCATTCGGTGTACTCCTCGGGAGTTATCTTCAGTTTCTAAGTAAAATAATTTTTCGATCTTTTGGTTTACTATGATTATTGCCCAAAGTGAATTACAATGCTGATATTCAGATATTTAGAATAATATTAGTAATATATACCAGATATTTTGCATTATCGGTAACGATAAAACCAAAGTCATACCCCATGATACATTCGAAATGTTTCGGATCTCTTCTCATTAAAGAATTTGGCATTATTTTTACACTAGAAGCGGATGCGTTTAGCTGGTCAGCGGTGATTTTTTGTCACAAATTTACAGGCATATAAGGATGAACACTCAAATTAAATCAGCAGGCTTAAGATATAGCCCCCAAAAATGGTATTTTGGCTAATACTTGACTTTCACTGGTAGTCCCCCTCCCCTTTCCGGAAATCCTTGATAAGCCACTACTAGCGAACATTGATTGATAAAAAGGAAGGCGAATGAACACCATAAATTTAATTTTGATAGTACGGGTGGGGTTCGAACCCACGCGGACATTCGTCCATTGGAACTTAAGTCCAACGCCTTAACCACTCGGCCACCGTACTTACTGGTAGCGATTGCCATACTCGATCACCGTGCATGTTGATAACAAGCTCCATACTCGGCTACATTACTTATTGATGGAAGATTCCGTTCTTGATCACCCTACTTGATTACAGCAAGCTCCATACTGGGCCACCGTATGTGTAAAAAGAGAGAGCTATTCTGGGCCACCGTACGTGTTGATAGAGAGCTCCATACTGGGCCACCGTACATGTTGATAGAGAGCTCCATACTGGGCCACCGTACGTGTTGATAAAGAGGTCCATACTGCGCCACCGTACGTGTTGATGGAGCTCCATACTGGGCCACCGTATGTGTTGATAGAGATTTTCATACTCGGCCACCGTACTTGTTGATAGAGAGTTTCATACTCGGCCACCGTACATGTTGATAAAGAGGTCCATACTGGGCCTCCGTACGTGTTGATAGAGAGCTCCACGTTGGGCCACCGTACGTGTTGATAGAGAACTGCATACTTGACCACCGGACATGTTGATAAAGGGCTAAATACTGGGCCACCGTACGTGTTGATAGAGAGCTCTATACTGGGCTATAGCAAGTGTTAATAGCTCCATACTGGGCCATCGTTCGTGATTTTTTATATGTTCTAGAAAAATAATGATTATAAAACATTGGTTAACAGTTTTAAATACTAATAATTGTATCTTGAAAGCATCCATGGGAAATCTTTATTATGAATACAATCAGAATCCAAATTGTAAACATTGGATTGCTAATGTTTAAAGTATTTTATCAGAAATTGGTATGAAAACATATTATTTATTACTGGTTATTGTGACAGATACTTAGCTCCAAAAGAAATGAGAAACATCGGTAAATGCATGAAAAAAGCATTTGATATAAGACAAAAGATATGATCTGATTTATCTATGCATTTATAGCTTTGTTTTCAGTATTTGATGATATTTATGTATTCTAACCTTAATATATCTATTTGTATATATTTGTGTGTGTCTGTAGTAAAAATAACAATTACTAAATCCGTTGTTGTATAGTGGATGTTTATATATGTATTGTATATATGTATGTACATCTGTATATATGTATTGTATATATGTATGTATATTTGTATATTATATTGTATATATGTATGTATATCTGTATATTATATTGTATATATGTATGTATATCTGTATATATGTATTGTATATGTGTATGTATATCTGTATATATGTATTGTATATATGTATGTATATCTGTATATATGTATTGTATATATGTATGTATATCTGTATATATGTATATCTGTATATATGTATCTATAGCTGTATATATGTATTGTATATATGTATGTATGTATATCTGTATATATGTCGTTTTCCCTTATGACTCGTTTGGCTCAAGATAATAAAGAATTTGAACTGTAAGTTAGCTAAAATACGTAACAATCGGGGTGAGGTTTTTTTTGTTTTTGTTTTGGGGGGGTTTTTTTTTGGGGGGGGGGGGTTGTGTGTGTGTGTGTGTGTAGGTGTGTGTGTGTTTTTTTTTTTTTTAAAGATATGAAATTGACTAATTGTATTACAAGAGAATTGTATTTAGTTGTTTGCTGGTGGTTTTTTTTTCTATTGAATGTAAAATAAAGTTCAAAGACAGTCTCTGTGAAATACAAATTATAAGGGGGGAATCAAACTCTATGAATAAAATTATAACCATGTCTAAAATAATTGATCATATCTTACTATCATTGCTATTAAAAAGATATGGCAAGACTACAGACGAAGTGTAAATAGTTCAACTAATTATAATCTCTTTTTAATAACATTGATAGTCAAATATGATCAACAAATACAATTCACCGGAACTTGTGGATGGGCTGTCTAAAAATCTGACATTATGACAGTATAGTGAATAGATCGCGTACGTCCGTGTTACAGCGCGAGATAACTCTTTATCACCGCAATAAACACAAGATGTCTAATACACTAACCAATGGAAACTTGATGCGGAGCCACCTCTCTACATCTGTACTTTTTATTCGTGTCCTGAAAGCTTTTTGTTATTGTTGTTGTTTTTGTTTTTGTTTTTGTTTTTTTAATTTCACTTTTAAACTGTATATTTATCATCTAGGAATGTACCTAGAATGCATCATTTTGATACATTATCCGAAAAATTTTCCGGGCGAAAGACCAGGGACCCCATCAGCAGGAGGGAATCACCAACTCCTACATCCACCCCCTTTTGGCGTTAAGCGCCACAGTGAAGCCTTCGGTATCAATTTCTGCGTTCGTCCCTGTTCCCAGTCTTGTTTCTCTTGTTTCCTTACCATCCAAATGTCTTCTCAGCCTTCTTCGGCGACCTTCCTTTCTCTCCTTTTCTTCCCTCTCACACTTTATTCTGTTCTCTCTCCCTTCCCCTTCTCGTCCTTCTTAATTATGACCTTTACTGCCTTATAATGAACTGTTTCAATATGTATGACAAAATCCACTACATGTACAACAAGAAGAACAAAGTGTAGACAAGATATTAACAACATCACAAAAACCTTGGTTTACATAGTAGCTGCGCGCGGTAACGACAGAACGTGAAAATGTGCAAGTTTTAGGCCCAAAAATGCTGGCAGCTCCCTGGAGGATTCGCCCCCTCCCATCCTGGTCTTCTACCAAGATTCTACCCTGTACTTACTGGGGGCCTAGGTAGTCCCCAGATCTCTCGCTTGATTTCGACACTCCCCCACCCCACCCCCTCCAAAACCTGGATTCGCCCCTGCCATCGCGTTAACATTTTATATCATTGTCAACATTTTTTTTTTATTTCTCTGTCCCAATGCATGTCGTAGAATTATTTACTGTAAATCGTTTAGTGTTAATTTCATTCAATTAAATGTTAACGTCAAAGTTCATTACGTAATATGATAATTTCTTTACACTATGTCAACATGTATACGTATTTATTGCTATCTGCAAGATTGCGGGATTTAATAAGATGTAACTTTAGTTAATACATTGGCGGATTTAGAGTGGGTTGCAGGGTTTGCATCACCTTTTGGTCAGAAAATTTCACAGCAAAAGGCCATTTTCGACCATATTTAGGGCTGCAACCCCCGTTCCGGACTGAAAGGTCCAAAGCATTAGTCATGGGAAGCTGCAATCCGCTCCCCCCCCCCTTTTTTTTAAATTCTAGATCCGCTAACGACATAGATTTTCTATCTATTTTTTATGATAATTTTGGGTGTTCCACTTTTCTAGACCCGAATTTAATGTGAGGGACGGGCATCTGCCCAGAGTCGGAGAGCATGCATTCCCTCTCCAAGATAGTGGAAGGTTCTGAGTTCGATTCCCGAGTCCTGCCATATCTTTGTCTGCTGCCTGTTACATTATAGCAATCCTCGTGTGCAATCACATATACATCTAAATTATCAGTAATGAAAACATATATAATTGATAATGGACAATGATTTACCATCGCAATGATTATCGGTCTTAAAAGGATCCGGATAATCGATTACTCCGTTACAGATTCACACCATTTGTGTCTAAAATCATTCGGAATACCTTAGGTGTCTATATCACCGATTAACTATATGATATCACACCGATTGTGCTAGCTCATGGACTAAAAATAAACATGGAAATCACCTTTAATTTAGAAATCCCACTGCAGACTCGGTCAGGCGTTTGCAGATTACCTCATAATTTCGTAATAAACAAACGTTCGTATGACTGTCACACTTTCTTTGCTCCCTGTCTGGAGTAGTGGAGATAAAGAGAAAACAAAAGCAGAAAAAGGAAGTTATTTATGGGGAATCTAGTATTAATCATGTGGTGATTGTCGATTATGATATAAACACCTGCTGATGAAATTTGGGTTATTCTAATACAAGTCGAGGATTGTATTAAACTGTCATCAAATGTTCTAAATTTAGACAGGTAGGTTAGACGATGAGACACTGAAAGGTGAAAATGTTCTCTATTTTTGTTTGCACAGGTAAATAATATACACGTGTGATCGATTTCTTTGTTTGTTTTACAGACTTGAATTGGATTATAGACATGCGGGGTGTAAAGATGACGCGACTGTAAGACCGAAAATTATCATAATAATGTTCATTGTTGCAGTTGCTAGTTGTCCATTGCAATATGTATTGTAAACCGAGACAGGCAAAAAAAATAAAGTTTTATCATTGGTGGTTTTTTGCATGAGAAACAAACTTGCAAATACTTGAGAATTTCTGCATTTTCGAAGCTCAGGTAATGTTGACTGTTTAAATTCATGACCATTTTTCTTTATCTTGTATGCTGTTTACTGTACTTTCTGTTTGAGTCATTATCTAGTGAATAGATCTTTTTCCAATTTTAAATGATGTAAGGGGTCTTATACCGGACAAACCAATTTTTGCTGGAATTTTCAATATGACATTAACGCTTGGAATGTGACGTCACAACAATTTGACGCAAATTTAAGCGGCAAATTTGGATTTGTCGGGTATTGCCTCTTACATCATGTAAAATTGGCAAAAAGGTTATTTATGATTGAAATAAACGAATGTGGTTGTCATTGATTGAATCTCACTATAATTTTCAAGGTAAGTTAGCTCCAATATTTCGCCCATCCCACACATTGTTTCTATTGGTGGTTTTTAAGTGTGGGAAGGCTTCAGTTCCCTTTCATAGACAACTGTAGTGCAGTGCCAAGTGACCTTTCCATTTATGCGCAAAAGTTTTTAAAATCAGATGACGTCACAATACTTTACACTTGGTCATACCACAGACAAACATTGAAAATGTATTGTGATGTCAAGAAATTCAATTAATATTCCGCAAAGTGATGGGTCAGTTTGTGAATCACAATCAACTTTCCTGCATGACTGCGAGAACTTACTTCACAGGTTAGTAAACTTACCTTAAATTATTCAAAATTTTTATTCATATTGGTAATATTCTCCATCTAAATCCCATACATGGACGATAAACATCCGAGGCAGTTTGAAAACTTTTGCTGGCTGCCATTTTCACGTGACAAAATGCGTCGTATATTCCCATATTTTCAAACTGTCTCTGATGTTAATCATCAAAGTACTGGACTTAGAAGTTAGAGGGAGAATATTACCGATATGAAAGAAGAGATTGAGTAATATAAGTTCACTACCTATGAAGTAATTTCTTGTGGTCATGCAGAATAGTGCGATGGTGATTCACAAGCGTCATTGTGCTACAGCTGTCCATGGAAGGGAATTGAAGCCCTCCCACACATATAAACAACCAATGGAAACAACTTGTGGGAAGGCAGAACATTGAAGGTGAAGGTAAGCCTCAGTTTAAAAATCGTAGAAATTCTCTATTTTTTGAACGTTCACTTCTCTAGCCAAAATATGTCTCCAAAAATCTTTTGTATTTGATCAGATTTCATGATCTTTTGAATTTTGGTATATTGGAATCACCTTCTCCGTCTGTCTCTCCTTCTGTTTGTCTATCTAGAAAACTTAACTTAAACTTAACTTAAACTTGGCCATAACTTTTGAACCAAAATAGATGGGGCCTTCATACTACATATGTATATTCCTTGTTGCAAGACCTTCCTGTAGGTACCAAAATGTTTGATCTTGATCTTTACATTTGACCTTCTTTTGAAAAACTAACCTCGGCCATAACTCTTGAATGAAAGAGATGGGGTCTTCATACTACACATGTGATTCCTTGTGGCAAGTCCTGTCTGTTGGTACCAAAATTCGACCATGTGACCTTGACTTTGACCTTTAACCTACTATTGAAAGACTTCAACCTTAGCCAAAGCCTTTGAACCAAAAGAGATGGGCACTCATACTACACATGTGTATTCCTTGTGGCAAGACCTGTCTGTTGGTATCAAAATTTTTGACCTCATGACTTGACGTTTGACCTACTTATAAAAAAATTCAACCTTAGCCGTAACTTTTAAACCAAAAGATAGGGCCTTCATACTACACATTCCTTGTGGCAAGACCTGTCTGTCTGTACTTAAATTTTTGACTCAGTTATCTTGACCTACTTGTGAAAAGCTTTAATCTTAGCTATAACTTTTGAACCAAAGGAGATGGGGCCTTCATGCTACACATGTGTATTTCCTGTAGCAAGCTTTGTCTGTCGATACCAAATTTTTGACCTTGTGACCTTTACCTTAGTCTTTGCCCCGCTTCAAATTTTGTTGCCAGTGTGGACAAATGTCCAGTTAGGACAGTTCTAGTTTTACCAAGATTTCTAAATATTTGCTAATTATAGTAACTTCCTGAATCTCTTTATACTCTCAGTGGCAGATTTAGAGGGGGGACTCTGGTTCCCCTTTGGCCACATATTTACTAGTAAAAATCTAGGTTTAGCTCCAAAAATGGCTAAGTCGTTTGGCTAATACACATGTGGGGCCCCCCCTTTTTGGAAAGTCTGGATCCTCCACTGACTCTTTTGAGTATTATGTATGGTGTATTTGTCTGTGTAGTATTAAATGGTCAAATGAAGACAGAAACTGCTGCTAAGCCAATGTAGTCCAAGTGGATTAGATCTCGGCTCATAACCGAAAGACCTTGGTTCGACTCCCACCATGGGTTTACCATTGTTCTGTCTTTCGGATGAGACAGTAAACTCGAGGTTTCATGTCAGAGTAAACGTAGCATGTTAAAGATCCCTCACTGCTTCGGGTGGGTCCCTGACAAAGGTATAAATTTCTATGTGATATATCAGGCAGATGCCATCACCATGTATGTGAAATAATCATGGAGGGACATAAAATTATAATGGATCAATCAGTAAAACTGAAAACTCTTCTGTAAAAAATATGTATTTACAATTAAATGGTTAAAAAGTATGTCATCTATGGCCTTTGGAGGTCAAGACTTGAGACAGCAGCCTTGAAGGCATCAGAGTTTGCAAGTTAAATGAGATTTATTTGTATCTGATATCTGAAATGTTTTCTGAGCCATTTTTTATCAATGCCATCAGTATTTTGAGCAAGCAAACCAATAAGACCAACTTTTTCAAAGAACTTTTGGACTACGTACTTGTATATATATAAGTCTATGTATAAATATTTTATACCATTCCTTTAATGTTTTAGAAATGACCAAGAAATTGATATGAGGATGTTAATGAAATACCTGTGTCATTGATGAGGGAAGTGTGCTGGTATGGACTGGCTAACAGCTTCTGTATATATACTGTCATGGCTGTCAGTATTCCAAGGTAAGTCAGTATTTTAACAGGACTTTTGTTTTGAGAGCAGGACACTCCCACAGGGGTTGGTCTGATTTTGAAGATTTAAGCGACTTTTTTCTTTCAAATTGGGAAAACCTTGACTCATTTACGCTGTTGTCGGTAACTCAAGATTACAAGTTCTGGATTTGTGAAAATTCAGGTTTAAACATGACAAAAGTTCCATTTGATAGATTTAAATCTTTTTTTTATTTTATTACATACCATAACTTGATAATAAGTTTACAGGGAAGAAACTTATTTTTATCAGTGATTGCCTAAGACTGGTAATAAAAAGTTATTTCCGTACTAAATATTTGGGGACAACATAGTCAGTAGAAATAAGCATCTATTTAAATAATTTTTCCTTTGCTCATTTGAAGGTCTCAGGTTGTCTTATCTAGCACACATTCACTATCATCTACATTCATTATCATCTACATTCACTGTCATCTACATTTACTATCATCTACATTCACTATCATCTACATTCACAATCATCTACATTCACTATCATCTACATTCACTATCATCTACATTCACTATCATCTACATTCACTATCATCTACATTCACTATTATCTACATTCACTATCAACTACATTCATTATCTTCTACATTCACTATCATCTACATTCACTACCATCTACATTCATTATCATCTACATTCACTATCATCTACATTCACTTTATATTTAAAGGTAACATACAGACGCATGTCCTCTTTATTGTATTTTTCACTCAACGAGTAAAACAGCTTTCGAATTTAAAAGCATTGCTATGCAAGTCAGTCAAAGATAAAAATCTGATTTATATCACATGAAATTACAATACTGGAGGCCATCATATTTTCTGAATGGGTTATCTCCCATTGATAACATTACCTAGAAATAATCATGCTTGTGACGTAGAATTGAAGCTTCGATTCTGTATTTCTTCAAACTAGGATTTACGTCTTTAAGTTGTCAGTATAAATGTGAATATAAGAAGTAGTAAATAATTAAAAATGACTTTTGACCAATTATATCAAACAAAATAATATTAATAAACAAAATGAATTATGTAAATTATCTGCCTCGTGTTAGATCTATACGGTGGTATAAAGTTTGTGAATGGAAAACATCTACATAGTCATAAAGTTTAATGAGGAAGAGGAGACATACCTTTGATCTAAAGGTTTTTGGTATCACATTAGCATCTTATTAACATAAGGATATAGATTGATTTTCACTATTCAGATGGGTATGCATCATGCAGTAAAGTACAGCTTTGTCCTGAATTTCTGTAAAGTTAAAAGTTTACTAGCATCAAGTTGTGTACATATTCCATGCAAGGGCACAGATTATTTTCAAGGCAACTCGCACAACAGGCCTAAAGAGGGCATTTGGCTAGTTATGCATGCAAGGGCACAGGTCATTTTTGGGGTAGCTCATGTAACATGTCTAAAGAGGATAATGAGGCTGGTTATACATGCAAGGGCACAGGTCATTTTTTGAATTTTGGGCAGCTCACACTACATATCTGAAGAGGTCAGTTGGATGGTTATGCTTGCAAGGGCACAGGCCATTTTTGTGACAGCTCATGAAACAGTCAATGGGGCTAGTTATGCATGCAAAGGCACAGGTCATTTTTTTGAAAGCTCATACAACATACCTAAAAGGGCAATTGGCTAGTTACACATGCAAGGGGACAGATCGTTTTTTGGGCAATTCACACAGCATACTTAAAGAGAACAATGGGGCTAGTTATGCATCCAAGGACACAGGTAATTTTTTGGGCAGTTCACACAACATACATAAAGAGGACAATTGGCTTACTATACATGCAAGGACACAGGTCATTTTTGGGCTGTTCTTACAACATACTGAAAGAGAACTATTGGCTAGCTATACATGCAAGAGGACAGATCGTTTTTAGGCTAGTTCACACACCATGCCTAAAGAGGTCAGTGGGTTAGTTATGCATGGTTTCTGCACTAGACTAGCATACATGTACAATGTATATGTATATTGTATCAAAGTAAATTGTAAATTTCAGGCCATTCTGACTTTGATTTTAAACACATGTATTTAGAATTTAGCGTTTACCGTCAACAGTGGAGAAATGTTTTGATCATTACATGCTTTTGTGATACTGCACATTATTATGATATATATTTTATGTAAAACAATTGACCATAGCTCTATGATATAACAAAGGGGAAAAAATAAAATAAAAATGGGTTGACCTAATGGGAACTTGAGGAACTGAATTAAAATCTTGACCCTTCTCTGAGAAAATTGGAAACAAGATTAGGAACAGGTTAACTGTTTAACAAAAAAGCCAGTTACTTTCCCCTTTTTCAAGTATTTTTAAGCATTTAATTATAATGGGAATGTCTCATATTTCAATGAATCACTTTTGAAATTACAACAGTGCGCAGTGAACATTTGATAAATATAATTATGATAATGCATCTACCGTAGAGGTACATGTACGTGTAATTAACATGCTTAACGTGTCTGTGTCCAGGCATGGAGCTCGGCAGTTGGCTTTGAATTGAAATTGGCTCAACATTACATATTTATTTTATAAAAATGATTTTTCTTAATATCATATCTTTTTTGAAGCAGCTTTCTTAAAATATTTTGTGACAAGTGAAAGTTTTTTTAATATGAATACTGTACATGTAGTATTAATATTGAATTTTGTTACTTCAAAGGTGTCTGTCTTACGCTCAAAATTAAAGCGTATTTTTTATGCCTCCGGATTGATAGATTGGGGCATATTGTTTTTTCTTGAAATCGGGTACGGGGCACGATGAAGGTACCTTTTGACATTCCAGTTTTGTACAGCATGCTCAAAACAAAGTGACACTTTTACATAAAAGTTACACTGAAATTTGCTGGTGTTATTTTCCAGATAGATGCCATTATTACTTATTTTGTAGCAAATATCTTGTTTTAATGTGCCAGTGAGACCCAGAAGCCACAACGATTATTTATGAACAACACACTTACTTTCTAATTATCACTTATTGTCATATGCTTGTGTGTTCCCTTCAAAAATATATTGTTCTGTTTTACAGTATATTGGTCAACACAGCCTCCTAGCATTAAGCTAAATCCATGTAGAATACCTCTTCGGTCTCAAACTCTCCAGTTATGCTGTGAGTCTCATGGCATCCATTCTGCTACAGTCAACTTTTATAAAGCCATTAGCCAATCACAGACTAAGGTGGCAACAATCAAACATTCCTGCGATGTTGATATTCCAGCGAATTCATTATCACTGTATAACGTTAGTTGTACCTTTAACGGCGCTCAGTCTATTTATAGGTAAGGAAATATTTCTACTTTGTAAGTGATCTTGGTAATTTCTTTGTTCGCTGGCCTTTTTGTCAAAACAGTGAGCTAGCATGGCTCAATTTGTTGGGTGATTGGATTGTAACCGAGATATCCTGAGATGGACACCTGCCAGTGGCGTGTTAGTGTCCTGTTTGTCAGATGAGACAGCAAAAAAGAGGTCTTGTGCTGCAGTAGACATGGCGATTGATAGATCCCTCACTGCTCAGGGTGTGTCAGTTGCCTAGAATTAAATGTCTGTGCTTTGCATCAGGCAGATACGTCACCAAATAAGTGCAATAATTATGATAATCTTGGACATGGTAGAATGACGTAAAAAGACCAAAAAAATACAAGAATTAAAATCGAAACGAGAGATAGGTCCCTCCATTAGTCAACTTAATATACATGTATAAGTAACTTACTGACTCTTACAGAGCGCTCATAGCTTCTGATGGAATTTTATGAACGGCACAATAATGACTAACTGCATGAATATAACAAAATAAACAATAGCATATCTTCTATTTGTTATGTTGGTCATTAGCCATGCTACAGACCCTGGACTTCTTGGTCATTAGCCATGCAACAAACCTGGGACCTCTTGGTCATTAGCCATGCACCAAACCTTGGACCTCTTAGTCATTAGCCATGTCTCAGACCTGGGACCTCTTGGTCATTAGCAATGTACCAAATCTTGGAACTCTTGGTCATTAGCAATGCAATAAACCTGAGACCTCTTGGTCATTAGCCATGCACCAAACCTTGGACCTCTTGGTCATAAGCCATGTCCCAGACCTTGGACCTCTTGGTCATTAGCCATGCACTAAACGTGGGAGTTCTTGGTCATTGGCCATGCACCAAACCTGGGAGCTCTTGGTCTTTAGCCATGTACCAGACCTCGGACCTCTTGGTCATTAGCCATGCACTAAACCTGGGACCTCTTGGTCATTAGCCATGCACCAAACCTTGGACCTCTTGGTCATTAGCCATGCACTAAACCTGGAACCTCTTTTGCATTAGCTATGCACCAAACCTAGGACCTTCTGGTCATTAGCCATGCACCAAACCCACTGAGCCATGCCAGCTCAGAAATTCTAGTGAAAGTCATGTAACTGAATTTTATTGAATGAAGAAGGGTCCATTTTACAGAGCGTACATGGGCAAATTTCAATTAATTTGATTCTCTCAGTAACTATTAGTAACATATGTGACCCAGGGTTAATCTGATGTCGAGGTTGTAAGTTTCCTATTTCTTCTTTAGTGGTTATTGTGCTGGACCTTCAGTCATGTGACCCAGTGTTAGAGATAAGCTGGAGCCTCGGTATATGATAGATTATGTACATTAACAGCCTGTAGGCACTCAGACCTGGAGTGTTTAACAACTTGTCAGATTATGAATCATACGCTAACAGTGCCAGCATGATCTGGTGAAAATTCTACAAGGTCATATTTCACAGAAATTATCACTTTAATGAGAAAAGAAAAGTCGGGAATGAAAATCCATGAAGACTACAAAACTGGAGCCATTATCGTATATGATTTGAAACTATTAAGGCACACAGTGCTTTTGTTGTGATTTGTCCATGGAAATTTGTGTAATAATACATAAGAACCCTATGAAAGTTTTGTGAAGCAAATTATTTATCTTACAGATTGGATGTCAACCACTTTTATGATGAATCGAAATTAATCGGGACCTGGAGCTGTGGTTACTATGGTAACACTGTATATTACACCCTCAAACAAGAGCAATGTAAGTTAGAAGTATGACTTTTATTAAATCACTTTGATCAGACATTCTAATGACTTTAATAAGTTAAGAGATAGGACTTGGATATTTCAGAAGGAAATTCCTCATGACCAACCCTTTCATTTAGTGCCATCACTTTTGACCTCATGACCTTGAACTTGGACTTTGACCTACTTTTCAAAAACTTTAACATCGGCTGTATGTTTTTAACTATTAGAGATAGGAATTTGATATTGAACCTGTAGATTCCTCATGGCCAGATCTTTGATTGGGTACCATCACTTTTGACAGTATGATCTTGACCTACTTTTCAAAAACTTTAACCTGGACTATATCATTTGAACCATTACATTTAGGGCTTTAATATGTCATGAGTAGATTCCTTATGACCTAAACTATCATTTGGTGTCATCCCTTATATTGTCTTGACCTTGACCTTTTCAAAACACATTACAGACTTTGCTTTTAATGCGCATGAGATGATTATGACCTGCATTGGCATGCTATGTTGTCTTCTGACAACTTGTTTCAAGTTTTGGATAGGTTTTAAATTCATTATACTAGGCATAAAGCATTAGATATAATAGTTATTTGTGGAGAATTTAATTTGTTGTTAAAGCTCAGTACTGTATTACAGTGTGGAAGAGATTGATTACATAAACCATTTTTTGTTTGTGAGCATTTTATTTCCTGAGATTCAGGATGATTGTTTTCCCAAAGAAATACAAAGTGTTGAGAGCAGGTTTGTATAGGCATTATAATTTATTACAGGAAGTACTTTATCATGAATTCAACAGCAGTTATTGATCAATCTTATTGTGACATTTAAAGAGTTGTATACTGTATTCTCTTGCCCCCATATTGCTATATCACTTAAGGAATGAATATACTTTTTTTTGTTGGATGGAGGTTTACCACACACAAAAAAAATGCAATGATGCATAAGTTTTCTGTCATTTTTGTCATGGCATGCCTACATCCAACAAAAAAGAAATTAGATTCATTCTTTACCATTGAATTCCTTTCAAACATGTTCTATATTCTCAGATATTAGTACGTTATGTCGGTACTATTTCTCAATATCTCTAAAGTTCTGCCGCAGTGGTGTCAATATATTGACTTCACAGTTAGGAAATAAGGGGAAATTATGTTTTCACAGAAAAAAACTTTTGAAAGAGATATACCCATAACATTTAAATCAATCAAAATAAGTATTACATGTAGAATTAAATGATTTAAAAGAAAAAATGCTTTGTACTATTATGTGATTCCTAGTATATGAAACAGGAACAAATTTAAAGCTTTCAACTTTTCATACTTATATTTTTGCAGTACTGACAGCTGATAGTGGATTTGATTATGGTGACCTTGGAAGCAATGTGACCTTGACATGGAGATACCTCTCACAATACCCTAACTTTACCATCAATAATCCCTCTGGTTAGTTGTTTTTTCTTCCTTATCAGAGAAATCTATACCTATACAATATACAATATGTATTCAGTTATAAATGAGAGGCCAGAAGTTTTTGAAAATCTTTGAAGGCAATTTCAAAACACATTCAGAATTCCACCTATCAGAAATTGAAACTATTCATTTAGTAAAACATAAACAGTAATTTAGTTCAATACATTGAAAATTTCAAATACAGTTTTGTTGATTTTTATTTCATTAATTAATCTTATCTTATTTTTTTCATCCATAAACATTCATAAACACCCATACATATTGTAAATTATCTAAAACTTTACTGTATAGGTAACAAAAATTAAACCTGTGTAATTATATAATGATTTTCAGTTAAATTAGTGTAGAACTCATTTTTGAATAAAACAACATTCTGTTGTTTCTGAAGGTGAACCAGTTCTTGAAGTACAGAATAGTATACCCATATATCAAGGATCTCATGTGATCTACAATAACTCTGTGGTGGATCAGGGGGTCTCCATTATGTTGACCAGCATTACAGAGAGAGATAATGGTACATATGTTTACATCAGAACCAATGGAAAGAACGTCACACGAGACGGCAAGACCCTCGTAGTACTGAGTATGTATTAAGAACTTATTTTCCTTATCACTTGAAAACTATATCCAACTTAAAGTTGTAATTATTCCTCTCATATGACATGACATGTCCCACTCTTATCTCACATGAGATGACATGCTCCACTCTTATCTTACATAAGACAATATGCCCCATTATCTTACATGAGACAGCATGTCCCACTCTAATCTCACATGAGACATCATGCCCCACTCTTATCTCACATGAGAAGACATGTCCCGCTCTTATCTCGCATGAGACAATATGCCCCCACTTTTATCTGACATGAGATGACATGCTCCACTCTTATCACACATGAGACGACATGCCCCACTCTTATCTCATATAAGAGGACATACCCCACTCTTATCTCACATGAGACAATATGCTCCACTCTTATCTCCCATGAAACGGCATGCTTTTAATTTCACATGAGACAACATTCCTCATTCTTATCTCAGATTGGCTTTATTTTTGGTTGTTTAATTGGTCATAGGTAAATCAAGAAGTAAAATTAATTTACCTAACTACTTTTCAACATTTTGATAACTTTAAATATGAAAAATTCTCCTATTTCTTTTATAATATAATCTTCTTCAGCAGCCATCTTTATCTGATTTGCTTAATACCTACTGATGTTTTTATGCTCCCCGAAAACTTTTGGGGCAGCATATAGTCACTGTCGTGTCCGTCCATCCGTCCTTCCGTCCGAGCTCATATCTCCTATACCTTTCATCAGAATTTGATCATACTTCACCAAAATATTATGTAGATTAAGGGCTTTTGGAGAAAGGTCACTCAAAGTCATGACTGAAAGGTCAAGGTCACTTATTAACTATGACTTAAAATACAGCGTACCATGAAGTACGCATATCTCCTACACCTTTTATCAGAATTTGATCATACTTCACCAAAATATTATTTAGATTAAGTATTTTTGGACAAAGGTCACTCAAGGTCAATTCTGAAAGATCAAGGTCACTTAGCAACTATGACTAAAAATACCATGAAGTACATATATCTCCTACACCATCTTTCAGAATTTGATCATACTTCACCAAAATGTTATTTCGGTTAAGGGCTTTTGGACAAAGTTCATTCAAGGTCATTTCTGAAAGGTAAAGGTCACTTATTAACTGTGACTTAAAATATCATAAAGTACTTATATCTCTTACACCTTTCACGATAATTTGATCATCCTTCAGCAAAATGTTATTTGGGTTAAGAGCTTTTGGACAAAGGTCACTCAAGATCATTTCTGAAAGGTCATGTTCAAGATAAAAAGTTTTATTTCATAACTAATCAACTTCAAGTTTACTTATCTTAGTTTAAGTTACTGCGATCACTTGTTGTTCTACAGTTGACTCAATTGGATATCCATATGATACATTGAGATTTGAAATTTTCATCAATTAATGCAATGATTTCCTATAATGAGTCATTCATTTCCTTCATTATTGCTGTGCTTCTTGGAGCATCCATCAATTTTACTGATTTTTTGTATATAAATTGAGTCATTGATTTTCTGCATTATAACTGCCATTCAGGGAGCATACATCAGTTTTACTGATACTCTTGTTTAAATCTAAATGTGACCAAGTTTTCTAGAGGGTAATCATATTATGCAGTGGTCTATAAAGCAATATAAACTGTAACTTTTAAGCAATATGTTTTTCTCCAGTATCATCCAAATAGTTTTACCGTGCAAAATTAAGAATGTGTGAAAAAATTAGCCAATATAAATCACTTACAGGCCCATAAAACGTGTGTTTTCATGCCGCAACTCTGAATGCCTGCTATACTAGATCATTTCATTTTTGGATGGAAATAAGACAGAGAGAAAAGATAACTTGTTGTATAGCTTTTAAAACTGAAATTTGCAAAATTCTCTCTGCCAGACCCAGTTATTTTTAGTAGACCTTAGATGTACATATAAATATAGTATTTGCATTTCTAAGTAGAAGTTGCAGTTTATATTGCATTAAATATTCTGTCATGTGGTGTAACTGAAATTTTAGCTCACAAACAGAATTGGATAGCATAGGCAAGTGAAAAAGTGGCTATCAGCGACCATGTTATTTATTTGTCTTATTCCTGTTGGATGTTTGAGTAAAATATGCAAGGGTATGTCAGGAAAGCAGACGACAACACCATTAGATAATATATATAAACATACTATTATACAACGAAATTTGAGAATTCTGGAATCTAAGAGAACCAAATTTTTAATCCGCCCATTGCAGTGATGCAGTTTTCCGTCCTAATTTTCGGGTATGCCTCCAACCAAAAAAAAAAACAGAACAATTGATTCTAGAACTCTCAGCAATATTGCCAGCACTATTTTCGTTCATTAAATGTAACGGTCTTTGCATTAAATAGAGGGAGACACACTGTTACTTTATTCTACCTCATTGGTAGGAAGGTAAGATACTCTTGTACTCAAAAGTGCTCAAGTACCAGAGACAATGTGGTGGTAGTTTTGTTTTCTCAAATTTTATTTGTGTATATTTTTACCATTCTAAAAGAAAAAATACGCAATTTTTTCTATATTTCAGGACAACTGGATCCCCCCATAATGCAGCCATTCAACGTCTCTCTCAAAAATTCAGAGTCCAAAATTTCTGGGTTTGTAAGATGCTTGGCAACTCCAAAAGGAGTAGGTCCTTACTTCTATCATCCAAACATTCAGACGAATTGGATTCATCCTGTCCAAGATGTTGGTTATAACATTACAGTGAATGGATCTGTCATACACTTGAAGAATGTAAACTGCATGATCAATGCCTCGCAGCCGATTTTCTGTTCTGCAAAGGAAGGAAGCAGTCCTGTCTCTGAGCGCACTCATTTCTTCCCTCATTCACTCTGTAAGTTGTATTTTTTTTTAATTCCTGTTCATTGGTTGGTCGGTTGATTGGTGTTTTACATTGCTGTCAATACAGTACATGTATACATATTTAATTTCAACCAGTAATCATTCTCAGGCTTGGTCTAATGGTTGAGCTTTTGACCTGCATTACCACCGGTCATATTCTTCTGTTCATCAATGAATTAATAACTGGGATTTGGACTTTATTTAGTTTTATTCTATTGATGAATATAATTAAATTACTCTACATGAGAATTTATTTTAACGTTTGACAATGGAATAAATTAAAATGAAATATTAGACTGAAGTATATTCTCAGTTTATGGCACTGGACCCTGGTTCCATTCTTATATTGAGTCTTTACGGTTAGGAAGTGATGGTTAATCAGCTGCTTCCGTGTTGTCATATAGTTGAAAAATCGGTACATACTTTTTATTCTAGACAGTCTGACCGTATCATAGTTTTATTATTACTGTAACATAACATTAAGAACTAAGTCAGGCGTCCAGTTAAAGGGTCACCATGTCATTATTTGGTTTGCAAGAAACTGATTCTGGTCTTGTGTTTTGTCTAATTTTCTTTTGAACTGAGCCATAAAGAGAAAACCATGCAACTCATCAGCAATTAGAACAATATAGATCACTAGTGCCAGTTTCTTGCAAGCCAGACTTGGACATCCTGTCTTCTGGATGCCTGAATCCCTCATGTTAGGGTAAAGTTATGGTACATATTGTCGATAAAGATATGTATGTAACCATATTGACTTAACATCAAAATGAAGTATTAAAAGCAGATATATTGAAAAACGATTTTAAGCAAAATGATCATGATCGAATACATATGTATTTTATTTTTAGGTTTCTTCCACAAAGTGACGACCATTGCACCATCCACTAGCCCAAAATCGGAAGATGACGATAGAAATGCTCTTATTGCAGGCGTTATCATTTCCAGTAAGTCTGTATTACATAAATCTTGGACGTATTTTGATGTTTCTGCCGTAAGCATAAAGAGGTTATAAAGTTAAAACCGAACATGTGTATTTGACAGTCATGGTAAGCAGTGCTACCATGGTAACTGAGCAGCTGTTCTTGCTCTTGTTCTCTTTAGCATAATGTGAGAGTTGAGTTAGAAGCATTCCATGTGAGATCATATGATTGTTACAATCTTTGAAAGAGGTGAATAATAAGAGTAAAATGAAAAGCAGTCAATGCACAAGTGTTTACACCACCATTTTTTAGTTCGCTTTCTATTAGAAGCATAGCTTTTACTCCAGACAAAATTCATATCCTATCCTATTTATAGACAAAATGGTCTACTTTCTCTCCACCTGACCTCTTCAGAATATAATGCAAATGATGTAGTCCTAGCAAATGAATCTTCATAATCATTTATGATTCTTAATTGACATAGTCAGAGAATTTCTATGCAAATAAGTATAGACCATTTTTTCCATGTTCCACTTCTTTGGTAGAACAAATAAAATGTTTTCGTCTGTACACTGAACCACATTCCAGTGACATTAGTGATATTTAGCGGACTTTAAGTTGTCTTTCTTGTGACATCATAATCAAATATATGACTTGTCTGGCTTTAAATGACATTCTGTAGGATGCAATCTTTGCTGACTTTGGCATGTTAATACATAATGGTGACCTTTCTATAAGATACAACCTTTGGTGACCTTGACATGTAGATACATAATGATGACTTTTCTATAGGATGCAACGTTTGGTGACTTTGGCATGTTGATACATAATGGTGACCTTTCTATAGGATGCAACCTTAAGTTACTTTGACATGTAGATACATAATGATGACCTTTCTATTGGATGCAACCTTAGGTGACCTTTACATATAGATACATAATGGTGACCTTTCCATAAGATCCATCCTTGACCTTGACTAGTAATTGTTTCATAATCAGGCCTTACTGCGTTGTGTCTTGTTTGTATATGTACATACTGTATAATATGTAAAGAGAGGCTTTATCATTAGAATCATCAGAACTCATTTTTAAAAACCTTTTGGTGTCACCTGCAAATCATTTGACATAGAGACATTGTGTCAAATAAGTTCATCCAATATGGAGATCTGACTGTCCTTGATAAAGATTCTAAATGCATAACATGATAAACTGTATCAAAATGACCAGTATTGAACTGACCATATGTTAGCATCATCAATCGTCCATGCAAATAAGTAAGTTATATGACTTTTATACCGGTCCCTTTTCACGTTTGTGGATAATTTAAGAAAAATTAACTTATCTTAGTACAAAATCTGATATTAAAAAAGGCTTATATAAGTGTATATAATATTTCTTCCTCATTGCAGTTATCTCATCCATGATGTTCATGCTGATAGTCTTGTGCTGGTAAGTTACACTTATTACACATGATGTTCATGCTGTTAGTCTTGTGCTGGTTAGTTACACTTATTACACATGATGTTCATGCTGTTAGTCTTGTGCTGGTGAGTTACACTTATTATACATGATGTTCATGCTGTTAGTCCTGTGCTGGTGAGTTACACTTATTATACATGATGTTCATGCTGTTAGTCTTGTGCTGGTGAGTTACACTTATTATACACGATGTTCATGCTGTTAGTCCTGTGCTGGTGAGTTACACTTATTATACACGATGTACATGCTGTTAGTCCTGTGCTGGTGAGTTACACTTATTATACACGATGTTCATGCTGTTAGTCCTGTGCTGGTGAGTTACACTTATTATACATGATGTTCATGCTGTTAGTCCTGTGCTGGTGAGTTACACTTATCATACATGATGTTCATGCTGTTAGTCTTGTGCTGGTGAGTTACACTTACTACACATGATATTCATGCTGTTAGTGTGCTGGTGAGTTACACTTATTATACATGATGTTCATGCTGTTAGTCTTGTGCTGGTGAGTTACACTTATTATACACGAATGTCATCATTGATCACCATCTTCGCTGTTAATAAATTTTCTCAAATATTGCAACCAATTAGTGCTTCTGTGGTGTCAAGGGTAAGGTCAAACAGTACCTTCTCATGCCTGTTAACATGTTTTCAATAAGTTTCTGCTGTAGATGTTTCGGCAACTGAAGGCATCACTAGATCTTGAGATGAGTATAAAGTAATTCTGGTCCATAGATTTTGATGATGTTTTTCTGTTTTCAGCAGTTTTTGCAGTGGAGCGCAGTCATAAACTTACATTCAGTGTGCTTCAAGTTAACTTTTTCACTGTTTACAGAGTTTACTTTGTGACCTCCAAGAAACATATTAAGAGGGTTTTTTGACTAAATAGGAAACCAATTTTTGGTTACAGGAGGAGAAGAGTTCGAGAAAGTTTTGCCAATGTATGTTGTAGCTTAGGGAAGTTCTTCAGGAGGACGTTCTGTCGCAGATGCATCAAAGGTTTGTAACCAGCTGTTAGGCGTATACATTTTGTTGTCGTTTCCTTCCATAAGGTTTTACCTATATAATGACCGTAAATTTACAGACTAGCATATAAACATAGTTACTTCCCTTTATGGTTGTTGTTATAATAATATCTATGCTGTCTTGGATGGGTTTGATGTTAGTGAGTGTAAAATTTGGGATCGTACAATACATACAGGGGTTATCTCCCATTGTTATAAGTATGAAAAACTTAAGTGCAGCAATTCTAATGGCTGATCTTTACTTTTGTCTATTGAATTAGGTAAATTAAGATCTTACAGAACTTTTTTATGAAGAGATTGTCTGTAATTTTGTATTTTTTTTTCAAATATACAGAAAGCATAAATACTCCTCCTAGGGTCTCGACACAAACTTTAAAGATCCCTATTTCTATGAAATAACTCTTTTTTATAAAAAAAAAACCCATCTGTTGAAGGGTTATTTTAGTAAAATGTTTCAAAATGATAAATCAGTTTTATAGATCAAAGTTGTATCTGTTGAGATCTAATAAGGGTTCATAATTCATGTAACACCAGGGCTGCAGCTTGGCAAAATTTTCTAGGGGCCATGTGGGCTACTGAATTTCAAAATTTGGGGGCCCACAAAAAAATCTAGGGGCCCACATAAAATGAAGAGTATTTCAATCGTTCAACAAGTTTAATCATCCATTATTTCTCTTTCAATAACAATTTGTTTTAAATTTTCAAAAACTGTTTCCTCATCATTACTACTGCCTATTTCTGTGTCTAACTCATTTGGAACAGCACAGTCCATGTTTTGTTCAAAAGAGTCAACAAAGTCATTTAAACGTTTGAAATAATGAAGACAGAGTTTCGTTTTAGCAAACATTTTACCGATCGGGATTTATGTGAACTTGGATCAAACAGAAAGAATAATTCAACCCGGAATTTTGCGGTCGCCATGTGGGCGAATGAAATCGAAATTTTAGTCGTCCACATTGATTTTTTACTCGCATTGGCGAGTGGGCGAGCAGTAATTTGCAGACCTGAACACCTTATACAAATCAATAAAACGCTTTATCTCTTTAATTTCTTAATTGAATGAAAACACGATGCCTTTTTTGCATTTATTGTATTGTTTATTGTTTTATTGTTGTGACGTCATACCTTGTTTACTTTTTGCTGGGCTGATTCAACCAGCAGACCTGATTTCATTCAGAGATTTCGTTTTTGTTTCCACTTAATAAAAGCCAGTGGCCGAAAATTTGTGGACGTTGAGTGTTTCTTGTTCAGTCAATATATCGTTACAGTAGTAAGGTATTGGGTATTGTACAAGATAAAACATTTTCTGTCAAGACTATATTTGAGTTATCTTTTTTGTTAGTGAGTATTCTTCCTTAATATGTTGTGGTGCATTACAGATGACTACATGGACTCCGACTCTGACCTTGACCGATACATCTCTAACCTGTCAAGGTCAGATGAGAATTCAGACTGGAATCAGATAGCCAATGTGTACACACCTGGCGACCCCACCGGCATCCGTATACCCAGAGTGGAACATAACGGAACCCGTATACCCAGAGTGGAACATAACGGAAACCGAATTCTGCCTCCTCTTCCCGTCCTTAACATTAATTTGGATGACGATGGTAAGTTCTTGTATGCTTTTTTATTGTTAAGCACCACACTACAAATAATTTACATGTATAGTGGCACCAGTGTTCAGTGGTGCAGGACTGGGGTACCAGGTGGGATCCACTGATCTCAAGCGAGTGTACTGGTGGAACTTTCATCTTGCCCAGATTGGGATTCCTAATTAATACTTAATGGAAATGGGAGTTTATGCAGAGATCAAACAGATTGCTCAAGCTCCGTTAGCTTAATGAGCTGGAAGATGGTAACTTAAACGGTTTAGACTAGGTAATAGTTAGTTGGAGGATATATATATATATATATATATAGTATATGTATATATATTGTAATATATTTTCTCTACACTGTAATTGTATGTTCAGTTATGAGAATAATTAATGATTTGTTGTTGTTGATGTCTTTTATTTATTACATACATGTATATGATGAATAACTCGTAAAGCAAATAAAATTTACCTTCATATTTCATGAATATTGTTTCGCTCGTGATAAGGTTAGTTTCCAAGGACCAAGATAAATTATTTGCATAATCTGGAGCTGGATTTAAAATATCAACAAGACTTCAGTGTACTTGAATTGGATCTACCAAAAAAAAAACCTTTAACCTTGATCATAACTTATGAACAGTAAGAGGTAGGACTCAAAGATTTTAAATGTGTATTCCTTGTGACAAGGCATTTCAATACGTATCCAAACTTTTTTACATTTAGACCTTGACCTTGAAGATTCACCTACTTACAGAACACTTTTGCTATCTACTTTGGTTGCCACCTGCAAGCTCTATTGTTTTCTAACAACTCTTGCGTCTTTGAGGGTGCTACCTTTTTAAAATGAGACAATTGTTGATTTATTTTACCTCTTTATATTGATCACTTTAAGATGTAAATAAACAACTGTTTTGGTTTGTCTCATTCTAGATACTGACACTGAGCCAGAAAGTACAACGGACAACAACACTGGAAGTGAAAATGTAGTATCCAGTGTTGACGTCAACCTGAATGTGGCAGGAGCGGAGGGTGTGGACAGAAACACGATTATAAAAGAAGTGGAAAGTGGTGGGTGATGATGGTTTTTTTTACTACGTCTTCTTGCGTTGCCTTTGAGATATGACCAGTGACCTTGCGATGTCCCTGAGATATGACCAGTGACCTTTGCAATGTCATTGAGATATGACCAGTGACCTTGTGATGTCTTTGAGATATGATCATTGACCTTGTGGTGACCTTTTCTCTTGTATTTTGAGCATGTTGAGCCAAAACAATAGCATGTTTAGTCCCTTTGTGCTGTTTCCTGGATGAAACATAAGAATAAAGGTCTTAAGTCATTGTTGATGTTGGAATGTGAAAGTCCCTTCACTGCTTTGGGTTGGTCTCTTGAATAGGTTTTTAATTTCTGTGCAATGATTCATGTGCATGCCAAATCACCATATAAGTGAAGTAGTCTTTATGGGACATAAAGCAACAAAAAACAAAAGTTTTCTTTTATTGTGGTTCAAATGCACCAGGCAAATAGAATATGGTCTGACTGTGTGTCCATTTCTCTGATGGTCCATCTCTTTGTTAGTCCAGCTGACATGAATTCTACCCAAGACAAGTTGGTTTCACCAGAAGAATGAATATTTCAGAAATAATTGTTTTTCTCACAAATTACTATTTTTGTAATTCACAGTA
This sequence comes from Pteria penguin, assembly GCA_035048485.1. Classification (NCBI taxonomy): domain Eukaryota; kingdom Metazoa; phylum Mollusca; class Bivalvia; order Pterioida; family Pteriidae; genus Pteria; species Pteria penguin. Next base: position 12,008,224 of record CM068589.1, read on the forward strand.
AATGACAGAGGAATACAAAATGTGATATTTCTTACATCTCTTTTAGCATAAGTGCGTTGAAATTAACAAGGCTTGTCTTGATTTTCACCACAATCAATCAGTCACAGATTGGACAGATTTGCAAATGCAGAAGAATACAATTTAATTGAGATTGCAGAACTGTGGAAATGAAAAATCTGAAAACATGAACAATATGATCAAAACATCAGAAGAAATACTTTATGCATCTTATACTAGTTAAGATGTCTTGATTTTCATCACAATCAATCAATCACAGAATGGACAGATTTGCAAATGTAGAATACAATTTAAATGAGATTGTGGAACTTTCGAAATGAAAAATCTGAAAACATGAACAATATGATCAAAACATCAGAAGAAATACTTTATGCATCTTGTAGTAGTTAAGATGTTTTTGTTCAGTAATTTGGAATCATTACTAGAGGTGAATAAGCCATGACTATATAAGGCAGATGCCATTACTATATAAGGCAGATGTCATGACTCTATCAGAAAATATTGTTCATGACATGATATGACATAATATGAAGCGAGAAAGCAATGAAAAAGACATTTTTTAAACTTCATAGTTATGTAATAAGTACTCAGACAAAATACAAAATTATTTTTCCCTAGGTACTGGGAACAGCCAAGTATTTACTGCCCTCTGCTTTTTACTGTGGGTGATAAAACACTGGTCTGTTCCCAGCACTTATCTGAAGTCTGACTAACCATCAAATATCTGTATATAGCAAACTGATTGAAAATTTTATACTTTATAAAGGTAATTGAGTTTTGTAATCTTAAATTAGACAGAAAGATGAAAAAACTGATAGTAGTACTACAATTCTAAATTACAGGGTTGCGAAACTTGGGCAAGCTTCTGAGTCGTGTACAACAACAAGTGCAGATAACTCGAGAAAACTTAGTAGACAACTTGATGGACATATACGCAGATCCATCAATCATCGACAGCTCTCTCCATATCAGGATCGTCGGTGAGGAGGGGTCAGATTGGGGAGGTGTGTCAAGGGACGTCTTTACCTCTTTCTGGAATGAAGTTTCCAGTACTTATTTCCAGGTAAACTTTTTTTGTCTGTAAATACATTTACTTGTTTAAAGTTTCAATAATTAGTTTTCTTCTACAGTATGTAGGATACAGGACATGTCTCCACCTCCTTTAAAATTTACATAATCATCTATCAAAGGTCAAGGTCAGAATTTTTCTATGCATTTTATTGTTAGTATTTCCAAGAAATAGACAAATTTCTTATTTTATGTGACTAACTGCTTTTTGTTCAGAATTTTATATAAATTCTATACATGGATTGTGATGTCATAATAGCATGATTTAACTTTGAGCAGCAAGACATCATGTTTTGAGCATTTAATGACATAAAGTTAACATGAAAAAGGTATGGTGTAAAGACAGTCCTGATCTATAGCGTTCCAAGTGTCATGTTATTAATTTGTTTTTGTTGTAGGGTGACTTGGTACATGTCCCTTACCTCCCCCCTCATAGACTAGAAGAGATGTACAGATTTCATGTTATTACTTTGTTTATGTTGTAGGGTGACTTGGTACATGTCCCTTACCTCCCCCCTCATAGACTAGAAGAGATGTACAGATTTCGCCTCATGGGGCGGATATTGTCTCACAGTACAGCCATCTTGGGTTACATTCCTATCTCCATCTGCAAGAGTTCCATGATGGTAGCCATTATAGGTAGGTCTGGTAGTCATTATAGGTAGGTCTGGTAGCCATTGTAGGTAGGTCTGGTAGCCATTATAGGTAGGTCTTGTAGCCATTATAGGTAGGTCTGGTAGCCATTGTAGGTAGGTCTGGTAGCCATTGTACCGGTAGGTAGGTCTGGTAGCCATTATAGGTAGGCCTGGTAGCCATTATAGGTAGGTCTGGTAGTCATTGTAGGTAGGTCTGGTAGCCATTGTAGGTAGGTCTGGTAGCCATTATAGGTAGGTCTGGTAGCCATTATAGGTAGGTCTGGTAGCCATTGTAGGTAGGTCTGGTAGCCATTATAGGTAGGTCTGGTAGTCATTATAGGTAGGTCTGGTTAGAAGGGGGCGTGTTGCTCTGGGTTATCCTGCTTGATTTCAGATCCATTAACCCAGGTTTTGATTCTGGTTTTTCTATGCTGATTTGTCATCTGTCCAAATTAACATTTTGTAAAAGTTTTGCAATTCCACAAGTGTAGCATACATCAGTGTTATATGAATGTAAACATCTACCAATCATTTCATGCAGAGCTGTATTTTATAAAGTAAAATATATGATGTCTTCTTCCTAATATAATGCATGAGGAAATTAAGAAGCTGCCTCGGCGTCATGTAATTCATTGTTTATAACTTTAAGTCTGACTTATACTTTTACTCAATCCAGTGTGGTCTAGTGGATAAGGTGCCCGGCTCATGATCGAGAGGTCCCGTGTTCAACTCCCGCCCTGGGTACACCGGTGTTCTGTCTTTCAGATAAGACAGTAAAAACCGAGGTCCCATGTCACGGTAGTCGTGGCACGTAAAAGATCCCTCACTGCTTCAGGTGAGTCTGTTGCAAAGGTCTAAATTTGTGAGCAATGCATCAGGCAGATGCTGTCACCATATACGTAAAATAATCATGGAGTGACGTCAAACAATTATCAATCTATCAATCAATATACTTTTACTCTATTTTTAGATACGACAGAAATAGCTGAAGAAGTGCTGTTAGAGGATTTCTTGCTATTTTTAGACCAGGATGACCGCTCGGTATTGCAATTAGCAATGGCTGATTTTAGTGAGCTCTCTGAAGAAGATAAGGACAAAGTTCAGAATATCTTCATCAAATTTGACATGGGATGTGTACTGAAAAAGGAAACACTGAATGAACAAGTTCTGAAAATGGCACGCAGTGAGCTTGTGATTAAACCAAGGTCACTGTGTGAAAAATTAAGGGAGGGAATCCCAGAGAATCACTATGACCAATTCTGGTCTCAGATGAGTCTGGATCATTTAACTGTTTTATATGATAGACTAAAACCCACGGCCAACAAAGTTTTAGCGTGCCTTAGATCTGAAAGCTTATTCTTAACAGAGGCAAAGCGTAAAGTATTCGGTTACTTGAAAGAATTTATCAAAACTCTGACAGAGAGGGAGCTGGAAAAACTGTTACAGTTTGTGACCGGTCAAGCTTGTGTTCCTAAGAGAATGATCACCGTACAATTTTCGCAGTTGTCTGGTGTGCAACGACGTCCTATTGCTCACACTTGTAGTTATTCTATAGAACTGCCAGATAGTTACGAAAATTATGAGGATTTCCAAAATGAGTTTAAAAATTTGCTATCTGCTGATATTTTGCGCTTTGACACACAGTGAGCCTTACACAGCTGGTGAGAGGTGGCTTAGAAATGTCACCCTAAAAAGGGGGACCATTAGATTGATAATATTTAGATATGGAGGTCAAGTGTGCTAAAAGTAATGCCAAAAAAAAAAAAAAAAGTGGACGTAGTGTTATAGAAAGAGATAAAGTGAACCACTGTAGAAGGGGGCATAATTATACGTATTGTTTTTTGTTTTGTTTTGTTTTGTGCAATCTGGTTAAAACACAGCTCTGTACTTGGAGCAAAGGTCTGGTAATGATCAACTAAGGGTCATGAAGAATTACATTTGTTTATTATGCAATTTTTTAAAAAATTTTTGTTGAAATGCAAATGAGAAAAGTCATAGAACATAACCCTTAATTGATCGTTGCCAGATCATTATATCAATGTGTGCAAATCAAGAGTAGTGTTAATACTGTTATTATTACATTGTATTTTTTTCAGATTATGATTTGTTTCTTTGCTTATGCTTTATGATGATGTTTTATTTGCTGTTATTGTAATAAGAAAAGTGAAACTTTATGCTTAGAATTCAAATAAGATTATAAATATATATTTGTAAACAGATGGGTGCAGTCCTTAAACAAAATTCACATTGATGTGAACAACAGCGTTGTGATGAGCTTTAGCACATGATGACAGGAGTGTTGTGATGAGCTTTAGCACATGATGACAGGAGTGTTGTGATGAGCTTTAGCACATGATGGCAGGAGTGCTGGACTGGACAGGTTGTGTATGTGTTCGTAATCTTCATACTGGTAGAGGTCTTTGTTAATGTGATTTATATTCACATGTTCTCGGTCCAGTTCCACATATGCTTATCTGATTTTTTTTCTGTGGCACAGATGAAGTACATTTAACATGAAATTGCCAAGTAGATATGTAGTTAAGTATTTTTTATCATTATCATCATTTTTTTAATTAACATTTTTTTAGATTCATTACTATTATCATTTCATTAATATAATAGTCATTATTATTATTATTATCATCATTATTATTATTATTATTACTATTTGTATTATCATTACAAAATGAAAGTAATTTTGAGTACTTTTTCCTCAGCTTGTAAGGATTTTATTTTTTCCAAGTACCTGTTTACCATATGAACTGCATCTAACAGCAACATTAATCTACCGTCATGTTAAGGCATCAATGTTATGGAAGTCAAGCACGTTTATGTGGTTTTGAAATTATGTCAGTGTGGCAGTCAACTTCAAGGCAAATATGTGTACTAAGCAGCTCTGAGCACACAACAAGGCGTTAACATAGTATCATGTTATGACTGCACCCAGCTGTTTATATAGGTTTGAGCAATATAGATTCTATGTGCATATTAGTTTGAATTTGGATAATACCTGCTTATTTTATATTTGTTATATACAATCAAATACATGTAAATGACGTACAAGTTTAAAAAGACGATGGAGAGGAATATAATTGGTTAAAATGTAATCCATGTGTATAAGTTATAGATATACAAAACATATTTATCTTGTGGCTTCATAGGTATTGTGTGACCTGATATATTTATCATGTGATTAGGTGTATTGATCATGTGACTTATCATGTGACATGTATCATGTGATTAGGTGTATTCATCATGTGATTTGATATGTATTATGTAATTAAGTGTATTTATCTTGAGTTATTCTTCACAGAGGGTGATCTGCAGCCGTCCAATGTAAATCTTACTACACAGGGTGTATCACAATCCCACCAAATTTGAAAGGATTGTAAGAATTTCCTTTGCATTATTATCAGCCATATCATTACCCCAAATTACATTTACATGTATCTTACCAAATCTTCTTTAATACATTCAAAGCGGTTTTAGTGCACCACTGACAGGTAGTGGGAAAGTGGCCACATAAGGCAGGGCCTCTGTCAATAGTGGTTGAATTTGAATGGACAAATAGTAATAATGAGCAAAGAATGGTTGTTGTGAAAGACAGGTGATTGCTTATTACAGGTGATTCTTTAAGACAGGTGATTGTTTATTACAGGTGGTCTTTAAGACAGGTGATTGCTTGTTACAGGTGGTCATTAAGACAGGTGATTGCTTATTACAGTTCGTCATTAAGACCGGTGACTGCTTATTTCAGGTGGTCTTTAAGACAGTTCTCATACTTAAAGCCAGTTATTTTAAGGTAATACACCCTTCTGGAAAGGAAGATAACTGTGATAAGTAATTAATATAGGATAGGATATAAGGATAGGATAAGTGATTTATATAGGACTACCCTAAATTTAAGTTTCAATTTCAAGAGGTTTTTAACAAATTTGAATAAATTATTTCAATATTTATCATTCTATTATTTCTGTCAAATGATACAAAATTTTATGATTTGCAGTTTGAGTTACACCAAAGTTATACATGTATATATACATATAAAATTAAATATTAGATCAAAGCTCAAAAGCTTCAAGACTATGGTATTTTTCATTTATTTCTTGAAGTGTGCATTTTTAAATTCAGTGATCAATTTTGTGCATCAAATATCATGACAGAATTGTCATTAAGTGGCATTTTTAATCATTTTGAAATATGATATTATTATCATGCTCTTTTTCAACCAGAAGTTTTAAAAGAATTTTTTACCAGTATCAGCCACGGAATAAATTTTTTGCATCATTTAATGTTTCTCAATCAGAAAAAATGTTTTACAGTCCTGCAGTATCTCATAAACATTCAGAAGTATATAATTCTTTTAAAATCATTTTGACCAATCATTTTCAACAATTCAATCATGACATTAATGAATCTTAATCATGTGATACAGTATGACCAATCATTTTGAATAATGTCTTTTAAACATTCCCTCATTCATGATAACTTCATGATTGTACATTCCCTATTCAAAGAAGAGGAGAGACAATTACATATAATACTTGTTCTCCATTGATCTCAAGTTTTTGTAACATTCTCTTCCTTTTGGTTGTTTTCTATGTTGGCAAAGTAGCAATAATATTTGTGATGTAGATGCATATTGTTCATAGCTTTTTTTTTTTTTTGTTTTTTTTGGTTTTTTTTTTGGAAATTTATGAATTTAATAGTTCTTTAAACTTGTGTATTGTTTTTCCTAGAAGCAATAAAAGGTACTCCTGATAGTGTAACAAGAGATTATGTGTTAGTTTGATGGTTGTTGTTCAGCATAAGTTACCGATAATATAGAGGTATTCAGTACAAAGACTGTCTAATTCAACACTGGCAAATTTCCTGTTTTTCGTTTAAGGCTTGAAAACTAAACTCCCTATCGCAGTACATATTGACAAAAAAGATCCACCACTGGTTTGGATGGATCTACTGCATCCATAGAAATTTCTCTGCATCAGGCAGATCATCTCACATATGAAAGTGAAAGTGAAACTAATTTGATGAGGCATAAACAACAGATCTCATTAAATTAGATGCATAATGCAGAGAATATTACTCCAAGTTGAAATGAGATATTTTTGTGCAATACCAATATGCTGTAAAATTCAAACACAAGTATTTATTTTGAGATCATCCCTGGAAAAGGATGCCTACATGTATAATGCATAATATTTATTATAATGTTTTATCAGGGGAGATTTCAAAAGACGAATACTGATTTTCAAGCTTCTCCCTTGGTTTTCAATGCTTAAATATTTTAAGGATTTTTGTTTTTTCATGTTGTTTTATGTGTATATAAGCTTGTTGAATTCATTGTGTGTTTTTCTGTTTTTGCACATTTGAAGTCCTATAAATAAAGGTTGATTTCATTGTCCAGGTGGTGCCGCTTTTGTCATTGGAAAGTAGATTAAAGTGTTTCTAAACCTCATTCATTGAAAGTTACAGATTTTGAACATTCAGCTCAACTGTATGCAATAAGCATTTATCTGATTAAGTTCATTTTCTTTTAAATTCTCTTATCATATTTGTACAATTTTACGTTAATTCACCATTTGATCATTGCTTTTTCATTCCCTTTGTTGACATGTTACAAGAAATTTACTTCCATTTGCTTGCTTATTTCCGTTGTTACCCACCATGGAAGTTTTATGATAGATTTAATTCTTTCTGAGACATTTTTCAATATATTTTGACATTTTTTTCAGAAAGTAAAATCAGCATGTATTTCAAGAACAGTGAATCACAATTTTCCTTTATAGATTATTTGTAGATAAGTATTTTACCTTTAATACCAAACCTTATAATTTTTGTCATTTGTTCTTGTAAACAAGTGTTCTCACAGTAATTGTTTTTATGCCAGATTGATAGATCTGTTTGTTTGTCTGTCTGTCTGTTTGTTTGTCTGTCTGTCTGTCTGTTGTCAACTTTAACCTTCACAATATCTTTTGAAGTGTGAGGAGAAAGAGACTTCATATTTAGCATTCTTACTCCACTGTTAAAGCCCTTTCAAATTACAGCAAGGTCATTGACCTTGGACCTTCATTTAGAAACATTTAAACATGAAGTATAAGAGGAAGAGTTTTCATATTTTACATGCCTATTCCGTACAAAAAACCTTTCAGTCGCTACAATAATTTTTGACCTCATGACCTTGACTGTTACATTTGACCTACATTTAAAAAATTTAACATTTGTATTTTGTTGTCATCGAGGGCATTCGTGTTTTACAAGCACATATGTTTTTTTAATGAATATCACCTGCAATGTACAGAGCTACATCTATAACACAAACGTAATGTAGTCGACTCTCATTTATTTGAATAATGATACTTCACACTTCAGATTTCCACATTTTGTTATCTATGTATCCCACAAGTGTGAACTCTCGTCATCTCAGATTGATTTAATTGACCCGTTCCGTTCATGTTAAAGTTATCAACAGTCTATAATATATATTCTCAAAATGTGAATTCAGCCCCCCCTTTCAGTTTTATACACATTTGCCTTCCTAAGACAGATATTTAAGTTATTTTGTATCAGTGCTGTACAGCACTATTACTATGGTTTATATTTAACTTTACACAACAAAATGTCTTTCAGCATCTGTACTTTATGTAACCTTTATGTTAGGATGTTTTCACATGCCATTAAAATGAAAAACAAATGTCTTGTCATTGTAAAAGAAATGTCTTTGTGTGTTGTTATTAAAGACAGAATGTCTTCATGTCTTCGTATGAAACAAAATGTCTTCATATTGTATAAGACAGAATGTCTTTATATGTCTTGTAAAAGACAAAATGTCTTTCAATCATGAGTCGTTGATTTTAATACCCCAATGTCATCACGATTTTTGTGTGTGTTTGAATAGATCATGTTTATTTTCTTTATATGTCATGAATCTTGTGATAAAGTAAACCATTCCACCCTTTGTCTCTTATATTTTCTATTTATCCAGAGCAATAAAATCGGATCATTCAACACAACAGGATTTGTGTCCCACACTGTATGACCTACCCTTATTTTCTGCGTGATGATAATTGCGAGCACAGACGACAAAAATCGATTTTCAGAAATTGGAGGGCGGAGCTTAAATGCCTGTTCTTGTATATAGAAATATTACAGTCAGTTTGTAATAACCATACCAGGGAAAAGTAACCAGATTTTATCAGAATATATTAATGTGATATCAAACCTTTGGTCCGTTGATTCTCCCGGGTAACCCATAGTGAGAGTGTCATGGAAGCGTAACGTATATCCATGACAAACTATATCTATTTATTGATAAATATATTTATTAAAGCGATTTATAAAATCTGTAGGTGATTCTTAACAGAATAAAGTAAAAGGGCTTCCGACAGACATCGGGTAATCAGTGAAAGCAAGGTCAACTTCCTGGCCCACGTAAGCCACAATTACCTGTCATAGTGTATAACATACCTTCTACTCTCATTGACTTATTCAATATACCATATGGATTTATACCATAACATAAAAACCTGAAACATTACAATTTTCACGAAACTAATCAGATCAGATATTTCAATTTATTATACTATGGTACATCTTTAAACGTTATGTGAAAAATGCTACAAACTTCGTTAGTGACACTGTCTACCTTTACATGTTCTTACAGAGTTGTCTTTCTTGGCGTTCTCGTGTTCCTTTATGATATCAGTTGCCAGGACTATCTAGTCTCACAAAATCGAAGACGACATCTTTCTGATTCAAATGCGTTCATTACTCTGGAACAAAACTGACAGAAAATGTCGCCAATCTGAACATTTAAACTCCAGTTTTTATCTAAAAAAGAGAAAAATAAACGATCAACAGTATAAAACGGTGACCTGTGATGTTAAGATAAAAAGTTCTGTGAAAAGTGCAGAAGAGACCAGTTGGACTTGGGTGTGTGTGTGTGGCGGGGGGGGGGGGGGAGTAGCATTCACGTGACGTTGTATCATATATTATGCACATTCTTTATTTGAAATCATAAAATATAAAAAATGCAAACTTGTTAAAAGTTTCGATCGCGATTGCAACAATTTAACAAATTACGACGGTCAGCCTTTGGTCATTATTTTTAGTTCATCAGGACGAATGTCCTGAGAGCTATTGCCATACCCTCGGCGTCGTCGTTGTCCGTAGACAAAACATTAACCTGTATCATAATTTTAAAAGCATTTGAGACAGGGCTTTAATATTTCACATGTATATTCCTTGTGCTAAGACCTTTCATTGGGTACCAAAAGTTTTGACCTTGTGACTTTGACCTTGAAGTTTGACATACTTAAAAAACTTTAACCTTGTTCATAATTTATGAACAGCAAGAGATAGGGTTTAAATAGTTCTTGTGTGTATTCCTTGTGACAAGACCTTTCATTACGTATCAATTTTTGTTCACGTTTTTACACTTTGACCTTAAAAAAATTGTCCTACATGTACTTACAAAAAACCTTTGCCATTTAAATTTGAATGCCACCGGAGAGCTCTGTTATTTTCTGACAACTCTTGTTTTTTAACGCCTACAAGACCATAAGATAAGACTAGGTTTTTATAAGAAATTATTTTGGAGCAATATTGACGGAGATTTCATGAACGCACATACACGCTTAAATCTGGACAGAAACTACCCAACTGCCGAAAAAAAGGTCCACAGCTCCCTCAATGCTAACTGACTTCGCGACCATTCCATTCTAAATTATTGGGTCACAACCACACCTACTCAGAATTTGAGAAGTGACCAAATTTTTCAAGCATCCGTAACTCAGAAAAACGAATAACTTGTTGATCTTGGTTTCTTAAATACATTGTACATCTAAATGATGAAACATTTACGACCACAGCTGTTTGAACAGTAAGTTATAGCTTCAACCGCAACCACGACTGTCGTAACACCAATAGACGGTTTGAGTGTCGAGATCTTCTTTACCTTGGAAGGGACCGCGACAACAAAAAGGGCTACAACCGCAAAAGGTCTACAACCACAACCATCAAATATTACATTGCATTGTACCACGTGACACTTACTTTTTAGCGGATCTTTTTCCTGTAGTTGCCTAGCGAGTGGTCGTCTTTCGTATCTATCCAATGCACATTGTATCCGATAACGTTGTCGAGGTAACAGATAACGATAATAGGGCGCAAAGTCCCTGAAAGGCGCCCGGCGCATCAATGGCCGATTCCTCACTCCGTATCCATCAAAATAGATTCCCAATTTTCCACAGCATAAAGAAAACAATAACAAGGATACTAATTGGATAAATAAACGGGAAATATACTTTTTCCCCATTTGATGTATACCAGTACTATCGACATGTACCTGTAAACACCTGTAATTTACATACGAAGTAGATATTACACGGAGAAAAGGGCAAAATCCTTGTCATTGATTAATTTTCGTCGGTGGTTTTTACTACATCACTTGCCCCTCTGCACAGCGGACCATGTCATTCTAAATATATGAATGATGTTTATTTTTGTGCACTTAATTTATCGCAATGTCAAGTAGAAAGCAAATTGGTACTATAGTTGTAAAACGACAGGTTAATTTTCGTTGTGTCACACTGCATCACACTGATTGTGTTATACTGTAAATGTGGCTCAGATAATTCAAACTGTTTTCAATAATGTTATTGTTGCATTGAAGTTCTATATCTATTAAACAAGAGGTTTTAATAGAAATTTATCTGTAAAATAATTTTTGAATAACATGAAATAAATATAAGTTATCTATATATATGAACAAAATCTGGTAGTTTAGAGAATGAACAAAACCTGGTAGCTTAGAGAAATTTAATATTACTCGGTGTCCTTGGACATTTCTAGAAGTTGAGAACAACTATAATTATGTTTCTGTTAAAAATTTATGCATATGAATTATAAGATATGTATCATATTCTTTTGAAAAACATATGAAGTATTAGTTTTGCTATAGATATGTGCTGTGAAGTATTAGTTTTGCTATAGATATGTGCTGTGAAGTATTAGTTTTGCTATAGATATGTGCATTATATTGATTGTTCTGTATGGAATCTCCTAATCCTAGATGCGATTCCACTCCCTTTTCCATTTTCATTTACTTTCCTTAATCCGTCACAATTCTTTCCATCCCCACTTCACTTCTCTTTTATAACCCCCTCCTTCTTTATAGCGGTGATAATTTGCTATGTATGTAATTCAGATGTTTATTCAGTAATAATTGAAAATAAATAAATAAGTAAATAAAATAAATAAATAAATAATTAGTGCGTGATTTACCTTGTCTTATTTGGCCCATTATGGTCAGCATATGTTGGGCAGGTATTATGATTTTTAATGGTTAAGGGCTCGATTCTAGCCGGGACCTTAGTGACATGGAAAGCGCGTTCGATTCGGTGACTGAATTGTGAGAATGAAAGTCAGTGTTAAGGATTAGGGTGGAACTGGCAACTAAAGACGGACCGTTACAGACAGGGTGATATACATTGGAGACTGTTGTTTGGGGCAGTTGGTAAGGTTCTCCAGTGTACATGCCGAAGGTCGGGGGGAGGGGGGGGGGGTTGTCCCAGGGTACTATGGTTTCCTTTACCACTAAATACTGACCAACATCATATACATGTAGGAAAATATTCCTGGCAGTGTTTTTAAGGTGCCTTTACCTTTTAAAATGGGATTTTTTTGTTCCATTTGCGTAGTGCTAAAAGATCAATGTTTGGGAAATATTTGGAAGATTTGGGGAAAAATCAATAAAATTTCCATTGGGAAGGGTACTTCTAACGAATCTGATTTGAAGAAAAAAACACTGCCTGGTGTGGAGCTATCCTCCACCACAATACAGGCAAAATAATCATTTTGTAGTGCAATCCTCAACCACTAAACGCTGACCACCAACATACTGGAATACTCGATGTGTGCTCTGGATCCCTTCACCCCATATAAAACCTGACTTGCCAGAATCCCTGCGGACCGCGCCATTAGTGACGTCAATGACATAACCCTAGATCACGGTCTATATGTATTACGCCATCGTCTTATTTTTCATTTCACGAGTTTCTTATGATCTCATCATCTCAATAAATCTAAGATAACAGTCGCTTGGGACGAATAATGTGTTTAAACTATTTAAAGCGGTATTTTGAAGGTGTCAGCGAATGCGGGATCGCATTACATCACAGAAGTGAGTGCCAAGTCAGAAAGTAAATAATTACTTATTGAACTTCCTTGTCACAAAAAGGGAAAAGATAAGGGATGGGATAATCTGTATGATTTCAGACCTGTAGCTTAGATTATAACATTTAGAATACAGTACGATCTCTCGTGTATTGAAATGTTTCATAGTAGATTTATTCCGTTGTTACCTGATGTCGTGTATAGAATTAATTAAGCATGTTTCACTAGTCTCTGTTCATTCAAACATCTCTCATACAATGGCTCCTGGGTCCGGCGCCGTAAACTGAGAAAATACCTAAGTCAATAATTTCATTTTAATTTATTCCATTATCAAACGTTCAAATAAATTTGTCATTTATCGATAGAATAAGACTCAATAAAATCCATATCACAATTATTAATTGGTTGTTGAGCAGAAGAATTTGAAATTATGACTGAAGTATATTCTCAGCTTATGGCGTCAGACCCTGTACATACCAGGTCTTGTTACACTTTTTAAAAACAAATAAGCGCGTAGAGTAAGTGTCTGTCAGTACATTTCGGGTCCATCACGGAATAAGATATCTGATTCTCTCAGAATCTAACTCCCCGTGATAATAGTTTGACATAATTTACACCTGCACTTATGCCACTTTGCCTCTTTGTTTCAAATTTATCTTCTATAGCGTGTCACACAAGCTCTTGCCACGTGTTAAAGCCAAAAGAAAAAAAAAGGGGGGGGGGTGTTATAGAAAACTTTGGTGCATATACTTGGAGTTGAATAAATTATTTTGATCTCTTGATAAAGGCCATTTAGTTTTCCTGTTTTTATTATAACCAATGCCATTCCTTTTGAAATTTAAGAGTACTCTCTATAGCATTTTAATTTGCTTTCTAAGTAATCAAGAGAATCGCCAGCTGTGCCCTCCTCCTTTTCGGCTACGTCTTTACTAGTCTTGTAACTTAACGATTCCGAACTCTTACTGGACATACTAGTATTAAGATATTACTGTCAGGAACAAAAACTGGGAGAAGAAAGTGCTTGAATGTAAAAAAAAAAAGGGGGGGGGGAGGGGATTTACCTATCTTAAGTGCAAAACTTCACCATCATTCATATTAATTGTCGATTTCGACATCAACTTGTCCTCTTTCATGAAGGAAAATTTCGTATTGGAGAAGTTTGATGTGTGAGTCATATACTTTCTCTTTTCGAAAACCGTCTTTTCTTGATCCGCCTTTGAATAAAGACACATTTTAATCACTTGCATGTCAAATTGCCAAACTGTGGGGTGGAACCCTCCCAACCCCCCCCCCCCTCCCCCTTCTTTCCTTCTTCGTTGGAAAAAAATATATTCTAAATCGGGTCATTTCGAAATTCATTCAAGAAATCCCTGTTCGAAGGAACCTTCACAATATGCATAATCATGCATTTTTTGATAATAATAAGAACACTCTGTCACATATTTTTTGTCTACTTAGCCTTTATCAAGTTACAAAACGATTGACAATTAATAGCTATGTGAAATCCATGATCATGTTATAGATGCTTCAGCATAAATCATACATTTTTTTATTCAAAAGTTATTCGTGCGATGTTCATGACCACACAAAAGCGCAAAGAAAGGGGAGATTAGAGGAGCCCTACCCCAACTGTATGACTGATTTCAAATAAAATGCTACATAAAAAAATAATCGTTCTGACCACCGAAAATACATAATATAAAGCTCTACCCATCCCTCATTTTTGATCTGCTTCCTGTACATATGCCACAAAAAACAGAGCAAAGGAAGATGAGAAAATGTGCAAACTTCTCAAAAAGGCATTCCTATAGGGCGTCATTTTGTGATTCAGTGTACAGTTACCACTTCATCTTATATCAAACTTAGCACTCGAGACTCTCTTAAACAAACTTTAATTAAGAATTCATTTCCCTTATTAAAGCTTTCAGCAACATCACTTCCGCAGTAGGCATAAATTCATTTTAATACAGAACTCTATTATCAATGGCGAAAAGGAATTCGGTTTATTTGATCATTTTGGCTGTCTTTGCTATAGCTACCTCTCAGGAAGGTAAGACTACTTCTTCCATTATGTTTTGGTCCTTGCCAGAGTAACAACTTTAGTTTGCTATAGACCATTTTCGAATTTCTTTTCTTTTACAAAAATCATAAATTAAGACTGAAGTTTTTGTCAGTAAGCCTGCGATATGAACGATTTTTTAAAAACTAATTTAACAAAATACTTATCACTATAGAGAATACATTGATATCGCCTACACATCTTCAGATGTTTACACCTGGATTTGTGATGATTGAAATTATGTAATTCAAGCATTTATATTTCTCGGTAGTCATGTGCTTCTATGGTAATATTTTAGATTCGAAAACTTGGAAATACAAATTTCAATCTGGATAACGTTTTGGTTCGAACTGTTACTGATATTCTCTTACGTCGGGTGAGCAACTGCTACTCACGTGAAGCCAGACGACATATGAAAGATAGCCCTTACATCTTTCAGACACTTGTAGCCGGGATGTTTAGTAACTGCTCAAAATTTGAAGCATTTAATGCTTATGCCATTACGCTAGTAATGGACAATTCTTTATGATGCATGGCATAAATGGACAATTAAATAAAATTTATTTACATGTGTGTTTATACTTTCACCCCGATGATTTGATTCATAATTGACAAACGTGAATCCCCCTACAGCCCGAAAACAGTTCTTGGTACTGCTCCGGTGTTGTTGTGTCAAATGAACCGCTTATTAATACCTACACAGCGGCCAAGCACGTAAAGGGAGGGGGACCTGATAGTATCTCTATACTATCAGAACCCCCAACTCCCCCACCCCCACCCCTCTCTTGGCCCCTGTGAATACCTATCGAGGATTGTTGACCTACATTTGGAAATTACTGTTTGGTACATGTAAGACAGAATTACATTTTTTCCTAAGGATCTGTAATGTTCAGTTTTGGAATAATTGATGAAATAAATTATTAGACGGTTGTTTTATGCAAACCATCCTACTATAGTGACACTTTAGCCCACCAGGGTCCTGCGCCATAAACTGAGAATATACTCAAGTCAAATATTTCATTTTAATTTATTCCATTGTCAAACATTCAAATAAATTTTCACGCAGAGTGATTTAAGTCTATTTATCAATAGAATAAAACTAAATAAGATCCAAATCCCAGTCATTAATTCATTGATGAACAGAAGCATATGAAATTCTGACTTAAGTATATTCTCAGTTTATGGCGCCAGACCTAGGCCTCCTCTGACATACAGTTAGACGTTTTGCGACCCAGCAAGTAGCGGCGGTCATTTCATGTCACAGGTCCTGTATTTCGTAAAAGATTAGATCTTCTACATTGCACTAATTACCCAAATCCACAATGCTAAAAACTGTGACCAATTGGTAAAATACAGCTTATTTAATATTTAATAATAGTAGCGTATTGATTTATTATACCAAATGTTTTATCAAGTAATGTGGATAATTCATTATCTTTAGCTGTACCAGGTACCAATTTTTACATAAATGACGCCACTGGGAGCTGGGATGATGCAAATATCTCATGTGTTGCTAAGGAATTATCGCTAAGCGTCATTGACAACTGGGAGACATTCAGGTCATCCGACGCAGCGCGCAGTTTAATCGACAGTCAAGGCGCTTGGGTATCAGGAAGGCTCACAGATGAAGTCTGGAACTGGTACACAGCATTGCATGGAAGAGGTAAACAACACAAAACTATCACCCGTGTTTAGCGGTCACCTCTAACTACAATGAGACCTATCATAAGCCTAACGGTCACCTCTTTTAAATCTATTTTTATAGTGTTCACACTTCAGTCATACCATCTAAAATGACCACCTTCATTTAGCAATGCTGCAAGCAGTCATTTTACTACACAGAATTCAACTTTAACTTGCCTTAACCCTCATTTGAGTTTATCACCGTATCCCATCTCTAATTTCCTTATTGCACGTACAATAAAAGACTCCACGAATATCAAATTTTAATACAATAATCTAGTGAAATGATTTTCTTATGATGCTTATTAAACACTAATCTAACTTCACGACAATCTGTATTCATCATGAAAGCAGCGCTTTAAACTTCTATTGAAAGTTCATAATCTCAAGTGCCCACTTTGTCCTTTCCTCTTCGGGTCATCTCTTGTACCGGTGAGAGAAGACGCTTAAGAAGTGTATGTAGTATGTACCAGTATTTTAATACATTATGTTGGTGGACTGTGTCTCCCTCCTCACCCTTCTTTATATTCAGATGTATACTTTGGTAGAAACATAGTCAGCTTGGCATAGATATTCAAAAGTACATTTACCGCTAAAACGAGTTGGGTACGGTTTTCATGTTATTTCCTAATAATTTAATTTTACATGTAACACGTATTTTCATTGGTTTAAAAAATCTGTGGTATCTTTCATCCACGATATTTGTTCTCTCACGACGTAATTTTCCGCGTTTTCTAAACTGTGACGTCAATATTTTCACCACCGCGGCAGACATTTACAGATGTTGAGGAACAGTGCAGGCATAACGTACAAATTTCTGAGAATATAAAACATGTTTGAAAGGAATTAAATGATAAGGAATGAATCTAATTTGTTTGTCGTTGGATGGAAGTATAAACAAAAAAGGACGGAAAACTTTTACACCATGCGTTACGCGCATTGATGCAGTTTTCCATCCTTTTTTTTTTTTTTTCGTGGTATACCTCCATCCAACGAAAAAGATTAGATTCATTCTTATTGATTCTATAAAATCAGAGTAATTTCTAGCTCAACTTGATGTACTGAAACGGCATTGAAATTTTCTAAGTTTTCTAAGAGATTAATTAATGAAAGTACCAGAATTTGTAAGAATCTTTATTATTAATCATTTGCTCAAGACCATTTAACCATCGTTCATAACACTGACGGGATTCCTATGGCAGTAATTATTTTCGAGCATATAACTCAATCTGAATCGTGAAGGCCTCGAGTTGTACTCTACGAAGCTAACGAATAACATCAGATTGGTAGACAGTAAATGAAATTTGTACAGTAAGATTACAAATATTTCACTTACAAATAAGAGTTTACACAACATAAGTAAATTTATTTCTTTTCTATGAAATAGTATGATAATGTTCTATTAGCTATACCAGTGGTTAAAAGTTTGACCAAATTGGTCAGTTTCACTTATCTGGGGACGGCATTTGGTTGCTTATTGGTTCATAACTATAACGTAAGTAGCAGAGTCAACCAAAGCAATGAATATTATTTTGAACGTACATGGCTACCATGACACCTCGATGTTTTGTTTAATACAAAGGGCAAGTAGCATGACGAGGCTCCGGTGGGTTTTGAATCCATCACCTTCGAACCTTGATCAGAGTACGACTGAGGCTGAGAGTAAAACCGAGGTCCCGTGTCACGGTAGGCTTGGCACGTGACACATTCCTCACTGCTTCGGGTGGGTCCGTTGCAATGTTTTAAATTTCTATGCAATACATCAGGCAGATACCATCAATAAAAGAATAATCAGTCAATCAGTGATTCATTTTGTTTTCATTTATTCATTTATTTTATGGGTATTTTTTAAAGAGCGTCGTATACCAACAACGTCCCTCGTTCTTCCTCGAGGATGTTTCCGTGCATCTAAAATCTATGGAGGAATTAAACTCGGTAACATCACCGCAGAGAAATGTTTCCAGGCGTGTAACTGGAGCGGAGCGATAGGTCTTTATGTAAGTATGGCACGACTGGGCAGCATTATAAATCACAAAAGATGTGTATTGAAAAGAGTGTAAACAAGAACAAAGACTAGTTTACTACATATAACCCGTAGTCTTTTTGTGTTTGCTGGCTTATCTTCAAAGCCGGCGTGGCCTAGTGGTATCGCGCTAGACTCCTAATCGGGAGGCTGGGGTTCGATTCCCGCTCTGGTCATGCCGGTGTTCTGTCTTTCTGATGAGACAGTAAAAACCGAGGCCCCGTGTCGTGGTATCCATGGCACGTTAAAGATCCCTCACTGCTTCGGGTGGGTCCGTTGCAAAGGTCAAAATTTATATGCCCCGCATCAGGCAGATGCCGTCACCATATACGTGAGATATTCGTGGTGTGACGTTAAACAAAAATCAATCAATCAATCAAGCTGGCTTATTTTCATTATCCACTGATTTATCGTCAGAATCTGCTAGAATATATCTTCAGTTTCTAGTGGCATATCTTCAGTGTCTGCTGGCTTCTCTTCACTATCTACTGGTTTATCTTCAGTACATACTGTATTATCTTCAGTATCTAGTGGCCGATCTTCAGTATCCTCTGGCTCAACTCCAGTACATACTGTCTTATCTTCATTATATACTGAATGATCTTCAGTATCTACTGACTTACCTTCAGTATCTATCTACTAGCATATCCTCAGTATCTACTGGCATATCTTCAGTATCTACTGGCTAATCTTCAGCCTCTACTGACTTATTTTAGTATCTACTAGCATGTCTTCAGTATCTACTAGCGTATCTTTAGTATCTGCTGCCTTGTCTTCGGTATTTATTGACTGATCTTCTACTGACAAACCTTTAGTATCTACTGGTATATCTGCGATATCTACTGACTTTTCTTCAGTATCTACAGGCTTGTGTTCAGTACCTACTGACTTTTCTTCAGTATATACTTGCTTATCTATAATATCTACTGATTTATCTTCAGCACCTACGGGTTTGTCTTAAGTATCTTCTTGCACATCTTCAGTACATACTGGCTTACTTTTAGTATCTACTAGCATATCTTCAGTATCTACTAGCATATCTTCAGTATCTACTAGAATTTCTTCAGTATCTACTTGCTTATATTCAGCATCTGTATCTTTACAGAGTACCATGTGCCTCTGTGAGCACCATCTGAGGAACATCACAAGAACTTCCGATTCACTTTGTGACTTCACGTGTCCGGGGAGAAATAACGAGATGTGTGGTGGACTCCGAACTGTTTCTATATACCAACAAAGTAAGGACAAAGAGGAGATAAAAGATATGAATAAACATATGACATTATCCATGCGGGCAAAACAAAAAGGAAAAGTTACAACAAAACATACAAATTCGATTACTCGGCAATCTAGATGGCTGTCTATTAACTCGCTCGATTCAATAGACTCTATCTTCCCATAATTCTGGATAGCACTACTATTTACAGAATACACTTAAACTTATTAATTCTTCAGACATAGAAAAAATCAACCAGACAGTCAATGTAGAGCAATGAAAAAAAGAATGTGTAGCACCGGCATGTGTGTTTACATTGATCACCGAACATTAAGATAGACCGGAAACTTCTTTTTCGCACCTGATACTTGGAAATTTCACCAAAATTGGGTGCTAGATCAATTGATCTGTAACATCGATTTAGCATGGTATAAACAAAGCGAAATAACTCTTATTATTTCCGAAAAATCGTGCGTTAGTCTATACTGTACATTTTTATTACAACAACTGATTAACAACACGATGAATCAGAGTAGCTGATAATTTAAAGAGGGTGATGTCATAAATATTTTTAATAAAAAAATACTTATCTAGGACTATTTTAGCGTAGTATTCAAACTAGAACAAAAATGCGTAAAGCATCAGGAATGAGAGACACTGAAAGTTAAAAAGAATCACCTCTCGTCCCAGATCGAAAAATATCAGTCTCCGGCGACATGCTCCAACATCCCAACTACGGCTACTGCCTCGGTTGGGTTTATGTTGGAGCATGTCGCCCTCGACTGCTATCTTTCTTTTGAACTAGGACGAGAGGTGATTCTAGATTCTCTTAATCTAAACGTAACATTTTCTTCAGTGTAAGTGATTTTGCTTCAGATTCATACTATGTTTGATGACATTTTTTTTAGAAAGTTATTAATATTGACACTTCTTTAGAAACTTTTTACATTGGCTAATACCTCAAAATCTACATAAAAATGTGGAGAAATTACTTACATAATTTGATTGATTTATTAACAAATATCCAGTTATATGCCTCAAAGATGGCAGACAACTTGTCGTAGGGGAAGTAACTCCAATGCAATTTTATGCAAATGACACTTAACTATTAAAGAAGGAGGTCAATGTTATTGAGCAGGATAGGATTGTGTTGACAATATAGTTACCCTTATAAACCTTGAAAGACCATGGCAGCGTCATAATGGTAAAATGGTTGGTCCATTGTATGCGCATGCATGAAACTCTTCTTTTTACTGACCTTTTTACGCCATTTAAGACCTTCTTTTTTGTTAATAAGTCTCAGGTGTTTATCATATTTTGATTTAGGTACCCGGGCGATACGCTGGGCGAGCGGGCATCCTCGGCCCGGTGATGAGTGTGCATACATGATGACAGCGGATGATAGAGAAGTCATATTCTGGTACTCGGCGAACTGTGGTACTCACTTTAGATATCTCTGTCAGTTCGGTATGTATATAATGATGCTAACATCACCTTGCTATAACGACCACCTGTTGTGAGCAGTCACTTGTATATACATGTAGTGGAACCTGACATAATGATCACCTGTAATTTACAATCAATCAAACCTGCCCATAACGGTCATCTTATAAAGTCGTGGCATGCCTGATACATTCATATCTGCAATCAGCAACATGTATGCTATAATCAGCTATGTTATATATGACATTCTGCCAAAATGTCACCTGCATAGCCAATCAATTGCCTTTATCAATCATTCCAGTCATAGTGGGCTTTTGTATGAAGCAATCCCTTGTCTTAAACTGTCAGACTCAAGTTAACGGCCACCTGCATGTAATAGTCTTCATTCTGGCACAATATAATCCCCCACAATTATTTCACAAACACTTTATTACAATAAAGGCGTTTTGGTGTATTTTTTTCTCTTTTGTACTAACTGCCTAGTAGGGTTTAAATACATATCGTCTGTTAACTTCTGCTTTTCATCAGTCAACGATCAGGGATCACTCCTTTGAAACTTTATATATATATCTTAAATCTTAGATAGAATCGAAAGATGAACAGTGCTTAACTCTACAAGAGGTATAAGTGTATTCACTTAGACGCCCCTCCCCCTTTTTTTTAATCCTTTAGATATCTTGATACTCTTGAACCTTAAAAACTCCATAACGTCTTTGTAAGGTTCCCTTACCAATGTTCCTGTGTACTGTGCATTTGATTAGTTTGTGGACAGGGTTTTCTTGAATGTCTTGCAAAATGAAAGGTTCTATCTTTTTTCGTTATATATGTATATATACATGTATATTCTAAGCCGGCGTGGCCTAGTGGTATTGCTCTCGCCTCCTGGACGGGAGGCCGGGGTTCGAGTCCCGCTCTGGTCATGCCGGTGTCCTGTCTTTCGGATGAGACAGTAAAATCCGAGGCCGACGCGTGTCGTGGTATGCATGGCACGTTAAAGACCCCTCACTGCTTCGGGTGGGTCCACTGCAAAGGTCAAAATTTGTATGCCCCACATCAGGCAGATCACCATATACGTGAAATATTCGTGTTTTTGGTGTAAAATCTGGATTTTTACCCAGATTTTTAAATATGTAACCAAAAGGAAGAGGTTTTTCAAACCATAACAGTGTGGGCCAAGATAAATTGAGAAGTTATTCTTTGCAAAGCAAACTTCTATGTTTCAATTTAATCCAAAGGTTATGAATTTTGTCAGCTGTCACGTGTTTGATGACCAGACCACATGTCTGATGCCCAGCTATAAATACTAAGGAATTTTCGTGAAGTGAGAGCATTTGTGTTAATACATAATGGTGTAAAGAAATGCAGATATTGTTTTTAAAGATATGTAATAAACCTTTTACCATTCGCCGTGTTGTCAAGGTACTCATGGAAGAATACACAGTTGAGACATTAATTTTGCAGTTTTATTTTTTCCACAATAGGTTACTTTTTAAGTTATTTTACCGTATTTGGTCGCTGACTGATTTTCAATCTTTAAACATAAATGGCATACACAAATAACATGTATTAAATTTATTTAAATGCATAGAACTGGTTCTTCGCTAAGAGGTACAGGGTTCGACTCCCGCCGTGAGCTCACCGGTGTCATTTCTTTCTGATTCGACAGTAAAAAAGCGAGGTCCCTTGTCGCGGTAGGCGTGGAACATAAAGATTCCTCACTGCTTCGGGTTGGTCCGTTGAAAAAGGTATAAATTTGTATGCAGTGCATCAGGCAGATGACGTCACCTTATACGTGATAGATTCATGGGGTGATAATTGAGTGATCATCAAATGCCTGACACCTCACATTTTGGCACACTTACTCATTATGACGTCATAATAAATGGCCCGTCAAACCATAATTTAACTATGACGTCACAATGGAACTACGTAGTGGGCGTGGTTAGATTAGGATCTGGCGATCCCTCAGTTACAATACACCGATCCACTTTTCAGCATAGAAAGCGATGTATAGCGGACTTTTGATTGTTATTCTTATGACGTCATAATCAAATGTCCGACTAGTCCAACCTTACGTGACGTCATCATAGTCGTATTTTGCGCAAAAGTGCATAGCATTTGACGAAAGTGGATCGGTGTATAATCAATCAAATACATTGCGTTATTTAAAGTACGAGGGTAAAAATGTCATTGTGTCACTAATAATGATGTATCACTGATCCTTAGAAATCACAGAAAACCCATGTGAATAGAACAGAGTAAGGTTCTCCTGCTTGGCTACCAATACACCGTTCCACTTTTCAGCATAGAAAGCGATGTTTAGCGGATTTTTGATTGTTATACTTATGACGTCATAATCAAATGTCGGACTTGTCCAACCTTGCATGACGTCATCATAGTCAGATTTTGCGCTAAAGTGCTTGACTTTTGACGAAAGTGGAACGGTGTATAGTAAAATCTCATACTTATATCTTTTCCACCCAGAGAACCACGAAGTGTGTGGGGAGCGTTTGCGCTGTGTGCGTCCTTCGACTACCTCTTCAACGTGGACCGGTGCCAGGCGTGCGTGCGAGAATTTAAATGGCCACTTAGCAACCATTTCTATTCCTAGAACAACATCAGACGATGACGTCAAGTCAACAACTTCAGGTCGCTTCTGGGTAGGATTAAAACGAAAGTATAGATGGCAGTGGGTGGACGGTAAGTCCCGTTTGTATTATATGGATATTTTTTCGCTACACGGTAATCTATTAAATTGAATATGATTGATCTGAAGATACATGTACAAGCTCAGGGGCAGGCTTGGTGTAGCGGTAAAGCTTCGACTACGGCGTAGTTGATCCGAGTTCGGTTCCCGAATTGCGTCACTTTGTTTAAGAGGTTGGTTACCTCCTGCTTCCATGTCGTGATATCACTGAAAAATCGTTGAAAGCGACGTAAAAAACAATAAACATACAAAGCAATCGTATCAAATCCGCTCGGTCAGTGCTTCGTTGTCAGACAGGATCCGATCCCAGGAGTCTGCAGATCAGAATCCCTGCTGTCATACGGCTTTCAGTATGGTCGGATGGTAAGAGAGTTTCCTTCTTGATAAGAGGACCGTGGTTGCGAATCTTTCCGAACAAATAATCTTGTTAAGTGAATAACTGATAGCTGTGGTATTTATATGAATTACTATGGAGAACCCTTGAAATTATATCCACTTTCTCTTTTTATAACCGTGTAGTGACAAGGATGAGGCTCTGTAACCGGACAAAAATCAAACCATGCAGTTTTCGAAGACCACAGGCACTGCGTTACATGAAGAGAGCCTTTTTAAACCCCTACCCCCAATATCGTCTCGTTCCCTTTCCCCTATTAAACGTAAGAAATGACAGTCAAAATGCGGCCCATTCAATCAGTATTTCCTACATTACCGATGATAATCAAAGGAAAATAAAGCACCAACACGTAAAACATTGTCGAACCTTTTGACATTTGTCCTCAAAATTCCATTCAAGCATGTTTACAAGCCCCAACAAACGCTAATTCGAATGGCACAACTCGCGCACAGTTTGCTCGCCAGCTCGCCGTGTTGATACAACTTTGCCATGGTGTAAAAGAAGAGGTCGCTATAATGACTAGATGGCCAAGATCCAAAGGAATATTAAGCCAAAAATGAAATAAAGATTTAATGTTTTTGCTAAGTCATAAAATAGATTCAATCTACACTGAAATACCGTTCGGAATCTCTCTGGTGTGATTCAAGCAGACAAGGTAAAGTCTTATTATGTAAATAAGCCTGTTACAGATTGCTGACGAGTAAACTGTCCGCGAGTTGTGTTGTTCGAATTTCCGGGGGGGGGGGGACATCTTTGAGGACAGATGTCAAAAGGTTAGACAATGTTTTACATGCTAGTGCTTTATCTTTCTCTGAATGTCATCGAAACTTGTAGGAAATACAAGTTGACGCGACCGCATTCAGGCTGTGATTTCTCACCTTAGGGAAAATGGGAACGAGACGATAAAGGGGGTTATAATTTTAAAAAGGCATTCTTCATGTAATGCAATGCCTGTGAAAGACTGCGAATTTTTGTCCACATATAGCTGGCGTGGCTCAGTGGATAAGGTGCTCCGCTCATGACCAAAACTTTTACAACTGACATACCAGCGTCCTGTTTTTCGAATGAGACAGTAAAAACGGAAGACCTATCTCAATTTAGACATAGCACGTAGAAGATCCTTTACTTCTTCGGGTGTGTCCGTTGCAAAGGTATAAATTTGTATGCAATGCATCAGGCAGCTGCTGTCACCAAATATTCGTTGAGTGACGTAAACCACTAATCAATCAATCAATCAATCAGTTTTGTCTACAAATCCCACTCCATTTCAATCAAGCATAACCTCTTGCTTCGAGTAACTTTAAGGGGGGAAAGCCAACTAAATAAACTGCATGCAAATAAATACCTTTAATGTTTGTCATTTCAGGTTCTATTATTCCCAACTCAGCTTTCCGAGTAAATTTTAAGCAGCCTAAGAAACCGACAGATATGTGTACAAGTATCCATGGCGACGCACACTCTAACTGGCTAATGAAAACACCATGTTCCACACAGCTGCCGGCTTTATGTCAAAAACGTGAGTCTGTGCCATGTTATTCCATTCAAGGTTGACATTGTAAGGTTCGTTTTCTTGTCATCTTCACGTTTTGAACATTCGTAGGGAGTTGTGTTGACCAATCAGAGGACGTTTATTATCCCGGTGATTTCCCCTTTTCCCTTCTTATTTTATTTTACTCTAACAATACACGCTTAGTCTTCCGGTTATTTCCCTTTTTCCCTTCTTATTTTATTTTACTCTAACAGTACACGCTTAGTCTTCCGGTGATTTCCCTTTTTCCCTTCTTATTTTATTTTACTCTATAAGAACACGCTTAGCCTTTCGGTGATTTCCCTTTTCCCCTCCTTATTTTATTTCACTCTAACAGTACACGTTTAGTCTTCCGGTGATTTCCCTTTTTCCCTCCTTATGTTATTTTACTCTAACAGAACACGCTTAGCCTTCCGGTGATTTCCCTTTTCCCCTCCTTATTTTATTTCACTCTAACAGTACACGCTTAGTCTTCCGGTGATTTCCATTTTTCCCTCCTTATTTTAATTTACTCTAACAGTACACGCTTAGTCTTCCGGTGATTTCCCTTTCCCCCTCCTTATTTTATTTCACTCTAACAGTAAATGTTTAGTCTTCCGGCGATTTCCCTTTTTCCCTCCTTATTTTATTTTACTCTAACAGAACACGCTTAGTTTTCCGATGATTTCCCCTTTTTTCCCTCCTTATTTTAATTTACTCTAACAGTACACGCTTAGTCTTCCAGTGATTTCCCTTTTTCCCTTCTTATTTTATTTTACTCTAACAGAACAGACTTCACAGAACAGGCATAGTGACATTACTTCCTTTTCAAAACTAATCATGTAATACACACGGGCAAGTGTGCTTTAAAATCACCTGTTTTAATTATAAGCGATCATCGGCCGCAAATAACCACCATTCTATGTTGCTTACTACTAATTGAGTCTTTTCGTTATACAGAGTTATTTCCCGTATGACCAGGTATCTGACGTCAAAGCATTGTGGCGTCAACCAATTCTATGGAAACTGGTGTAAAATTACGAGAAATGATAGAGACACTACATGACGTCACAATGGTTTGACGTCAGATACCTGCATATGTGGGAAATAACTCTACATAACGAAAAAAAACCCCAATTGTCTCTTCAAATTAACCTGTATCAAGATAAAAAAATGTCTCAAGCGGTCACTTTTCCATATTTAGTGGTCGCTTGGAATAGGTTTGACTGTGCATATACCTAAAGCATTCGTTCTTCATTTTGTAAATGGTTACAACAGACAGGTATGCCAATATTTCAACCGCTACTCATCCTCTGTCCGTCCCTACTCCTTCAATTCTTCGATTTTGTAGGAATCCTCCAGGTATTACCGCAGACTATACAGGTGGAGGCCACACACATCAACATGGAAGTTCTGACGAATGAAACAATCAAAACTGAATCAGAGGAAAGTCAGAATGACACTGAAGAATCTAATATATTACAAACAAGTAAGTGTCATGGTAAGTCGGCAAGAAATGAGGAGGTCAAGGTTGGAAGTCTGATTGATATCAAAAGAGGTCAAGGTTATCAAACGCCAACGTACCGAATATCTGCGGATTCGATGTGTTACGTTCTTTAGTTCAATATTTTATTTCTAATTTTTATACTTCCTTTACATTTAAAGGTCTTTGTCTTTATCCGATGTGTTAATCGTATTGTTAAAGTTTGCTGTCTGTCTGTTCGTCCGTCACTTTGGCTGTGATTCGATAACTCTAAAAGTTTCCAATCTACAGTTTACATATTACACAAACAGATACAGGTAAGGGAGGAACATTGCTTGAGATCTCGGAGTCAACGTTCAAAGATCAAGGTCAAAGAGCATTACCTTTCAAAACTCCGCCAGTTTTCCAGATGTTTTAGATTTACAGTGAAATATACAAATGGATAATTCATTGTTTCAATAGACTTGGAAATGGGGTTAGACCAATTAAAAAGGAAAATTTATATTTCAAACATTTATAGAATCTATGTTCCACCTATTTTTCAGTCCTGTACGTGGGAATAGGCGTGGCTGCCGGTGTAGCAGCTGTCTTTAGCTGTTGTTTAATCCTGTACTTAATCAACAGGTAAATAATTGATTTTCACATATTTTAAGGGGCCAATAAGACAATTCTATGTCACAAGGGATACTGGTTGGAATCTAACTGATGATTAGTAAAAACAACTTGTCCTGTATCTGTCCAGAGTACATTCTACACTTCGGCAGATTTAGGAGGGGGAGGGGGAGGTCAGTGACGTGGCTTCTTAATATGCTGGCCATTCTGTCTTATGTATATAATTTCATCTTGAGTAATACGTGGCTTAAAGCACAAAGAAAGTGGATATATGTTGTATACATTTGGCGCTTTTTCGAGTATTTCGAATCTTAATTTTCGATATTTTCTGAAGAACGTCTCCCCAACAAGCACCTGTCCTTCCTTTCCCCAAATGAAACTTTCTGAACATAAAAAAACGTTTAGCTACCCGTATGGTCTGTCCCTTTTTCAAATTAAGTTAAATACAAAATTTTTCACCCGAGGTTGCCCCCTCCCTTCCAACCCGGTTTTTAATGCTTGGCAATGACACAAATACGCATTTCAAAATTGTGTCAATTAATCTAAAATCTTGGACCCCCCAACTCTTACATGTGTGAGATTTTCGATGTGTCTATTGCAAAGATTGTCATAAACATATAATTGTCCTCTGCGTTTTAACCCAACATTTCCTTTCCAATACTGATGAATTAAATCTAATAATGTTCCATATAAAGGCCGTTGTTCTGATTTCGATATACATCCAGATATATTATTCGAACACTCCTTTTTATGACGTATCGGTTGAAGATTTTCTCGGATAATAAAGACTCAGTCCCTTATTTCTTTCTTGTAAAGAGGTAATAAACAACAGTATTTCAGAAAAGCCGACTTCCAAAGCGTAAAAAATGTGTATTTTTGCTTTTAGATTTAGATTCATTTATTCTCTAAGGATTAAAAAGAATGGAGTCTCTGAGTAAAGCAGCAAATGTAATTTACCAATTCAGTCAATGATATCTGGGTTTTAGTCAAGCTGACGATTCGATGTCAAGGTAATATTGATTCGATCCAATGTTCAGCAATTATCGCACGGAGCTTGGTATATTGTCTTCCTTCTTTTCTAGATTGTGTAAGCACTTAGAGGTACCAGTGTAGCAAATAGTTTTCCACAGATTCATGAATTGAGAAGTACCGATGACAAGACTATCATCTGAAGCTTCCTATGCATCTCAATAAAAAGAGAGATCCCCCTTTAAAGTAAAAATACCAAGACAAAAAAAAATCTACCTCGCCGTCGCTTTTCCTTGTTTTAAAATTTTCCTTATTTGAACTTGCCCTCAGTCCGCAGAAAATGTGCTTCCTGAAAATACTTTAACCCTTGATATGAAAAATGCTTACCCGTTAAGTAAATTTTAATATAGTCACATGTCAAGGAATAGTCTATAAATAGCATTGCAATCAAGAAGATGTACCTGGCATTCATATCCACGTAGAAGCCTTGGATTTTTCATCCCGAGCAGGACTTAGGGTAGCAAAAATTCTTATGACTCCAGTCACGATCAGTTGGTACATTGATACTATTAACAACAACTTTTATCTTTTTGATAATGCGAGATTTCCAGTGGTTCAAGCTAAAATTACCTCCGTACAGAATGATGGGGGATACGTATCGTGTTTTATCGTCGATCCCTATATATACATACGATGAATCCGATACTTTGAATCTCTTTTTTCCCAAATCTGCGGTCATGTAAAATGTAGAGAAGAAAAGGACCAATCTTCATACGAATCTGAAAATGATTTCAGCAGTTTATGACATAAGCTTCTCATTCTTTCGTGCCAACAGAGACACATGTGTATTTATGTCTCTGGTGCTAATAAATAAACTCAGCAAAACTGCATTAACGTTCTGCGATAAACACCGATTTTATCCCCTAGAGCGTCCTCGGAATGTTTCAGTGTTTATCTTAAATTACTTCATAGTCTGACATGACGTCGACGTTGATAATGAACAAACTTGCATGCAAATTACCCTCTTAATGGAAGAAATCTTACCGGATATGACCTCCATTTGGCACTACGATTCATTTCAGCAGTAAGTACGGTGGCCGAGTGGTTAAGGCGTTGGACTTAAGTTCCAATGGACGAATGTCCGCGTGGGTTCGAACCCCACCCGTACTATCTATACATTTTTGTATATTTCAATGATTTTCTTCTTCATCTCCTTCTTATTATTTTCTACGAAGTGTACCTCATGTGGCAGTCAAGATAATAGCCTCACTGGGCGATATAATCAATTTAAAAAGTTAAAATCCTTGTTCCTCGCTCTAAGTTAAAGTGGGCTGATGGCGGGTTGCTTAATGCTGAATTTTCCTGGTTTTCGTCCTTTGAAAGTCATTAAAGCATCTGGATGTAGTCAGAGAAGTTTAGTTGTACGTTCCTCAGCATTTGATGTCTCAATATTAGGCTAACAAAATAATATTTGTGTTTCCTGTAACCCGACCGTCCGTCGAAAATAAAAATTTGAATTATTCTCCAAGTTTTGACCTGTAGTCTAGCAAAAGTTTTCAACATACTGATCCACACAGCGAGTTACTAAAATATCCGAACATCCGAGACTCGCTGAAGTGTTTCTGGTACTCCTTTTCGGTCTGCTAGTGAATACACTGCCGTCGCAAATTGCACTGAATACATGACCAGACATATACACACATATATGTGTATCGCTCGGGTGTCGCCACCGGGTGTCGCCATCGGCAATGCATTACATAATAAAGGACCCGCTAACCAACGGTGACAGATTGTATTAATTGTCAGACTTTACCGCAATATTCTTCTTTCGCTATCAGCCACCGTTGATATTAAACAAATGAACACCTTACCGTCGGGTAACTTTGTTCTTGTTTGCCGTATGTATTCAGATATAAGCCGGCGTGGCCTAGTGGTATCGCGCTGGACTCCTGATCGGGAGGCCGGGGTTGGAGTCCCGCTATGGTCATGCCGGTGTTCTGTCTTTCGGATGAGACAGTAAAAACCGAGGCCCCGTGTCGTGGTTTGCATGGCACGTTAAAGATCCCTCACTGCTTCGGATGGGTCCGTTGCAAAGGTCAAATTTGTATGCTCCGCATTAGGCAGATGCCGTCAGCATATACGTGAAATATTCGTGGTGTGACGTTAAACAAAAATCAATCAATCAATGTACTCAGACATTCGGATGCTATATATTAAACCCTATGATTTGTGTTCGAATTCGTACAGCCATTTGCAATCCAAAACTGAAAACAGTTATGTAATTTTTGTAAAATTTTGAAAAGTGTGTCTTCAATGAGCGCTTTGAGCGAGTAATAGAACGTACATGTATATTCTTACGGTTTATCTTCATTTTTATTTTGTATAATTCGAAAACTGGTGTGGCCTAGTGGATAAGGTGCTCTGCTCGTGACCGAGAGGTCCCGGGTTCGATTCCTGCCATGGGCGCACCGATATTCTGTCTTTCAGATGAGACAGTAAAAACCGAGGTCCCATGTCATGGTAGGCGTGGCACGTAAAAGATCCCTCACTGCAACGGGTGGGTCTGTTGCAAAGGTCTATATTTCTATGCAATGCATCAGGCAGATGCCGTCACCACATACTTGAAATAATCGTGGAGTGACGTAAAACACTATTTAATCAATCAATGTATCATTTAATTTTTTTTTTTATAATTGACTCTGTATTGCGTAATGTACCCGAGACATATATACACATATGTATGTCTCTGAAGGTACATATGATTTGTTTGATTGTGTACATATACAAATCAGTGCCTGACCTTCTCAAGCTTCATTCGTATATCTGAACGTTGCCTTTGTATGACCTATGAGAATTTTATATTTCTGTATGCTTATAAGCCAGGGACTTGGCGGATTTAAGGGGGTTTGCAGCAACCCCCACCCCTTCTTGGTCGGAAAATGTTACCAAAAAGGTCATTTTCTACCATTTTCAGGGTTGTAACCCCCTTTCCGGATCGAATATTGCAAAAAAAAAAGAATAATTATGTGAGGCTGCCAACCCCTCCCCCCCCCCCCTCCTTCAAAAATTTCTAGATCCGTCTATGGATAGATAGGTCCCTGTATAAACTATATGGTTCTTTTGCTATTAAACTATATCATGCTACCGTCATAGAGATGATATGGTTTTCACTACAACTTCTTACTACTGGTCCTCGCCAACCGTCGAATTTAATCGCTAAGACTTTACCTTTCTGTATAAATACGCGTCCTGTCCAGAAAAGACGTTCGCTCGTGTAGCAGGCATTCAGAATCGAGGCATGAAAACATATATTTTATGGGCCTGTAAGTGATTTATATATACTGATTTATTCGCTCATTCCTAATTTTGCGCGGTAAAATCATTTGGACAATTATGACCATAACGTAGTATGTACGTTGAGGAACGGAGAATGTTGGCGTAGATGTCGATCGTGAGGCTGACGTTGCCGTATTCCCGTAGGTTGCTCCCGTATATACGGTATAGAAGTAGAAGTGAAGAGTAAAGTCCGATTTTACACTTTAATTCGTTAACAACAATAGATAATTTGAATACAACAATATCACAGTCGGTAAAGTCAGAAGATATTCTGACGTCCGAAGTAAATAAACGATGACCAGTCGGGTGTTGTCAGTAGCGAGTCTGACTTCCGAACTCCCGTACAAGTTGGAATTCGAGAATTTATAGTAAAACTTGTTAACAAAGATTGGTGACATAAATTAGATAATTGAAGAAAGGATTAACAAAACAATAATTAAATAAACAATGTGTCTGTAGGCTATAACACTCAGCCTGATAATAGATATACTAAGTAATTAAAGTTTGTATTGTTCCTTCTTGTTATAACAATTACCCATTGTACAAAACAGGAATTTGGCAGATGTCACTTTCAAGAATGTTTTTTTAACTTCCTGAATAAATTGTAGAAACTATAGAGTTGAAAGTGGGAATCACGCATATCATAAGTTGGTTTAACGAATCTGTGAGAATCTTGAAAATGGTGAGATTATTTTTATGATACAATAATTAAGAAAAAAACAAATTACATAAAAGTTACAACTTTTATTGCTTTACCGCATCCGTTACTATCATCAGCATTATGAGTCCGTCTTTAAAGGGGATTTTCATGTTACTGTAAATAGTAAAGTTTGCTGTTGACTAAGTTAGATTTTTGTTCAATGAAAATTTATTGTAAATCTAAATTCAGCCGGCATTAAACAGTCAACATCATTTTTTTGTCCTTGACAGACACCTGAGCTTAGAACCTCACGCGGCAGTTCGTCGTATGTCCTGTTGTTCGTATGTTACGGTAACAAGATATTCCGACCGAAAAGCTCCCTGACTATTTCGGGGAGGGGGGATGTCCCAATGTACAAATCGCATTTTTCCGCAATGCACCAGACATATGCCGTCATAATATAACTGACATTGTTTCAGTCTGACAATGAAAAATATAAAAGATGAGTCGCATGGCTCAAGGTAATAAAGAACTTGAACTTGAAAAAAAAAGAAAAATATAAAAGATGAAATGACATGACACAGAATGTCAAGCTGTCCTTTTTGATATTTTACATGTTGATAGCAGTTCATTCATAGAGATATCCTTTCAAGAGGTGAGAAATGATCAGCCTGTCATCCACATGGGGGATCACAAGCTACACGACTTATTTCGCGCTTAATTTCTACTCCCATCTTTGATTTTCATTCAGAAAAGATAAAAATGAGATTAACTTAGAGTGGAGCATCAGTCACCTTTCTCCCCATCATTGTATGATATGGTATTTGCACCCGAGTTCAAATTTGGGTTATTATACGGATGAGTTAAGTGGTATCGTATTGGAGAAATTCCTGATATGACCATGTTTTCTTTGATAGACCTCTTGTGAAGCACTAACACACATGCTTGTCTCTTACTGTCTCTTACTGAGATTTCTTACTGGACATCTTACTGGACATCCCTAGGGTCCATAGAACCTGTATGTCCTCTGTGTCTGCCCAGAGGCAGTTTTGAAAACTGTACCTGCAAGAAATTTGGACTTCTTAGTCTATCCAGACAACTAAACTTTCGGAGTTCTGAACTACAGAATTTTTGTATAATTGGACTGTGCCAGTATAGCTCACTGAATTAGGTGCTCGACTCGATTCCCCGTGAGACAGTAAAAACTGAGGTCCCGTGACACGGTAGGCGTGGCACGTAAAAGATCCCTCACTGCTTCGGGAGGATCTGGTGTAGTGAAAGGTGTAAACAATAATCAGTCAATATAATTGGACGTTCGGAATATAGGAAACTATCGGTCCTATAAACTAACTCCATTCGTATAATCGAGATATTTTGATAACAAGATTGCTACCAGAGACATAGACTACTTTAAAAAAAAGTAGTCTATGTCTCTGATTGCTACTCTTTGTATACACAAATGTGCGAGCTTAAATTTTGAGTCTGTCAGAATTGAATAGTATAATTTGTTTTGAATTTTCATTGCAGATGTCATAAAAACAGAATGGCAAAGAAATCGACCTCTTACCACCAAGAACCACGTGATACTGTGCGGTCTTTTACGACTTCCACGGGACAAACAGAATTTGAAGATTTTGACGGAGAGTTAAGGGAAAACGAATCGCCGTTTCGAAGAA
Organism: Pteria penguin; assembly: GCA_035048485.1. NCBI lineage: Eukaryota > Metazoa > Mollusca > Bivalvia > Pterioida > Pteriidae > Pteria > Pteria penguin. The sequence continues at coordinate 12,042,868 of CM068589.1, forward strand.
CGCAACGGTTGCTAAGAGAAGCTTCCATCGGAGGTGGATCGGAGGGCTACAGGAGTAATTCGTGGAAGCGTGTGGCGAATGGTAGTCATAGAGATGCGAGGAAACTCGAGCGACCAGCAATGGGATGTGAGATACGAAACATTTATCCAAGTACAGAGAGGTCGTATAAAGACACGAGTAAGGCAATACACGAAGTAAGAGCGCAGTTCCATGGAGGGGCTACCGATGATATAGAAGACATCGATTGCTCGTATTCCGGAAGTTTAGACACGCGCTTGCGCAAACCAGTTAATAGATCCGAAAATGGTGTTAGACTTTCTGATACTTATAGTTTGCCCCCTCAAAGTCGGAAGGCTAGTGAGAATGAGGGTATGTTGAATCTGGATAGCTGCGATCTGTATGCAAGTGTACAGAAAGCCATGGCGAGACTGAGTGAAGACAATTTAGACCAAATAGAGTCGAGGCCAGACTTCACTTCGTGTTAATGTACAGATGTATTCTGGTCGCAAATCTAGGTTTTCCATTACATAAGAACGGAATGAATGCTATGTCAAGATACTGTTTTGTAGCCAGGGGAATCAGAATTTTCGGAATACACACTGAAGGTCTTCTCTAATAAACAAAAATCGGAATAGTTTTGCAAATTCTGTTTCTCACTGAATATGGAGCTTACGATTCGGATTTTATTTTTTTTTTGCACGTCATATTCGTATTCTGGGTAGATAGGGCCCACTCCTTTCGCCTCCCCTTGTATCAAAATGCAATTTTCACACATTTCTATGTCAAGGTCTTTATCCATCTGCCCATTCAGCTTCATATACCGCAAAATAATGTTAATTTAAGATGACTTTATTTTCGCATAATTTGGCAAATTTGACATAACGGGAAAATCCAGTTCTAGTTACCTTTCATGTGTTCATTAGAATATAACTTGTTTTTAGTGCCACTGTACTGACCCAAAATATATGTGTAAATTATTCTAGAATCAAGGAGTATCTCCTTTTTGTACAGCTCTGTCCTAAGAAAGGTCCTTAAGCTCTTACTTTTGGGTCTTTTGGGTAAATAGACATATACATGTATGTCCTTTATTCATGTACATTTCAATGTACATTTCAATATAAATATACATGAGTAATCGACATATACAATCGACGTGCGCATAGGTTGCACTAAAATTATATATGTACATATGTCCTGATATTTATTTATAGAATGCTGCTCGTGAAAATTAGGTCTGGAGAGTATGTCGTTAATGAGCTCACCTCTAAAGTCTAGTCGCGCAAAATATAGATAGTTTTCGAATGCACGAAATTCAATTGGAGTTATTTCCCTTTTCCGCCATTTTGGAGGTGAAGTGGAGTTTTTGCTTCACATTCATACCGATTACATTGAATCTTTGTGAGAAAGTTGCCGATATTTTCACTCCTCTGAAAACATTGCCCAATAGTTTTATTTTAGCATAACAATTGCAAAAATTCAAGAAGCATCTTTCGTTTGGAGAATTTGGTTGATTTATGCACAAATATTCAGTCATTTACCTTCAAATTGGGGTAAAGGGAAGCAATTTTTATAAAATTTTATGCATTCGAAAACTATCTATAACTAACTTACAACAATATATCAAATACATATAACTAAATTTATACAGTAATTTTTCACAAGGGCTTTAGGTGAGGATATTGACGAAAGGGCTAACTGGTCTAGCACGTGTAATTTACTACTGACTGAGACTGGGAAATTACTCGGTTATCTTTCCCTACGTATTATGGTCCATTACTTACTTGTATACTTCAATAGTCCAGTTGACCTGGTATGGAGACAAGATAAGAGAGAAAATTCTACCGCGGTAAATCAAAGAGATTTGGGTTATGAAGCTTTACAATATTGTGTGTTTCACAAAAATGCAGTAATCCAAAAATGCACGAAATACAATTGGTTTCAATACATGGAATAGCTTTTCCATTAGTGGATTTTTAAAAGATTGATGATTTCATTACGAGGCTGTAGTGAGGATTTTTATCATTTTTATTTTTCTTAGATATTAAGAGTTATATGTCTTATCTTCTTGTTCTTGGGGTGCATGGCCTTCAATTAGAGAACTACTTTTATGGCATGACATGTATACATGTATTTATGTATTTTCATGTATATAATTTGACGGGTTTCTTATTGTATTAGATATCATGCCGCAAAATCTTCGGAGTGGAGCTCTAATGTAATGCTAGCAAATTCTGTGTAGAGTTACCTACAGACTATTTCAGTAAGGTGAGTTATCTGCCCCTGATAAGAACTTTCTCACTTTCTTTGCTATCACAGTGAGGTATATAAAGGTAACTGCTACATCACTGACCGTATCTCACCATGGTCAATTGACCATACAAATAAGGTGAGTTATCTGCCCCTGATAAGAACTCTCTCACTTTCTGTACTATTACTGCTCCTGAAAAGAACTCTCTCACTATCTATATATCTCGGCGAGGTATATAAAGGTGATTGCTACATCACTGACCGAGTCTCACCATGGGCAATTTACCTCACAAATAAGGTGAGTTATCTGCCCCTGAAAAGAACTCTCTCACTATCTGTATATCACGGTGAAGTATATAAAGGTGAATGCTACCATATCTTGCAATGGTCAATTGACAATACAATCAAGAAAAGTAAATAGGCCAATTCCCAGTTTTGTTTCATTAAGGAATTGGTTGACTGGTGTTTTACGTCGTTTTCAACAATTTTTCATGGAAACAGGAGGTTACCAACCATTCAGACAGTAATGCAATCCGGAAATCGTACCCGGATTGTCGGCGCCGCAAGCCAAGCGCTTAACCATTATATCAAACCTGACGAATTTAAGGGAATGGATTTGTATGTACGCATATGATATGAACGGAATTCTTTAGGATTAATTTAAAGCTTACATGTGAATTAGTCATGGGGAAAACAATGATATCTACTCAAACATAAATTTATCTTCATATCGATTTGTCATTGTCTAAATTCGATAATTGAAGCTTAATGGTTAGTCCATAGTCACGTGCATGTTATGATAATGTTTAAGAATTCCAAACTGAAAGCGAAAACTCGGAAACAGTCTATTGAAAGAACAGTTAAACAATGGTCAAACTGATGATGATCTCCATCAATACATTTATACGATCTCTTCCATAAGCATCTACTTTATCATTTCACTAAACTGCATTTCTTGTCATTTTCTTTCTCCCGTGTACAGTTTAGTTTGTGTGTGTGCGTGTGTGTGTGTGTGTGTGTGTGTGTGTGTGTGTGTGTGTGTGTGTAGATATGTGTGTGTGTGTGTGTGTGTTGGAGTTTAATGCAATATTTATTGGGTTTTTTGTTTATCTTCCCCCTTTTTTCTTTTCTTTTTCTATTTCATGTTATTTATTTATGTTTTTGTTGGTTGGGTTTCTTTGGTGGGGGAAAGAGGGTGTTTATAAATGTGTTGGAACGTAAAAAGGTAAAGGAACCCAAACACTCTATATTGCAAATTTTCGGCCTCACGACCTTTATCAAGCAATTTAAGAGATGACAAATACAAAGCTATGTAAAATCCATGTTTACGTTAAAAAGATACATATCTTGAAACGTAGTTTAGATGAAATTTTCTTTTGTATTCTAATTTTTTAATATCACGTGAAACTTGTATAACAGTATTATAGCTATGATTCCCGACTGTGTATGTATTACATGTACATAAGAAAATAAACAATATATCATATTTATTTTGGAATTTTCTCTTTAAATCATAAAATTAAAATATAAATTACCCACAAGTGGTTCATCATAAATGTATGCAAAACCATTTTTAATCGATACACTTTTTATGATCTGCATTACACAATAGGTTAGATTTCTCTGTAGTGAGGGCCTCGATAAAAGTTACCCGCAAATGTTAACACGCATTCCCCGCAGATGTTATTACACAGTCCCCGCAGGTATCATTTTACAGCCCCGCAGGTGTTATTACCAAGTCCCCGCAGGTGTTATTATGCAGTCCCCGCAGGTGTAATTTCGAATCCCTGCAGATGTTATTATGTATTGCCCGCAGATGTTATTACACATCCCCGCAGATGTTATTATGTATTCAGCGCAGATGTTATTACACATCCCCGCAGATGTTATTATGTATTCACCGCAGATGTTATTACACAGTCCCCGCAGGTGTTATTACACAGTCCCCGCAGGTGTTATTACACAGTCTCTGCAGGTGTTATTACACAGTCCCCGCAGGTGTTATTACACAGTCCACACAGGTGTTATTACACAGTCTCTGCAGGTGTTATTACACAGTCCCCGCAGGTGTTATTACACAGTCTCTGCAGGTGTTATTACACAGTCCCCGCAGGTGTTATTACACAGTCCCCGCAGGTATCATTTTACAGCCCCCGCAGGTGTTATTACACAGTCCCCTCAGGTGTTATTACACAGTCCCCGCAGGTGTTATTACACAGTCCCCGCAGGTGTTATTACACAGTCTCTGCAGGTGTTATTACAGTCTCTGCAGGTGTTTTACCCAGTCTCTGCAGGTGTTATTACAGAGTCTCTGCAGGTGTTATTACAGAGTCTCTGCAGGTGTTATTACACAGTCTCTGCAGGTGTTTTTACCCAGTCTCTGCAGGTGTTATTACACAGTCTCTGCAGGTGTTATTACACAGTCCCCGCAGGTGTTATTACCCAGTCTCTGTAGGTGTTATTACACAGTCCCCGCAGGTGTTATTACACAGTCTCTGCAGGTGTTATTACCCAGTCTCTGCAGGTGTTATTACCCAGTCTCTGCAGGTGTTATTACGCATTTTGATGTTTGCGTTTGTGACTTTTGCTACTCCGCGTTTGAACATGTTTGTCTTACTTATACAATGTCGATCTCTTTGTAAGTCGTCTATATGTCTTGAGGCATTCATAGCGGGCTATACAGGAGACGCTTACTCTTCCAGACATTTGATTTCTTTTTACCTTCCAAGGAGGTTAGGGGCAATAGATGTCCAGCGTATCATGGTGACAAAAATGCCATAGTGACGTTGCATCAGTTATTCTCGTATTGAAAATTGATCTCTGAATGAACTATGTTATAGCTTGTAATCTCTGTCAAGTATGTGTTCCACTTTTTGTCTTCTGAAGCAGTCAGTATATCTGCCTATCTTTACCAATTCTCTCGTTACGGCATCACGGCGGGTGTGGCCGCTTGACAGGGGATGCTTACTCCTCCATGGCAACATGATCCCACCTATAGTTTTTCAAGACATCCGATACATTTTGTCTTAATTACAACTATTGAATGACTGTTGTCATTTTCATTAATTGACTGATGGATTGATTTTTACGTCATCCCACTCCATTGTATCGGGTCCATCGAAAGCAGTGAAGGATCGATCTTTTTCAAGCCACGCCTACCGTGACCAGGAAATTCATGACAGAAAAAGAATGCTAATCTGAGCTTCAAAAGTTATATTAGTATATAAACATGTATAGACATTCTTATATTTGGTAATTTGTCAGTTCCTGAGGGAATAATTAGCCTAGTTTCCAGTGTATCGTTTCTGATCCGACATATTTAATTCAGAACTTACTTTGTTACAAGTTTGTACACTGATTAAAACCTTAGGATTATCTCTTTCACGAAAAGCTCTGTCTGTAGGTATTTTCAAGGTATTTATTTTTAAGAACTACATGTATTCTTAAGTCTGTTGAACATAGGTAACATAAAAAATTAACCTATCGCATCAGTGATAAGAAAGCCCGAAAATGTCGTGTGATTTTCTTCCATCCGGGCTACCCCACTCGGATCTGTCATATGCCGTACCCACACTTTATCTCCTTGTTGAAGCACGACATTGGCTATGGCTGTTCCCGTGTCGTCCTCGTAAGCATATGCTCCCTTGGCAGCAAATACATACGCCAGGTTCTGACCGTTGTGGACCAATTCTGCATGAATGTAGTGACCCGGATATGCCATCAAAGTGGCGGAGAAAAAGTATAATCCAGTCACCGGCGCGGTAAATTGTCCATCATATGCATCATATCCGGAGCCTACATTCGTTATGGTTTTATCAAATATAATCGTCTGCTTATCTCCTAGAGTAAGATCTTGTGGGTCAAAGCATAGTAATTATTTTTCCCATAGGGTCCCATGTTAAATAGGCCAACTTCAATACATGATTAAACAACTTCCTACATCTTAGCTAAGCATAAAATACATACCAAAATGTTTGTCAGTCCCTCCTCTGCCTGAATTGTATAACTTTACCATAGGTAATCCACCTTATTTTTTTGTAAACATTGTCTGAACTAGGTCACCCTCAGATTCGCACAAAATTTGTTCTATTTTTGGTGTTTCACAACACATATTTATCTGGTTATAAAATTATTTTTATCAGGTTTGACACAAATTTTTTATAATTTAATAGCAGTGCAAATGTTTATCTATTGATTAAAACAGTTTTCCAAGTATTTTATCCAATCAGAATGCCCCTTACATTAAAAATAGTAGTCCCTCTCTCCCTACACCCGATTAGCCAGTAGAAATTCACGTATAATTACTGTTCTTTGACCTATAGAGAAACAGAAATATTAACACTATGTGGTCACCATGATAAATCAATAATTTATATATATCTAAACATTTGTATACCAAGTTTCATGGACCAATATTCAAAAATAGAGTCAAAATTTCAAATCAAAAATGTTGCGGCCAAATGCCAAAATTGCAAGTTTAACATGAAAATTTGGCTATTTTAGTTCCTGGTTTTTAAGGGCTATAGATAATTTATTGCTCTATCAATAAACTTTCTAATGCATTATTCTAGTAAATAAAACACTAAGCAATGAAATACAAGTTAAAATATTACTATAAATAGTATTTTTATTTTTATATTTTGATTTGAAGTACCAGACCCCCTCAAAATTTCAATGAAATATAGTGCTTGCTGGGTCATAAATACTGTAATATGATTAATTTTATGAAAATTAGAATTCAAATTGACACTTAATAGAAGTCTACATTTATTACCCCATGTACCTGACAATCAACATGGACCCCCTGCTGTGCCATATGTTTTCTACTGGACAGGAAGTACCTGACACCCTGCAGGGACCCTGCTATCTACCAGGTATGAAATATATTGTGTTATTCCTTATCAGACCACTGATGCTACAACTTGAACATTTATTTTCCCTTGTTATTTACTGAGCAACAGGATTATTATTACTTTTCAATCTTGATATCTGTATTCTTACAATTTATCAACATGAAAGGCAATAGAAAGAAGTTTAACAGCAGATTCAAGAGAGGCCATACTCCTTATCTACTGTCTAATAATACATCTTATAAGCAACCAATTAAACATGACATTCTTCCTTTTCAGAGGCTGACACCATCAGAGATTGGACTAGTACAGAACAGGCCTTTCACTGTCACCAGTACCTTGGAAGAATCCCTCCAGGAAGGTAACCCCTCTGGATCCAGGATGCTGCGGCCAAAGAAGGAACCTCTCCTGAAAGTTGAAGAAAATGCTAAAATACCAAGCCAGCCAAGGTAAAATTGTTATGAATAACCTCTAAACATGTTATATTTGTACAAATCATTAAAATAATGACAGTTTTTTCTGTTTTGCTAGGAATTTTTAAAGAAAAATTAAGAAAATTTAACAAATTTTTGTTTAATTTTCAAGAATTTTGTATTTATTTCACATGTTATGTTTCAAATAACTAGAATTCAAAGCATGAAAAGCCTAAAATTACATTCATTTAACCTTTTCACATTTAATAATCACCTCAATACCTGTTAAATTGAGTAAATAAGGTGCACTAGGCAACACATGTTGACTTGTCAAATAAACAAAGGAAAGATAACTCTATTCAAGATTAATCTGAGATAGTTTTTCAAGTAATTATGTATAAATAAATATCAACATTTTGCTATTTTCTTACTATTCCACTCCAGAATTATCTAAATTTCTCTTTTCAGTGATGAGTTTGACAGCTACAGGCTCTTACACATAAGAACACTGCTAGATGATATGAATGCAATGTTTAAGGAGCATATGGAGTTTACACCAGGATGCAAAGGCTATGTAGACTGGGATGACTTCACTGAAGAGAGAAGAGGACTTGGATGGATAGAAGAATGGGTGTGTAGAAAATGTGGCTTTAGAAAAGCAAAATCCAAACAGTATAAGGAGATTGACACTGGGAAAGCTGGCCGCAAAAGTGTCGACATCAACCGTTCAGTACATGTCGGACTTACCCAGACACCTATAGGACCGGCATCCATGCGAAAAATATTGGCATCAGTCCGTGTCCCGCCGCCAAACAGACAGGGCATTCAGGTCACTGCTAATAGTGTTTGTGATGACATCAAGGCTCATAACATCCTGGATATGAAAGCCCGAAGGGAAGAACTGAAAAAGATCAATTTTCTTAGAGGTGATCCAGCTAATGTGATTGACATTGAGTGTGATGGGGCATACAACAACAAACTATATGCCGGTGTAGGACGAACCCCATTTCAACCAGCAACACAGTGTAACTATGTTATTGTGGAAAACACAACAGACAAACATCAAGTTATTTCTATGCATAATGTGAACAAACTCTGTTCTAAACATGGAATGCATACTGCTTCAGATACATCATGTGACAATGATTCTAGTGAGTGTAGCAGTACTCATGTCATGGAAACCACAATAGGAAATGAAGGAGAGTGGGCTAAAACTTGTTTAATGGACTTAAAAACTGAATCAGATCTTGAAGTTAAACATATAACCACTGATCCTGATACTAAGGCATATATGGCTACCGAAGAGTTATATGCACTTGGTGTGACAGCCACTGAACCAGAGCACTTGCTAGATACTAGACACTTGAGTGAAAATCACAGAAAATTTATTAAGAGTACTACTGGACTTTTTAAAATGATGCCTGGAAATAATAAATGTGAAAAAGAAGCAAATCTTAATAGTTTTTCTCTTGACCTAAGCAAGAGGTGTCAGGCTGAAAGTGAAAAGTTGGGAAAGTCTAGTGGCCTTGTAGCTAGGCTCCCCATTCTGATAGAGAGCATTATCAAGTGTTACCATGGTGACCATAGTATGTGTGAGTTACACTCAAATGTTTGTAATGAAACTAGCACTTGGATTAGTAAGAGTGCATATCTCTCACCCGGATTCAAACTCGTATATAGTGAACACAATTTCAAACTTTTAGAGAAGTGCATTAAGTATCGCCTGAGTGAGCAGCGGTGTCACTTGACACGGTTTAATTCTAATACACAAAAGGTGGAGAGTGTAAATAGAACCCTAAGACGTTCTGTACCCACAAATGTGACATACAAAAGAAATTTTGATGGTAGATCTCATAGTGCTATTCACATGGTTAACAATGGTCCTGGGGAATCAATGACCAAGCTGATGGAAATGCAAGGTGCAGTTATACCACCAGGAAGTAAACTAGCTAAGGCCCTGAAAAGAGAACAATATTCTTACACATACAACAAACAATATTTTAGAAGTAAGCAATCTAAATTGAAAAGAGCTGAACGTCGTGCAGAAATGTACAAGTTACACAGGGATCATAAAGAGGATATTAAATACCAGAAGTCTCAGCTGCTAAAAATACGATACAATCTGAGGCGCCAAGCAGCCAAAGACCAGGAAGAGGAAGTGACTGCAGACCATGCATATGCAACAAGATCTAAGGCAACATGCAGCAAGGTTCATGCTGACCAGTACAGTGATTAATATTCTTGCAGTGCTTTCTATCATTATTAATGCTACGACGCTCAAGCACAAGGTGAGCAATATTTACACAAGCTTCATGGTGGCAGAGGTGACTGACATCTAGTGGATGATTTTGTTCATCACAAGTGGGAATTTCCCCTTTTAATAAACCATTAGCCATCATATATGCTAACCTATGGCTACCCACTTCAGACTTAGAACCATTTGGCCATGTGACCTTAATACGGCCATAACCATGTCTGTCCAATGCACCAGTCCACAGAATACAGCCACCCCCACCAGAAATGGTTTTGGCATTTAAACGGTCTTTAATATTCATCCAAAACAGCTCTCTTGCCATTTTGACTCAGAAAATGACAATTCATACGCCGGTAACCAATGTAAACACAACTTTCACTTTCACCTATAGGTCAAAGCATAGTAATTATTTTTCCCATAGGGTCCCATGTTAAATAGGCCAACTTCAATACATGATTAAACAACTTCCTACATCTTAGCTAAGCATAAAATACATACCAAAATGTTTGTCAGTCCCTCCTCTGCCTGAATTGTATAACTTTACCATAGGTAATCCACCTTATTTTTTTGTAAACATTGTCTGAACTAGGTCACCCTCAGATTCGCACAAAATTTGTTCTATTTTTGGTGTTTCACAACACATATTTATCTGGTTATAAAATTATTTTTATCAGGTTTGACACAAATTTTTTATAATTTAATAGCAGTGCAAATGTTTATCTATTGATTAAAACAGTTTTCCAAGTATTTTATCCAATCAGAATGCCCCTTACATTAAAAATAGTAGTCCCTCTCTCCCTACACCCGATTAGCCAGTAGAAATTCACGTATAATTACTGTTCTTTGACCTGTGTTGACATGGAGAAAAAGGCAACTGTTGTATCTGGGAATTGACCTTTATCAAATATAGAGAGAACTGTAAATCAGCATCTTTACATTACAATAAAAGATGTTTATATGTAAATCAAGTAATAGAGAAGTTACTTAAATCCCGTTTATATTTATGCAATCATCATGGCTTGCCAAACAGAAGACGTTTACTCCTTCCTGATATGTATATTCACCTCTGATTTAATGATCCAGTGTTACACTGTACTGAATGTCACATTGACCAAATGGCGAGTTGCATTTCTCTATTACATTGACAGATTTCTGTTATAATGAATCAAGAATTCGAACAAAGTTTGGCCTCAATAATTAACTTATACAAGGGTAAGTGAACTATTAAAATACATGCAAACAGATTCGAGTTTAAAAATTCCCATACTCAAGGCCATAGTGTTAGGTGTATGTTTCTAAAATACATAGATATATAACATTTCGTATCAACAAGACATTGATTTAGATGTAGTAAAGGTAAGACGGGCATGCAAAGCAACAAGAATAAGCCCAGAGAAAGATACCACAAAAATTTTAATACAGCTTTGGCATTCGGAAAATATCTCCCATTTCCGTCACACATTTGAAAACAAGACTCGGAGGTGATAATGCTCAATTTGATAAATTTAATGGAAGAAGATAAAGTAATGAGATATCAAATATAATAATGTAAAACAGTAAAATAATTTTAAATGCAGTTTGATATTGTTTATTGTTAAATTGATGTGGCTATATATCGTTTGCTCTTTGTTTTATCCTTTGTAGAATTGAAAATAATATATTTAATTTCTCAAATTGTAAGGCAAGCAACATCCGACATTTTGTTGTCAAGTGATAAATCTTCCGGAAATATGGCTACTACTGACGTCCGAGTCTTACCTTCTGATTATCGACGGAAATGGGCAAGATGATGTGATTGTCAGCTGTGGGGGATGGCACTACACAGGCCCGTAGGAAGCGAATCAATAGCGGGGGGGGGGGGGGGGGTGGTAAACTCAAAACGAAATTTGCAAATGATACCACTGTTTTAACGGGAAACACCTTATGCGCCATTAATGTAGCCACAGCAACAGAAGATATTCTGTGTGAGTTTAATCTCCCATAATTTAATGAATTTGAATTTAATGAAATACTTTTAAGAAGTTGTTTAAAAATAAAGCAAAATTGTAAATGCACTGTTACAAACCATGCTGTTAGTAAAACAGGACTCATTCATCGAAATTTTGAATTCCCCCTATGGGACCAGGGCCTGTCATTTCAACTTAAAGGCGTTAAGAGGGACAGGAAATCGCGCCTATGTTTGTATGAGTAAATGTTTTCCAGAGACCGGACACTTTTTATCTTTGCCTGATGAAAATAATTTGTAGTATTAATGTTCAGACTGAAAAGAACAAATTTATACATACTGCAGCAATACAACTTTTAAGATTGCAAATCAACTGCATGTTAAGAATAATTTAATGAAAACAATTTAGAAAATTATATTACAACCTATGGAACAATTATGATTGGCCAAAAAAGTGGGGTAGGGGCATCCCCCGTTTCCTACAGCCATGCTACAAGATATTTGGTCTCTCCGATAAAAATCAATATGTACAATATCATATACTTACGTTTTCCCAATCTCGGTTGTGAAATCATATCAAAACCTCTATCTAAAACAGTACATAAATGGTCTATAATAGCATGCAATATGCTGTATTAAACTATATCATTACTGAACAAACGAAATAGAATGGTTAAGTGCCAAATGATAAGTGAATCGGATTTTGAAAAAAGTTGTATTTTGAAATGCACAATTCATCCTTTGGTGACCTGAGTCTGCGATGCTCAGTCTGTGTTATGTTTGTCACGTGACCGAGGGGACCACGCGAGACACAGTCTGTTATGTTTGTCACGTGACGGAGGGGTCTATGCGAGGCATAATATGTGCGATGTTTGTCACGTGACCGAAAGATCACCGATGCCGTTGAGCAAAATAACCTATATATAATTTTCTGAGCTGCACAGATTTTAAGCCAAGATCGATTGCAAGCATACCTCCAATGCATTGGAAAAGAAAAGAAGAAAAAACAATGTTCCTTATTGACTACGGCACGGTATCTAATCTCTTTACTTATATATTCTTTGGATTTCCACTTTTTCGGCCTTGAAAATCACTATAGACACATATTATCGAAATGCGCATACAGTACACTAAATTTACAAATGCATATACGTCCTGATATTTACATAGCCTATATCAAATTTAAGAGCATTTTGCATTTTAAAGCTATGAAATGCTATAAACAAGAAATAGAGGTTGTACTTACTTCGAACAGCTTCGAATGATTTCAATTTCTCTGCTGCAATATACAAACACACAGTATCGTTTGGATGTCATGCTGTATTTCACTTTGGACACATTTTTGTTTATTTGTTTTTCTATTTTACTTTAAGACAACCAAGTAATAATAAAAAATAATAACAATAATGATAACATCGGAGTTTAAAGACAATTTCTGCTAACACAGTGCTTCAACCAATAGTTTGTCTGAAGACAGCGTTTCATATTGATGTAGTTGTATTGGTCATAGTAACAAATGGGAGGATAAAGTGAAGGAATACTTCCAGTAGAGTGTATAAACATCATAATCTACCATGATATAGGGAGGGATGGCAGGATAAAGTGAAGGAATACTTCCAGTAGAGTGTATAAACACCATAGTATACCATGATATAGGGAGGGATGGCAGGGTAAAGTGAAGGAATACTTCCAGTAGAGTGTATAAACACCATAGTATACCATGATATAGGGAGGGATGGCAGGATAAAGTGAAGTAATACTTCCAGTAGAGTGTATAAACATCATAATCTACCATGATATAGGGAGGGATGGCAGGGTAAAGTGAAGGAATACTTCCAGTAGAGTGTATAAACACCATAGTGTACCATGATATAGGGAGGGATGGCAGGGTAAAGTGAAGGAATACTTCCAGTAGAGTGTATAAACACCATAATCTACCATGATATAGGGAGGGATGGCAGGGTAAAATGAAGGAATACTTCCAGTAGAGTGTATAAACACCATAGTCTACCATGATATAGGGAGGGATGGCAAGGTAAAGTGAAGGAATACTTCCAGTAGAGTGTATAAACACCATAGTATACCATGATATAGGGAGGGATAGCAGGGTAAAGTGAAGGAATACTTCCAGTAGAGTGTATAAACACCATAGTATACCATGATATAGGGAGGGATGGCAGGGTAAAGTGAAGGAATACTTCCAGTAGAGTGTATAAACACCATAGTGTACCATGATATAGGGAGGGATGGCAGGGTAAAGTGAAGTAATACTTCCAGTAGAGTGTATAAACACCATAATCTACCATGATATAAGGAGGGATGGCTGGATAAAGTGAAGGAATACTTCCAGTAGAGTGTATAAACACCATAGTGTACCATGATATAGGGAGGGATGGCAGGGTAATGTGAAGTAATACTTCCAGTAAAGTGTATAAACACCATAGTGTACCATGATATAGGGAGGGATGTCAGGATAAAGTGAAGGAATACTTCCAGTAGAGTGTATAAACACCATAGTGTACCATGATATAGGGAGGGATGGCAGGGTAAAGTGAAGGAATACTTCCAGTAGAGTGTATAAACACCATAGTGTACCATGATATAGGGAGGGATGGCAGGATAAAGTGAAGGAATACTTCCAGTAGAGTGTATAAACACCATAGTGTACCATGATATAGGGAGGGATGTCAGGATAAAGTGAAGGAATACTTCCAGTAGAGTGTATAAACACCATAATCTACCATGATATAGGGAGGGATGGCAGGATAAAGTGAAGGAATACTTCCAGTAGAGTGTATAAACACCATAGTATACCATGATATAGGGAGGGATGGCAGGATAAAGTGAAGTAATACTTCCAGTAGAGTGTATAAACACCATAGTGTACCATGATATAGGGAGGGATAGCTGGGTAAAGTGAAGGAATACTTCCAGTAGAGTGTATAAACACCATAGTGTACCATGATATAGGGAGGGATGGCAGGGTAAAGTGAAGGAATACTTCCAGTAGAGTGTATAAACACCATAGTATACCATGATATAGGGAGGGATGGCAGGATAAAGTGAAGGAATACTTCCAGTAGGGTGTATAAACACCATAGTGTACCATGATATAGGGAGGGATGGCAGGGTAAAGTGAAGTAATACTTCCAGTAGAGTGTATAAACACCATAGTCTACCATGATATAGGGAGGGATGGCAAGGTAAAGTGAAGGAATACTTCCAGTAGAGTGTATAAACACCATAGTCTACCTGATATAGGGAGGGATGGCAAGGTAAAGTGAAGGAATACTTCCAGTAGAGTGTATAAACACCATAATCTACCATGATATAGGGAGGGATGGCAGGGTAAAGTGAAGTAATACTTCCAGTAGAGTGTATAAACACCATAATCTACCATGATATAAGGAGGGATGGCAGGATAAAGTGAAGTAATACTTCCAGTAGAGTGTATAAACACCAAAGTATACCATGATATAGGGAGGGATAGCAGGGTAAAGTGAAGGAATACTTCCAGTAGAGTGTATAAACACCATAGTGTACCATGATATAGGGAGGGATGGCAGGGTAAAGTGAAGTAATACTTCCAGTAGAGTGTATAAACACCATAATCTACCATGATATAAGGAGGGATGGCAGGGTAAAGTGAAGGAATACTTCCAGTAGAGTGTATAAACACCATAGTGTACCATGATATAGGGAGGGATGGCAGGGTAATGTGAAGGAATACTTCCAGTAGAGTGTATAAACACCATAGTGTACCATGATATAGGGAGGGATGTCAGGATAAAGTGAAGGAATACTTCCAGTAGAGTGTATAAACACCATAGTGTACCATGATATAGGGAGGGATGGCAGGGTAAAGTGAAGGAATACTTCCAGTAGAGTGTATAAATACCATAGTGTACCATGATATAGGGAGGGATGGCAGGATAAAGTGAAGGAATACTTCCAGTAGAGTGTATAAACACCATAGTCTACCATGATATAGGGAGGGATGGCAGGGTAAAGTGAAGTAATACTTCCAGTAGAGTGTATAAACACCATAGTCTACCTGATATAGGGAGGGATGGCAGGATAAAGTGAAGGAATACTTCCAGTAGAGTGTATAAACACCATAATCTACCATGATATAAGGAGGGATGGCAGGGTAAAGTAAAGTAATACTTCCAGTAGAGTGTATAAACACCATAGTATACCATGATATAGGGAGGGATGGCAGGATTAAGTGAAGGAATACTTCCAGTAGAGTGTATAAACACCATAGTGTACCATGATATAGGGAGGGATGGCAGGGTAAAGTGAAGTAATACTTCCAGTAGAGTGTATAAACACCATAGTGTACCATGATATAGGGAGGGATGGCAGGGTAAAGTGAAGTAATACTTCCAGTAGAGTGTATAAACACCATAATCTACCATGATATAGGGAGGGATGGCAGGGTAATGTGAAGTAATACTTCCAGTAGAGTGTATAAACACCATAGTGTACCATGATATAGGGAGGGATGGCAGGGTAAAATGAAGGAATACTTCCAGTAGAGTGTATAAACACCATAGTGTACCATGATATAGGGAGGGATGGCAGGGTAAAGTGAAGTAATACTTCCAGTAGAGTGTATAAACATCATAATCTACCATGATATAGGGAGGGATGGCAAGGTAAAGTGAAGGAATACTTCCAGTAGAGTGTATAAACACCATAGTATAGCATGATATAGGGAGGGATGGCAGGATAAAGTGAAGTAATACTTCCAGTAGAGTGTATAAACACCATAATCTACCATGATATAGGGAGGGATGGCAGGGTAAAGTGAAGTAATACTTCCAGTAGAGTGTATAAACACCATAATCTACCATGATATAGGGAGGGATGGCAGGGTAAAGTGAAGTAATACTTCCAGTAGAGTGTATAAACACCATAATCTACCATGATATAGGGAGGGATGGCAGGATAAAGTGAAGGAATACTTCCAGTATAAACACCATAGTATACCATGATATAAGGAGGGATGGCAGGGTAAAGTGAAGTAATACTTCCAGTAGAGTGTATAAACACCATAGTGTACCATGATATAGGGAGGGATGGCAGGGTAAAATGAAGGAATACTTCCAGTATAGTGTATAAACACCATAGTCTACCATGATATAGGGAGGGATGGCAAGGTAAAGTGAAGGAATACTTCTAGTAGAGTGTATAAACACCATAGCCTACCATGATATAGGGAGGGATGGCAGGGTAAACTGAAGTAATACTTCCAGTAGAGTGTATCAGCACCATATCTACCATGACCTACATTCAAGAGACCGATTATCTCTTCAATGTCATGATATGGACTAACTTGTTGAAAGAGAATTACGACTCAAATGAACCCACACACCATTACGTCACATAAATATTGTGATGGTTAGTTTCAAAACAATCAATAACCAATTCCATACATTCAGATTCTAGTATTGATGGAGAACTATTTACTAAAGTCTTACCAGACGCCTGTATTGTCTTATTCATTTCCTCCATCAGACTTGTCAAGTACTTGATCTGGTCAGTGCATGATGAATGGTCAAGGCTTGTTCCAGTGACTTCTGCGGCCACAAAAGTGACAATCAATATCAACACAAATGTCACCATGTTAGAAATCCAACCTTGACGTTTAATCTAAGACACCGCTTGAAATAAGTTCACGTATATAGTATACGTTATCGCTGACCGAGTTTATCATTATGCCATTTACGCTTATTATCAGTCGTTTTTTAAGTAGCTTGATTTTCAGACAGAATTTCAATGAGAACAGTCACTCTTGTAAGAGATATATTCTTTCCACTGACACGTCGTGTGTAGCGGACCAGCAGGGAATAATAAAATCTAGCACGCATTTGGGTTCTAGATAGAAGTGAGTAATCGATCAGCTGAACTAGTGCATCAGAACTTTTTCTATCTCTTATTCAAAGTGGTGTTTGAGTATTTCTCGTCCCTAATTTGCCAAAAGAAACAAATTCATACAGCGATATCACCCCTTGTTATATTTGTTAAATGCTTATCAGTTCTTATATCTATTTATTTATTAGACAATAATTTGAAAATCTAATATAATTTTCATGACAGTTTTAGGAGCAGGCGTGGTGTAGTGGTTAAGCGCTTGGCTTGCGGCGCCGACGATCCGGGTTCGATTCCCGGGTTGCGCCACTATGTTTAACAGGTTGGTAACCTCCTGCTTCCATGTCGCGATATAACTGAAATATTGTTGAAAGCGACGTAAAACACCAATCAACCAACCAAATTCATGACAGTTTTGAACAATTATCGAGTACAAGTGTGAACAAATTCTGATCATTTTCTTCAAAACTACGCCAACACATTGTATGTTCATTATGTACAATAATGTAACCGCATCAGAACAACACAAATGAAAAGCTCCAGCTGCTTCACTTGCCTTTTCCTTTCTCCTTTTTTAATTACCGAGTGTGTACCGAACACTTTTCTTAGTTATTATTATCTATTTAATTTCAGAGTGTGTACCGAACACTCTTTTTAGTTATTATTATCAATGTAATTTCCGAGTGTGTACCGAACACTCTTTTAAGTTATTATTATCAATGTAATTTCCGAGTGTGTACCGAACACTCTTTTTAGTTATTATTATCAATGTAATTTCCGAGTGTGTACCGAACACTCTTCTTAGTTATTATTATCAATGTAATTTCCGAGTCTGTACCGAACACTCTTCTTAGTTATTATTATCAATGTAATTTCCGAGTCTGTACCGAACACTCTTCTTAGTTATTATTATCAATGTAATTTCCGAGTCTGTACCGAACACTCTTCTTAGTTATTATTATCAATGTAATTTCCGAGTCTGTACCGAACACTCTTTTTAGTTATTATTATCAATGTAATTTCCGAGTCTGTACCGAACACTCTTCTTAGTTATTATTATCAATGTAATTTCCGAGTGTGTACCGAACACTCTTTTTAGTTATTATTATCAATGTAATTTCCGAGTGTGTACCGAACACTCTTCTTAGTTATTATTATTAATGTAATTTCCGAGTGTGTACCGAACACTCTTCTTAGTTATTATTATCAATGTAATTACCGAGTGTGTACCGAACACTCTTCTTAGTTATTATTATCAATGTAATTTCAGAGTGTGTACCGAACACTCTTTTTAGTTATTATTATTAATGTAATTTCCGAGTGTGTACCGAACACTCTTCTTAGTTATTATTATTAATGTAATTTCCGAGTGTGTACCGAACACCCTCTTAGTTATTATTATCAATGTAATTTCTGAGTCTGTACCGAACACTCTTCTTAGTTATTATTATTAATGTAATTTCCGAGTCTGTACCGAACACTCCTCTTAGTTATTATTATCAATGTAATTTCCGAGTCTGTACCGAACACTCTTCTTAGTTATTATTATCAATGTAATTTCCGAGTGTGTACCGAACACTCTTTTTAGTTATTATTATCAATGTAATGCAAGTAATAGGCAGCGCTTTGATATACTAGATTTTAATGCTGACTGAGAAGTCTTAACTTGGACAATACAAGAATCGTAATCTCTGTCTACATATTACATAAGAGGCTTGGTACAATATGTTATTATCGAATGCTCTTATTCCCCTTCTTTGCTCTACACTGCATTTTATTAATTCAGATCAGTTTGACAGGTTATTTTCATTACAATAGCAGCACCTAGTTTCATTATATGTTGTTTTGTCTATCTATGTGTGATGATGTGTAGCATGTTTTCTTTGTCTTACTTTCAATTGGCAATATTCCTTATATCGAAAAGAAAGTAAACTCTAAAAATAGCATTAGTATTATTATCAAATTTCTATTATAACCTATGAGGACCGGAAATAATGCGGCAATGCAAATTAAACTACTAATTAAATATATATTGCGGAGACTTTTAGAAAGTATATAAAGTGACGTCATTGAAGTGTATTGTCTAACCGTGATGTGTTATGTGATACTTCGTAATACATTGTAGACTTGTCCACGTAAAATGTGCAGTAAGTGAGTGCTTGCTTGATTACTGTTTTTTATTGTCCAAGATTATTTCACATGCCTAATGCCTAGAAATCAATACCTCTTCAACAGACCCACCTGAAGCAGTGAGGGATCTTTTACGTGCCACGCGTTTTCTCTTTTGGGGGGGGGGGGTTGTATTGTTTGCTTGGGTGTTTTGGGGGGGGTTTATTTGTTTTGTTTTGGGGTTTTTTTCTTGTTTTTTTCTTGTTTTTTTGTTTTTGGTTTTTGTTTTTTTGGGGTTTTTTGTTTTTTGATTCATCAGATTATTGTTCATATTCTACGATTTTGATAGTCTGTCTAGGTAAGAGTCTTTGGCTATGTTGGTTTCAAATAACTTACTTTAATTTAGTTTACGGGAACAGTACTTTCTCGAATGCAACAATGTTTCTTCTATTCAATAGCTTGTTCGTTTCTCTCCTTATGACTGAGTAAGATCATAGATACCTATATTCGTTCTTGCCATCATTTAGAATTATAAAATATTTATGGTAGATTAAATCCTCGTTGTTATTGTCATACGATTACCAAAATCCTTAAAAGTATGTAATCGTACGAAAACAGCTTTAGTGATGATATGGAAGGAGAACAGCTTGCAGTAATGCCTCATTCATTAGTTCAAATGAAGTATGCTGTAACTCCTGCAATACATTATTTGTTTCTATGATTTGATGTCACTTTTATCAAGTCTTATCAGTTTATCAGAAGCAGTAGGTTTCTAGCTTCCATTAGACATAGGGTATAATTCTGGAAGCATAGTAACAAGATAGCGCACATCCACAGTCATAATCAACGTCATAATTCAGCAAGTCCTCGTGCATCAGAGCAGTGTGGAAGGAAACACTTTACAAACTTGGTTATTTTTTATGTAACTTGCACGTCCATATTTTAGTAAAAATATGTCGAATTGATATGATTTGCAGATCGTTAGCATTTTGGTTTCATTTTACACGTACACAATCTTTTCTAAAACGTTTATTAGTCTGGGTTTTATTTTTCTACGAGTTAACGCTTGGACTGTCATAAGATATGCCAGTCTATGGATATATATACTTTCAGTATAACGACACTTGTACTGCGATGTTGCTCTGGTGGACCCCTGTATGAGATTATTTGAACCCGTAAACATTGTCATCTTTACTTACATTCACTGGAACTTCATATTCACCAAAAGTTCATATTTCAATTAAAGTATTGATTAATGGCGAGTTCTGACAAATGTAATTTCAGTTCTGAATTAAGAAAGAAAGAATTTCAGGAAATTAGACGCCTTACAAATATCACATAAACCAATTATTACGGAGCATGTAATTTTTTGTATTTTAATCAAAGACCTCTGTCTCAGCCATTCTGAAGTTGCTGAATTTGCGTATAATTTTTATCTTATTCTTTATTGATATAAATATATAAATGTAGGTATGATAAAACATCGTGAAAGTAATATCAAAATGAAGAGAATATTACTCTTTCAAATGTCAAAGTAAATAAAAACAAAACTCTTATACTATTTAACTTTCTTATCTTTAATGAGAAAAAACCCATTTCTTAGTAATAGCTGAGGGTACATGAAAAAATCCTACGCACTTAACTTATCGCTTCGGAGATCAGATATCCAGAAAATGTGGTGTGCCATTCTTCCATCCTGGCTATTCCACTCGGGTCTGTCATATGTCTTACCCACACTGTATCTCCTTGTTGAAGCACGACATTGGCAATAGCGGTTCCCGTGTCATCTTCGAAAGCATATGCTCCTTTAGCTGCAAATAAAAACGCCAGGTTCTTTCCATTGTGAACTAGTTCTGCGTGGATGTAATGACTTGGATAAGCCATTAACGTCGCGGAGAAAAAGTATAACCCGTCAACCGGAGCGGTAAATTGTCCACTTTGCGCATCATATCCGGAAGCTAAGTTAGTGATAACTTTATCAAATATAATCGTCTGTTGATCTTGCAGAGTAATCTCTTGCGTAACCATGGCAAAGAAGGAAACTGCTAATTCGGGATGTTGACCTATATAGAAAACATAAAGAAAAGAATCATATAAACCCAGATGACAGAATCCATATCGGGATAAGGAGAAATGAATAAAGGTATTGATTCTTTGAATGTTCGATCAGGGTGCTGCCTTTGGCGGATGACTGACACCAAGAGAATTGATGCAGTGAATAGGCTGATATGCACTACCTTCAACAGGCAACGAACTTAAATGGACATATATTTCAAATTTCATTTAAAAAATACACAGCAAATTGCCCATTGTTATAACAGCAGTGAGATTCCGAGGGTAATAATTTCGATTTCCGAATAAGGTCTTAATTGTATTATGGAAGCCAAAATTGCAAAACAGAAATATATCGATTAAATGTATTACATTCTAAGTGACAATAAATTCCTAAATTCAATAATTGCACGATTAACGATATTCTATAAGCAGGTGAACTTTTAAGAGAGTTGGTCTTTGCGTAAGCTTTTACCGTCTAAGTGTTATTCTATATTTTATAACGAGAATCTGTGTGTGATATGGTAAATTTTTATTAGGAAATTTTGACCGACATTTTCCTTGGTATCTATTTTCTCGTAAATGTGGTTCTACGGTGAATATTAAGTAAAATCAAATTCGCTGAACTCATACAAACTTACATATTTGGGAATCAGATTTTTCCCTGAGAAGTTCTGAGACATAAATAAAGCTAGAGGTAATTTGAGACAAAGTCAGTGTGTATTGGAGGTCAAAGCGAGCTGTACAAAGGGGTGACATGTGCAAATGTTTATTGTTAAAGAAAAATTAGGGCAAAGTAGATTATGCTTCACAAGCATATGAACTCTCAATAGACTTAATACAGGTTATACAGCATTGAAATTTAATCCTTTGGTAGATATCTAAATCTAGCTCTTTAAACCATTGCAACTTACAGTGGTATAAAACTGCTATCTTTATTGTGACATTTATACAGTGTTTATTAATTTTCATTTCGAGTTATCATTATATCATTAATCCATTATGCCATCGTTTTGTTGTAGTGAATGTGATGTCATGTAT
This sequence comes from Pteria penguin, assembly GCA_035048485.1. Taxonomy (NCBI): domain Eukaryota; kingdom Metazoa; phylum Mollusca; class Bivalvia; order Pterioida; family Pteriidae; genus Pteria; species Pteria penguin. The sequence goes on from CM068589.1 coordinate 12,065,656, forward strand.
TCTATTCAAAATATGTACTTATACATGGCATATCTAGATAATTTTGCAAAGGTTGTCTCTCTAGCCCTAATTAGATATACTCACCTTTTACCATGATAGATTGTGCTTTCATGATACTTTCATCTATAATATAAAAAAAAGCATGACAGCACCTGACTCAGTCTTGTGACAACATTCATAAGAAAAACAAAAAAAAAAAAACCACAAAAAACAAAAACAACCCCCCCCCCCCAAAAAAAAAAGAAAACGCCAAAGCAAAACAAATAACGACATAGAAAGATACCACAAGGATTCAGTTATAATACGCTTGAGGCACAGGCTTAGGACGGTCAATTGAAATAACAATAGTCACTTAATTGTCGTGGTTAACCAGAATGCGGGCCCACCTTCCCACTCATCACAACGGCAGAAGAATAAAAGGACATTCATATAAAAAGATTTAAATTATACTCCATATATATAGATCAAAGACAAACAGGCTACCCAATTTGAAAGGTTTAAACATACACACATGAAACATAATGGATGCAAAATTACTATTCAAAATAAAAGTGATGTCAATTTGAGCCTAACCGTGCTCTGCTCTTCTGAGACCGAACGGATAAGGCTCAGGATCCTATCTCATTCTGTAGTTATTCCAGTTATATAAGAGGAAGTCGGAAAGGGTTGGGAATGGGAATAATAACAAAATAAGTATTCAGTGCTCTGGTACAAATTATGATATTTCTATCTGTAATGTAATGCTAAAGATATAAATAGCACACCTGAATGAAAGTATCCCGACCAGTTTCAGTTCATACCTCGATCTCAAAGAGCATGTAAAATATGCTGAAGTCTAAATTTCTGAAATAACGGGTCGTCATACATCATTATGTTCGGTTTTAGAATCACTAATGAAGTTTTGTTAAACAAAAGCATGCATAAATTATTCATATTGTAAATTGTACTTGGTATTCAATCGATGCTGTGTTTGGCGTTGTTGTGAATGCTATAGTTTAGATACCATTAACTTGTATATCTTGTATTCCGACATAAAGCAACTGCATAAATACAGTGTAGGTTTACCATCCTTTGTCAGACAATATGTAAATGATGAGTTTCAGCGTAGAGCATATAAGGTTTCCTCGAGGAGTTACATGCATTCCATCAGACATTCAATACACGCTCCTCTGATTGCTTTACATTCCTTGTCTTGAATGATGTCTGTGTGGCTTTGTAGTTAGTGGAACATCTTTAAATGATAGTTGATAGATGTTCGAGGAATAACACGGTGTTGCAAAGATGAATATACGTAATCTTCTGTTTTGCCATTTATTGTATTGTGTTCTTGCCAAACCTCGAATGTGTGGTTTCCCCAAACACAAAATATAATATAATATGTATTTGAAAAGTATTGTTTTGATCCAAGCTGTATTGAAGCCTGAACACATTTATTGCATTTACAAAAATTGTCTGTAATTTGCTTTTCACTTTCATTCTAGATGATATGAAAGATACATGCAGCACTATTCTATGAAAGATCACCTCATTGGTATTACAGACGTTCATATTTTCATATTATACCAACAATAGGTACATAGTGATGCCGTCTGTATATATGGGGTATTTATGACGCGGATATCTATCTAGTTTAATACTGGAAGTGGACTTTTAGTCCCCAGGAGATCAAAAGTTGGGATTTCAAATTTTTTTCTGAAGAGACCCGGAATATATATCTAACAATTAATTGTAATGAAAATCAGTAAAATGTATAAAGCTAAGAAGTATACTCATGCATATTTATGTATTTAGATGAGTTTTAGGGCAGTGTGGTAATAAATCCTGAAAGTTATCTATTTTTAGATTTTTTTTTTATAATTTCGGCCTTAAGTATCAATGAGGAGACATAAGTTGTCGACATACCCGTTTTGGTGTGCTGAATACATGCATTTATAAACAGAGGACAATTATTCCTCTAGACAACTAGCCTCACCTCTAGTCTCCATAAATGCTAAATACTTATATTTTCATATTTTACCATATCAAATGATTTATGAACCACAAGTTTACTTATGTAGCGAGTGTTTAACATATACACTTGAAAAGTCAATTTTATACATGGATGCGCAAATTATGATCTGTTTTTGTTTTGGTGTGTACAAAATGTAAGCATTGACTACTTGAATATATATCCATTTTGATTTTATATTTGCCTTCGAGTTGAACAATGTATTTTGCTGTATACTTGTAACATACACAGTATGACTGTGGAACCAGAAATGGCGAGCGTGGTTAGTAAACGGGAGATGCTATTCCAACCTACACGCCTGATAATATCATCGAATGAACTCTCCGCTCTCACTGTTTACAGCTTAACGGATGTCGTGTTCATGTGTCGGGTAAAACTAAGTTTCTTTTGTATTCATTTTACAATGAAATCTACTTTATATGAAACACTTCAGTATCACGACACTTTACGATTTTGTAAACTCAAAATTTCGAAATACAATGTTAAATGTTAAATCCAAACTCCTGTAAAGATAAAACTTCGAAATAAAATGGTAAATGTTGAATATCAAACTTACTTTGACTGTCCTCGTAGGCTTTTAGTTTTTCCGCTGAAATAAATAGAAGACAGAAACATTTGACCAAGCAGTATATAATAAAACTAAAAAAGAAATATGTTAAAATAAACAACAGATTTTGCATTATTTAAAATACGAAACTAACTGATGTCACATGACTATAGCGCTAAGAGCAATGTACCACAATAGTCATTCACGGACCCCTGAAATTCAGAGGTGCGATCAGGTGCCCGAAAGTAGTGAGCGTCTCCGGATTGGCTGGCCACACCCGCCATGAATGCCCTCACAGACGAAACAAATATAATTCAGAACTGTATATATTCATGAATTTGAACAAACACTTTGTAGAAATTGCCATTGCCGCATAACATCCGGTAAAAGGGTATAATAACATTAAAGTCAAATCCTCTACGGGAAACGTTTTTACGTGCTTCACACTGTAAAGGGAATATGTGACGTTTTTGTAAAAAACGAAAGTAACTGGTGTCACATGACTATGGCAATGTCAATCAGTTGTAAACTTGGAAATGGAATGTCTGTGACAACCAATGCCTTAAATAGTGACATCCAACACATACGGACAGAGGCAAGATTTGTTTTACGACGACTTCCTGAGAATAGCCTAATAGCCCACTTGTCCAGGTTATTGTACGGTGAAAGATCATGATTTGATTAACTTCATAGCATAGCATTGCCTTTTCACACCGTCAGAGTTATCTCTTTAATTGAAAATAATTAACATAATACAAGTAAGAGTTAACGAAAGTCCTACCAGTCGCCTGAACTGTTTTGTTCATGTCCTCTATCATTCTCGTTAGATACCGGATTTGGTCAGGACATGATGCCTGATTGATGATCGTTTCAGTGGCTACTGTTGTCACAAGAGTTGTCAACAAAATAAATATCACCATGTTAGAAGATATCCAATTTTGGCGTTTACTCATAAGGCACTAGACCTCAAATAAGGTCACACAAATCGTGTTAGATTATACCATCGTTTTGTTGTAGTGGACTGTTAGAACTGATAGTGTTTCACTCAATGACACATCCATGGATTTTATATCAGAGCAATAAAACAATAAAAATAAATTTAATATAGAAAATTCTAAATTGCGAAGGGATTACATTGATGTTTACCAAAAAGAATTGATTTAATCACGAGTTCGATACCAAATAGTTTGCACAAATCTTTGTACTGTTCATAACCACAATGCATTTTAGATGTATTTGACACTGTGTCTGTTTTATTCGATTGTAGGATATTACTGCAATGAATAATTTTTTTCATGAAAAACCCCTTATTTTAAGTTTTTGATTCAGCAAACAATGACCCCAAATGAATGAAAATGGTTATCATCGTACACTCGGTATGTAGCGAGCTGGATTATCACGGACTGAAGTAGCAGGACTTTCCTATTTGCATATGTCCATACAGTTGATATAGAGACGTTATCAGAAATGTGGGGACACTGCAGAGATTCCTAGGACTGAACATCCCCGAGACTTGCCATCTACAGGATTATTACAGTTTATTCCGCCTTCGTAATTGCTTCCAAACCTTCAAGTCTTACTGCTATACCTTGACTAAAACACATCAAACAAACTACATTTCTGAACCGATTATGTGAGCACAACATTTGTCTCAGAGTCCAGCCGTATGACCTGTATATTTGTCACAGAGTCCAGACGGATGACCTGTATATTTGTCATAGAGTCCAGACGTATGGCCTGTATATTTGTCATTGAGTCTAGCCATATGACCTTTATATTTGTCATTGAATCCAGTCGTATGACCTGTATATTTGTAATGTAAAGAGATTTGACACATGTAGGTGGCATTCCCATTTTGGATTATAATAATGGAAGTGCGTTTTGTGAATGGACGAGTCCTGATTTTCTTTATACAACCATGATGGACGATGCATGATCTATTGTCGAACTGAGAGTATTATTCTGATAAATGTGTCCAGCAACACCCGTTTTACGATGGATGTAGCGGAGGGGACAGCGAATGGCAGAACTCCTTATGTGATGGTCAACGTAAACCTCACTGAAGTCTGGTAGCGGGAAGGAATATTTTAAAGAATAATGTCATTCCATACATTGTGGGTTACCGGACTTTCCCTAAACTGACAATGCCCAGACACAAATCGCGTGTAATTTGTGACAATATTTTACATCAAAGCATCAGCATGCTACAAAGGAAACAGTATTCTCTGATATTTTGCCCCCCCCCCCCTAAAGCAAGGGACAGGCTTGGTGTAGTGGTTAAGCGCTTAGCTTGCGGGTTGGACCACTATGTTTAAGAGGTTTGTTACCCCCTGCTATCCCGCTCTGGTCATGCCGGTGTCCTGTCTTTCGGATGAGACAGTAAAAACCGAGGCCCCGTGTCGTGGTATGCATGGCACGTTAAAGATCCCTCACTGTTTCGGGTGGGTCCGTTGCAAAGGTCAAAATTTGTATGCCCCGCATCAGGCAGATGCCTTCACCATATACGTGAAATATTCGTGGTGTGACGTAAAACAAAAATCAATCAAAACCCCCTGCTATCCCTATATAAAGGTTGATATAACTGAAAAATCGTTGAAAGCGACGTAAATCACCAATCAACCAACCCCTAAAGCACGGAATGAAATTGATCATCGAGAACGTCACTTTCCGATTTCCAAACCCATGTTAGCTGATTATGCACTGGGCCTTGTACCTATCTGGAATAACACACTCGTACAAAAGAAATTGCATCATAAAAAATAAATAAAACAAAAAATAAATAATAAATAAAAAAAATAGTATTCTTTGATCAACATTAATTTATGACTTGGATGTTGGGATGTGGAGTTTTTCAGTGTCTTCAAAGCAAATAGGAAGCGGGAAAATTATTTCCATTTACTGTAAATAATTTAACATTGCATAAAGCAAGCTGGTTTATGTCGCATATATTTTTATACCATTATGTGTTTTACAATACCTTACGTGTTTATATTTTTATGACCTCTCAATATGCGATACCTGTTGACCCTTGTTCTTTACATGGAGGATTATTTATAAATTTTTAAATGTACGTCTTTTGATTGTTCTGCTGTTACGGTGAGTGGGAAGGTGGGCCCGTAAACCGGTTAACCACACCATTTGTTTGGCTTTTGTCAAATTAAGTGACCGTCCTAAGTCGGTATCGTAATTGCACTACAATCAAATATTTTTGTAATATGTTATATGTTCTAGTATATTATTTATATTCATGTATTGTATAGCTCCATGGTGACTTCTGCCACATAACTGAGCCAATAACTCCTCTTTTTTCTTTCTTAAGTTAAGAAGTTTGCTAATTTACTGATCATGAAATTGAGATAAAACAAATCGCACAAAGGTCCACTGTGGTATATTGTTGTTAAAGTCACCAGTTACTTTCGTATTTCTAAAGCCGATCCTGTAATTCACAAAACTCTACTTAACTCTGTGCTTATATTCATATTACTTTGTAATGTGTATTAAAACCCAAAGGACATACACAGTGCAGAAACGCATTTTCATCATATTTAGTACGGTAGAAATTGGTTTCTGTCATTAGTGTCAACTACAAAACATTGCAGTAGTTTATGATTTACATAGATTTCCTGTGCTTAATTGAAGGACAGAATCTATGTGCTGACTTACAATGCTTTAGGTAAACCAAGATATGTTGAACGTGTTATTTATTATATCAATGCACTTTCATAGCGATTGATCAATCTTTAATCAATATAGACCATCGTTAACGGTGAGAACCATTAGACAGGCTCAATGTTCCACAAATTGTCGATAGTTAAACAAATATATCAGTATTACAAAGTACTGTTCGGTGTAATGATTTAAAGCTGAAAAAAGATTAACTTTATAATTGTATTACGGACAGTAAGATGCTGCCCTTTTCAGACAGGATGGAAAAGCCTACAATTGAAAGATTGATGATAGAACACATCTGGAGTTACTTTCCCTCTTTATTCAATTGTGAATTGTCTTTTCTATGCATTTACATTTAACATAATCAACATTTTCCCCCTTTTTACAGAAAACATTTTTATACCATTATACCATACGCCAGGATTTTGCCACATCAGCAAATATTGAAATCTTGAGTTAAGGCTAGCATTACTAGAAACAAGTAATATATATTTTACAGCGCCTTTATTATATACATGTAGAGCATTTGATGGTAGTAGAATATCTGTATGTGCCTACACTGATGGCAACTGCTATTACGCATTATGGAAAATCCATGCTTATCATTACTGGATCTGTCTGATGGAGCCAGAAATAGACTCCAGAAGCTAGGCTCCTGAACCGTGTCACTCAGATTGTCTTGGCTGAAACGTCATTAACGTTGTGCGAATATTGTAACTTTTCCTTCTTTTAATAGTTTATGTATCTGCCAACAAGTAATATGGTGTGATGTTGTTTCATCCTTGTATAAATGGTTCAACAAGGATAATATTAAAAAAAGGACGTTAACGTGTCAGACAATTATCTATGATCAGCGCAAAAACGTCTTTTAAGATTAAATTATTATACATTTTATCTAGTATTTATTGTGCAGATATGGAGATTTCTGGACTCCTAAATATAAACTGCAAGACCTTGTGCCCTAGTATTTCTTCACCTTGTGCCCTAGATGTGTAAGTGTTTCCTCACATTGTACCCTAGATGTATCACATTGTATCCTAGATCTATAAACGAATCCTGACCTTTTGTCCTTCCTGTATAAGCGTCTTCTGACCCCATGAAATTCATGTGTAAGTGTCTCTTGACCTTGTGATCTGGATGTATAAGCAATTTCTGACCGTATGGTCTCGATAGGCAAGGGTCTTCTAACCTAATGCCCTGGTAGAGGAATGGTCTTCTGACCTTATATCCTGGATGGACAAGCGTCTATTGGCCTTATACACTGGATGGGCAAGGGTCTGGATAAGCAAGCGTCCCCTGACATTGTCGCCTGGGTTAGCAAGTGTTTCCTATCCTTGTGTCCTGAATGTGCAAGCGTCCCCTGACCTTGTGCTATGGATGTGCAAACTTCCTCTGACTTTGTGCAAAAGATGTGCTAATAAAATAAACTAAACGCATCCCCTTACCTTGTGTAATGGATGTGTAGGCGTACCATGTCCGTGTGTCTTGGATATGCACCTGTCCCCTGATCTTGTGAAATGGATGTGCTTGCGTCCTCTGAGCTTGTGCCTTGGATATGCAAACGTTTCCTGACCTTGTGGAATGGATGTGCAAGCGTCCCCTGACCTTGTATAATGGATGTGCAAGCGTCCCCTGACCTTGTGTTATGGATGAACAAACGTCCCTTTACTTTGTGTAATAGATGTGCAAACATCCCCTGACCTTGTGTTATGGATGTACAAACGTCCCCTGACCTTGTGCCATGGATATGCAAACGTTCCCTGACCTTGTGTCATGGATGTGCAAGCGTCTCCTGGCCTTCTGCCCTGGATGTGCAAGCGTCCATGACCTTGTGCACTGGATGTGCTAGCGTCTATGTTCGGCTAGACGTAATCGCCATGAATGCAAAAGTCTAAATCCTAAATATATGTACACACTGCACACGTCACTTTGACAATTTACTGATTGTAACTGCAGTTTATAGTAATTACGAAGAAAGGCCTAAAGTCTCTGGTTAACCTGATTAAGACTAGAAGACGAATGTGACCAATTAACATGTAATATGTACAGGTAATATTTACTTCTGAATGGAACCGATACCTTCCATACGGTGGTACGTTTATATCAGTATATCATACTTAACATTCGTGTATCCCAAACATTCACAGGTGTTTCTGATCACTTGCATTATGTCCTGAAATGTTCATTAAAATTATATGGTGACGCCATCTACCTGGTGTGCTGCAGAAAAAATTTGACCCGTGCAACGGATGTCCAAATTCCATTGAGACACAGAATTTCGTTTGATTTTCTCTATAATCCAAAAGACCGGACACCGACAAACAACCGGTATGACATATCCGGGATCTTTCGGCTAGGAGCAAAGCCTGGTAATGACTGAATTACTGAGATTAACCGGTTTTACATGTCAGTTTCGAGTTTTACATAATGTCCGATCCTTTCACTAGAACTGTTATAACAAGACAAACACTCCCCGCGGCAACAAAATATGAAGTAGTGTAAAGACCAAGGTAAATGTCACGAGGTCAAAAATTTGGTATCGACAGACAGGACATGCCACAAGGAGTACATATGTGTAGTATGAAGGCCCCATCTCATTTGGTTCAAAAGTTATGGCTAAGGCTAAAGTTATTCAAAAGTAGATCAAACGTCAAGGTCAAGGTAACAGGGTCAAAAAGTCTGGTACCGACAGACAGTTCACGCCACAAGGAATACACATGTATAGTATGAAGACCTCGACTCTATTGGTTCAAAACTTATAGCCAAGGTTTAAGTTTTCTGGACAGACAGACGGACAAGGTGATTCCAACATACCCCCCAAACTTTGTTTGCGGGGGTATAATAAGAAGAAATCGGAGACATTCCGATTGTATTATGGGGCATGACTTCGGTTTTATCGTAAGCAATAATGCAAATTTTCAGTCAAATATTAACATTATTGTAAATACATTTATGTCAGCATTTGAAATCACTGGAGAAGTACAAATAGATGACAGAGAGCATAATAGTAGTCATATTAAAACAAAAGATAAAAAAATAAGATTTTACTAAGAAACTGAAAATAAAACCAAAGGGGTATAACGCATTAAAAGTCAGAGGTCTGAATTATCTAGGCTTTCGGCAATTAACCCCATTCGCTCACAATTCAGACCAAGTGCACAAAAGGAGTCAGCATCTCCTGTTTGGCTGGCTTATACACTACAAAAGAAAAACAGAATTGCATATGTGAACCAACATTTTATATTTATCTTATTCAATAACAATAAACGTGAAACATCGATAATGTCTTTAACTGAGCAAATGTTCATGAACGACAAAGATAAGCTAAACAGAGGCATGAGTAATGATAACAGATGTTACATCAAGGCATCCACTTTCACACTTACAATAGTTACAACTTGCGATTTCATTAATATCACAACATAAACAAACATTTTTACATTGTGATTAATCTAGATTTGCGTCCACTTGGCAGAAATGTTTTGACTTGCGGAATACCCAATTTTACTAAATATTAACACAGGATTTCCATTTCCTTTGCCTCCTTCTTTTTTTATCCTTATCACATGAAAATGAAGAACCAGTACCTTTTCATATCTCATGATGTTCTTGATAGATTACCCTCTCAGGATAGTAGCTTCCCTGGTGGTAATTAGAGTCATTAAGGGTGAATACACATGATTAAAGAGGCTTACCTTATATCTTAATACGAATATTTAAACAGAATAACGCCAAACGAGAGGGTATTTATAGCACTTTCAATCCAATCATAAAGATTCAAAACCTGTCTTACATAAAATCAAAGGTCAAAGTTAAATCGTTATCAGTGCAATTACATCAATATCTTGTAATGAAAGAAAAAGTTCAATGGGGGGAAAGACTACTACTGTATTCTGTGCTTTATAACTACAATCAGAATGTGTTAAAAAGCTTTTCTGATCCCTCTACGACTCTACGTCGGGAAATTCTTTTGATCCACAGTAAGTCGACGGTGTCGTTTAAAAACACACATGTATACAACAAATAATAAATATCTTTTTAAAAAATAAACACTTTTTCAAAGGCCTTTGATACTCTTCTGAAGAGTTCCAATGAAGGTTAATAACATTTGATTACGGAGTCGTCAAAGAATTTAAAGAGGACTACTATGGTACATATGCATTTTCATTGACACAATAAGGCTTAGATGGTAAGTACCATCCAGTAATTATTACATGCAAAACAATATTCACCGGTACAAAATGTTATAACAAATCATCAGTAATTCTGTAGCTATCAATGCATTATCTAGCGCTTCACTGGTCATGGTTGACTTGTTTTGAAATGTTTTTAATCAATATGGTGATTATTGGTCATTTATGGAGTAATCTAATTGGGAACAACTGCGTCATCGTAAACTATGGAAACAGATGTAAAATTATGGGAAATGAAGGGCCAAAACTCACATTAGCATAGGAAGGGTTTTCAGGTCTGATACTTATCCAAATGGGCAATAACTCTCTATTAAGAAATATGCCAATTAAACACGTGCACTGGTTGTCAGTGATTAGAGAAAAATAAATACCCTTCCGTCTGGAACAAATGAAATAGTTGGTTGGTTGATTGGTGTTACACGTTACACATATATCAGTTATATCGCGACATGGAAGCTTGAGGTAACCAACCTCTTATACATAGTAGCGCAATCCGGGAAGGAACAAATGAAGTCTGGTAATACTTTAAAAGAAACACCCTTTGATATGTAAATTTTACACTTGTCTGATTAAGGATGCGAGTCTAGACTTTCAAGATGGAAGTTACAAGTCCAAGACAAAAGATTGATATAATTACCTTATCAATTGTCATCTTTGAAGAAAAAAAAAACCCAAAGGAATTTAACTCGTATGTAATGTATTGATTAAATGATCCACCGCAGGCACCCGCTCTCTTTCTCGCAATGGAATAAATGGGATCTGGTGTTAATAATGCCAATTTTCAGTTAGTGTGGATTGTCAAAATTTCTAAATAATGCATTGATAGTTTCATACATGACGTAAAATCACAAGATAAATTGATAAAAACCCATTTACGACATCAAAAAAATCATTATACGTAAATTTTTATACCACATTACAAAAACTTCCATTTTGAGAAAAATATATTTGGTCACTTGGTGTACAGCTCTGTATTACATATATTAACTTTAAAATTATATCATATCCTCAACACAGAAGTATAGCTTGTATACCGCATAAGCGATCCGATGATCAGATAAGGGGTGATGCATTCTACTGTGGAAAATAGAGAAAATTCATTTAATAAATATTCATCATATTTCTTATACTGAAAATTCAAAAACCTTCAGCTGGTTGTACATTTTTTTTTTCAGATTCAGCACAAAACGTAATGTATATGAATTTCCTTAAAGAACCAAATATAAGTTTGTAGATGAATATTTTCATCACGAGTAATAAACCATTCAAGACAGTACGACCTGATTGCAAACGTTGAAGGGAAAATGTTGGGGGGGGGGGATCATATCACAGTAATCTTACATAGAGAGCAAATCATTCAAATGTTATCAGGGTGAAACAGTTTCATCTGAAATCAAACGTACATATCACTGTCATCTTGCATGTAAAGTATTAGTCCTGAAAATCAGCTTAACCTACATCAATGATTTAGATGGGCAGACCAACAGGTGGACATTCCTTGATTAATTATAGTAATAATAATAATAACAATAATAATAATAATAATAATTATAATAATAATCTATAAACCGTAGTTGCTATGCGTTCAACCCCTCCACCCCCTCTCCCTTTCCTCAAATTTTTAAATTCATCATTCGAAAAACTCTGCAGGGTATCATATTCAGTACAATATTCCTCGCATTGGAGATCTGCATATTAAAACGTAAACAATAATGCTCTTCATTGTGTTCTGTTATGATGTTGTATGAAACTACAAAAGTAGTTAAAATTTTCTAAATGAAAAGTCTACTTAACTGTGTAAACATATTCTTCCTCGCTTTTGTTTATTGTTTAAAATCTACTTTTTCTGTCATTTTCCAAACACATAATTTCTAAGTTGTCAAAAGGTTTTCTTAACTACGTTAACAGTGATGAAATTTATAATCTTATAAATCTAATGGTGTCTAAATGTATTTAGCATTTTTACAAACGTACTTTCTTTATTATTTCTACAGATATCGAATATCTGCCTTTATCATTTCTATAGGTGCACTAGAATAGTTTTGAGTCTTTTCAAGTTAAGCTGAATTTAAAGTAAAAAAGATTCAAGAATCCATATTTTGAATTATAATAATGATACTAAAAACGTTATCACATTTTGATTTGTCATTCACCGGTAAAATACTGAAACCCTTAAAAAAATGAAAGGACTTGAAAGTCCTCAAGGTCTGAATTGCATGGTCAAGTACATCAAAGGTAATAAAGTCGTGATCCACCAAGAGATCACACACCGAGCGTGTAATGTTTAGGATCAGTATTGAGAAAAACACGGTCTGAGCACAGGTGCTCGTTTCATATAAACAACGGCTCCGCCCTGTACGTCTCCGTCTCGTACTATATAGTTATATCTCATTCTCTTATCACTTTTAATATTGACAGTAGTGTGAAATTAGCAATCTGGACAGTCTCAGTCTCCCGCTGTACATGTACATTTGGGGAAAACCACGTCTACACATGTAGATCTATAAATAATTGGCTATTTTAGTAGCATTACACATCAACAACTACCTAGACGTTTGTTTATCGTTGTGACGAGAAGATTGTAGAGTACTTTGAATTCCACTGCTATATAGAGAAGCGATATTCTCAAGTTTTATTAATTATAATACCACGGATACTAGTACGGACTAATAGTGTACTTCTTAAATTACGGCACACTTTTTCGGGACTTTCCGTCGAGTATTCGGAAAGACTGCATGTCCTCTAGCGCATGAATATAACAAGTCTAAATCGATGGAATAACGGCACATCTATTTTCTCATCTGATCAAACTTATCTTGTATTGACTCGTACAATATGAATTATAAGTACTTAAAGTAAATCTAATCACGCTTTTACTAAATATCGACGCACTATTTATACACGAGGAGGTATTTTCTGCGTTCCACGCGTTCACCACAGCATATTGTAACGACTAGGGTCTGGAATTGCTACGCAATTCCGACCAAAAACTAAAACCGAAATGATTCCTCATAATAATATTGTTGGAAGACCAACTTCTGAAAGTAAATGTACCTGTAATATACGTATCAGTTTACATACCAATGTAAAACAAAAGTGACGATTTTAGTTTTTCAAACATTTTGCTTTCTTAGCATACACCGCGGCTTCTATGTAAACTGACTTAGACGGATACCGAAGAACAATTATCAACACCGATGTTTTATTATACGACAACAATATTTAAAAGCAATATCGTAACTATAACATGTATGATTTCGATGTCACAACACATGAGCCATATAACAAAGAATATCCATATATAACAGGTATTGCACCCGAATAAAAGATGCCCTAAGATGGTCTACTTCATAAATATGACGTACTTATGTGTTTACCAGGTATCACTGCACTGCATTAAATGTTTACCAGGTTGAACTGCATTAAATCAGACATCATTTCAAACTAAGTCACTGCTTGTCGTTTAACACAGTGAACTTGCACAGAATGTTTATAGGTCGCCACGATAAATACATGCCTTATTTTAACACTGTCATAACAAACCATTGTCATAAGAGACCACTGTCATAACTGACCAAATCACAGGTGGTGACCATGACAAATTTCAAAAGCTGTTACCTGGTGCAATGACAAATTTACATAGTATTTAAAAGTTACCATGACAACCCTACACAATGTATGAGTATCGTTAGAAAAACTCACACATTAATATAAGATGTCATGAATAACTTTTATTCCATTTAGAGTTTGCCATGGTAAACAATTTATGTAGTGTGAATTTCCACTTTTAAAAAAGTTGGAATACGAGAGTATTTGCCATACAGGAGCAGACAGTTACCTGAGTTTGGATTTGGCAAGGTAAAATACATAAATGCATACAGAAAAACTTGCCTTCCATATCATTTTCACAAGGGAAAACTCTCCGAATAACAACGAGATTCGACTTCATCTGCTTTAGTTTTATACATGTTCTGATATTATTTCTCCCGGAATATTTGCTGTTTAATTAAGAGAGAAGGATTAATGGGATCATGGTTATTATGGGAAATGTTAGGACTATCTTAAGAGATGAAGGAATTTGCTAATAAAAGATTGAATTCTAGATCAAATACTTTAGATCTACTTAAATTTAATATTTTAAAAGATAAAAAAACCACGTGTTCCGGAAATGTTTTTCTATCGTATTTCTTAATTTGAAGTATTTTACGTAGGTTTCAATTCCATTAAACTGATTCATGTTTGCTTATGAACCACAAGGTAAATATAAAGATAAATGCTGATCATTAATGCACGACAGGTTTGATACCGATGCTTTGAGCACGATTTCCTGCTACATGTGAATTAATGGGTCGTTGGCCAACAGGAGATGTTCACTCAATCACAGAAGGTGATCTCTCATGAGAAAATGGAGTTAATCTTAAAAAATTACAATATATCGGAACAATACACAATATTCATGTGGAATCTTGAAACAATGTTATTCTGATTCTAAATGGAATGGCGAATGAAAATAAACACAATGTACATAAACACAAGCCAAGCATCTTATACAGACTATATTGTCAACAAAACAAAATAAAATAAATCTTGAAAAATATCTGAGGTGAAGGACGTCTGAGGTGATATGCTTACAACCTGAAGGAAGAAGAAAAATCTTTCATGAAAAAAAGAGTTAATCTCTGTGAAAGATTTTTACGTCTGAACTGCTGTATCTTGAAAATAGCACTCTTCTTTTCACTCTGAGTATATTATAATAATGATTAGCTGCAGTGTGACCTTGATGGTCAAAGATTAAAGGTTAATCTTGAAAGTGGATGGCTCAAACTTTTACTTTGAGGTACTACAAACTGAAGATAAACGATTAAAGCATGACCTTTAAGGTCACAGACTGGGATTTAACACCAAAGATCAAGTAGTAATGATGGAAGGATTGCAATCACCTTGAGGGTAAGAGCCTTAAATTTCAATGTTAACAGCTTAACCTTGAAGGTCAAATATCTCAAGAAGCAGTGGTTCTATATTATCAAGTTTCATTTTGAGTAACATCTTGGTGTGGACCTCGTTGATATTTCGTAGATCAGTTAATTTCATGATCACCTTAGCAAACATGTTCTTCACGTCAGGAAAGCGCTTTTCTATATATTTCTGGAGAATTCCCGCATAACATTCCTGAATTTCTACAATCTTATCCTGTTCCTTGACCCCAGATCTGTCAGAGGAGAACAGGGAGAGCATTATCATGAGTTTTAACACAAGCAGATCTCCGTGTATGGTACGCATCAATGATTTTATGAATTTGGTATAGGTCAGGAACATATTATGCGTTTCCGAACTTAATTTGAGCAAGTCAGCACTAATTCTTTGTTCACCACTATTACCAGAGTCAGAAGAAGGATTCATACCCTGCATAAACATTGCTCTTAGTTTATCAGGATCTAAGCCCCTCGCTCGAGCCATCTGTCTCAGCATCTCAATATCATTCCCGGAAGGGGATTGGGAGTTATTGTCCTTTGTACATGTTGTTGTTGGCAAATTTTCCTGTGATTTCTGTTCGCTTGGAGACATCAGAGTAGATGCAGAAACTTGAGAGATATCTGATTTGTTAATATGTATATTACTCAACTGGTTACCAATGGAAGGTGCGTTAAACTTGGAATTGGAGACTTCTCCTTCCATATGCTGCTGTACATTCCTATTAGCCATGGCATTAGACATTGTTTCTGTATCCGCTCTACTACGTGCTGCCATAGACTTTAGATCCTCTACACTCATATTTGATTGGTGAAACATTTTTCGATAATGCTCCACGTTTACTCCAGACATTTCTGCCACTTTACGCAACTGCTCTAGATCGTCTGAGGATGAACTCTGAGGGGTTATGGAGGAGGATGGGGATTGACAGGGGATATTACTAGAGGTGGAGGTAGGTTTACAGGCATCATCAGAGGAGTCGCCAGATGACCCCTTTGTCAGACACCTCATCGTACTCAAGCTCCAGCTCTCAGTCTCGATGTCATAATTCACCGCCGATCGTAGCATAATAATCTCCACCACCGCCCCCTTCAGTAAAGCAATTTGGTCTTCCTTGCTCACCATTTTGAAAAATTCCACATTTTTTGAAACTTTGATAATACGTCTCACAAAGGTTTCAGCAATGTTGATAAATTCTGTTGGATTAGTCGGGGCATTTTTAATAGTTGTTTGAGTATGGCCAAGGAAGCTACTTTGTTCGTATGCATATAATAACTCATTCACTATGCACTGATCAATCTCCGGTAGTGTAGCAATGATCTCTGTCACCAGGTCTTGAGAATCCGACCAAGGTGTATATTTGACGGTGTTCTTTTTGTCGTCATTTTTGCCATCTGACTTCAAGTCCATCAACAGCTTGAGGTCTTTATCAGGTAAATTGGGGAATGCTGCACGGAGGTTGTGTAATGTTTGTGATTTTAAGCTATCCTGTATGAAGTAAATAAATTAAAAAACATTATATATAATGATCTTACTTATTTATCTAAGAACATTTAAGCTTTACAGAGAGAATAAATTGATAGAAAGTTATTATGATTATGAAAACCTAATTGGAAGAGGTTCCCCATGTCATGTCTCAGTGATTGTTTATCTCTGTTCTACTTTTTGAGACAGAAAAACAATTTTGGCACAAAAAATTCTGGACTGCTTCTAGTTGGTGTTTTGTAGAGGTCAGAATTTTTGCGCAATGTATCAGACATATGCCATCATCTTACAAACAAAATAATTTTGGAGTGTTGTAATAGAGGAAAGGCAGAAACGAACAAATCTATCTGTTTTTGGACCAATAGCCTTACAAATCATCAACTCTCAGTTGTTCCTCTTTGTACTGACAAACATATAAAAAACTTTAAAGTCTATAGATAGGTTTCATAAGTAAAAACTTTTAAAGAAGTTACTTTCCTTGTGGCAAGCTATCCGCCATCTTTAAGTTACATAACTGATTACATGTATTTGTGCATATATCAACCAAAGTATGTAACGGACATCTCAACACTTGGGATACTTCCTGTATTTTTGCAATGCTCAAGCAAGTTTTGAGTCATTTAACAATGTCAAAAAAGTTTCCAAAGTGTGTATTTCAACAACTTTCTCTAAACTTTAATGAAAATTGGTACGAACATGTGGCAAATACCTTGCTTGACCACAAACAGAATTTTGCCTCAGATGAAAGTGAAGAATACCTCACCTGAAAAGTGTCTGTGAGGTCCTGGGGTGAGGCAGCGTATGTGTCCTCTGGAGGTAGATGCCCATGTTTACGAAGTTTGTTGATGATTATCTTTTGTTTTCGCTGTTGTTTCTGTTCATCATCTACAAAAATAAGCTATGCTATTATCTCATAACCGAAAAAGATAGACAGTTGTAAGAATAGAAGGTCAAGGCCATAAAACTTTCCTACAATGCACTAATGAGATAAGACATCATCGCCCCAATCATTCAGACACTGGAGCAGAGCTCTAGACCATTGAAGAGGGGATGTCATAAGCCTGGTTCATAAAATATGCAGGGATCGGGAAGGCCACGCGCCCTGCGACATAGTCGCATTCAGATCGAAAATGGCGCATTAAACCACTTACTCGGTGCGCCCTATTTCGCATTCAATTTTGAAGCAGTAATTATTTATTCCACGCTGTGCGTTTTCGGATTTAGGCATAAGTGTCTTCGTAATATCTGGTCTGATAAAGACGCATGATTTACAGTGATTTACTCCCGAAAACGATCTTCAAAGCCTTTCCCAAGCACTTTGAAAAAGCTTAGTTTACAGTCAGTTGTTGCCCTGGCACTAGCGCTAGTGGTCGTTATAGTGAACTACCTAATCAGCTGATCTTGAAAAACAGCCGGACCAGTAGCTAGATTCACTAACAATCGTTGATATTTACGGGATCTACTACGAACTCCTGCTTCGCGTAAAGGTGTTTTCACACTATAACGAATTGACGCAACGTACGCGTAACGAACTGCAAAAATTTGACTTATAGCAAACCCCTAACTTACTACTGACGTACGAGTATTGTATGCGTAATGAACTAGTGCTAATGTATACCGAATATCAACGTACCTTCGACGAATAAGCATTGAGTTGTGGGTACGCTCTGCGCATGGCATGCATACGTTCTGCGTATGGTTTGCGTACGCTCTGCGTATTTTGTGCAGTGATATACATCACGTGGCTTATTTATACATTACTCAATAAATATGTTTCTTCATCCCTAAAATTTCAGTCAAAGTATGGAAAGTGCTTGTTACTCACACGTTTAGCATACGGTGGCGGGTGAAAGTTCGCAGCATAACTGCCAATGATACGCTGACGGATATCACCAAGCGCCCAATTGCTTTTTATACCGTATAAAGCATTCGTCGCTGACAGAATGTCCAGAACTCGTTAACAGTTCGCTGAAAATACGTTGAGTTGCGTCGACTAACGGACCGTGCTATGGACGTTCCTCCAATGTACATATAATGTACCACGGAACGTTCGTGTAGCATATGCATAACGTGTTCGCTGCGTACGGGCCGTTCGTAGGCATACGTCGAGAATTTATGTGCATGCACAAAATTTCTCGACATACGGAACGATATGCGACGTACGAGTGCATATGACGACGAACTCAAAACTTTTGCATAACGTTCTCCCGACGTACTTCCCAACATACCACGGCGTATAACAGCGAGTACCAACATGTCTCCATACGCAGAGCTAATTCGTTATAGTGTGAAAGCCACATAAACTTTCAATGAATATTCATCGCAAGGGTACGCTTATGATATGCAGTAAAACACATATTCGTTGTATGTTGCGCTCAACGTGTTCAGCGTGTTCAACTACTTTTACTGTACGGGTTTACTAAAGATTGTTTGTGAAAGAGGCTATAGGCACCGAAAAATCATGGGTTCTAGTTTAAATAAAAGTGCTGGGTGTGAAAGGGTCTTTAGAATATCACCGTAACCAAATTTTGCAATAGACTGTCCTATAAATTGTGACAAACTGTTCAAAGTCAGAAATGAAGGCAAATTAAGGACTTCTCAGCCACAACTTTGCGGTTAGCTCACTGCAGAAATTCATAGCAAAAACGTATAATTAAAGCAAACTAAAATTCCCTTAATTTTAGAACAAATTTGTTATTGTTGCCCTGTACCCTAAATTACTGAATAGTTACATCTCATAAATATGACACATCATACAACTTCGAAAAAAACCCTGAATTTTCTAAATGACCCTTTTGCAGGGAAAGATGGCCCATTGAAACTGAAAATGGCCCATTGAAGTCTGAGCAAGAGGGCCATAGTCCCATTGACCCAGATGGCCTTCCCGATCACTGAATATGAAGGACCACTTCCTTCATTTCTGAAGACCAGTATGGAGGTGCTGAATACCCCTTTTTGTCCTATTGCCCGGTCCAAAAATCAAAGCAATAAAAGCTTTAACGTCTACTGATACCATTTTTATACATGTATCTAATTTCTACTAAAAATAATCAAGATTTAATGAGAGAAATTTGCAAACTTCGGTTTCATATGCTATACAACACGCGATTAGCTTTTCTCTTTTGATTTATTTCCGTCTTGAAAAGAAATGCTCTCGTATTGCAGGTATTCAGAAACATAGCATGAAATCATATGTTTTATCGGAATGGAAGTGATTTAAGTCGGCTGATTTTATCGCAGATTCTTAATTTTGCATGGAAAAACCATTTGGACAATACTTAAGAAAAACGAATTGCTTAAAAGTTTCAGCTTATATTGCCTTAAACAAATATACAAAATATAAAGACTTGACCCTGGAAATACTGAAGACCTCAAGGCAGGATTCGCTCTGGACCTAAAGTGGACCTTAAGCCACTCTACAGACACCCTGTTTTACGACGGTTTACAAAAATGGCCGATTACGTCGTTGCTTTAGATAGCATGTGCGGAAAATCGTTGTTGTAATTCAATTGAGCAGGTATTATACATCATATCATTCTGACGTTAACCAATTCTACGGAAACCTGTTTAAAATTACGGAAAATGAAATAGAAATTGTATGACGTCATAATGGTTTGACATTAGATATTATTGTTCATTATTGTTCAAATAACTGTGTAAACATTCATATGGGAAACACGTAGTAAATACTCAATGTACAAAACGTTAAAACATCAAGTTAAAGCAGCTCTCAAGTGCGATTTTTTTTATCTAAACTGATTTCATTATCATCAAACTAAAATAAAAAATAAACTAGAATTTTAATGTGTCGGTGCCCCCGCTGGCATCTAAGGTAGTGAAATATAAATGCCAAAGAACTAATATTTGAAAATAAAAAAATTCTAATGTTCAAGGGCAATTACTGTCAAAAATTACTGGAACATGCCCATATTCGAACCTGACCTGCAATTTCCCTTGATACAACTATATACCCAATATCAATTTAAACCATGAAGCCGGCGTGGCCTAGTGGTATCGTGTCGGACTCCTGATCGGGAGGCCGGGGCTCGAGTCCCGCTCTGGTCATGCCGGTGTCATGTCTTTCGGATGAGACAGTAAAACCGAGGCCCCGTGTCGTGGTATGCATGGCACGTTAAAGATCTCTCACTGCTTCGGGTGGGTCCGTTGCAAAGGTCAAAATTTGTATGCCTCGCATAAGGCAGATGCCGTCATCATATACGTAAAATATTCGTGGTGTGACGTAAAACAAAAATCAATCAATCAATCAATTTAAACCATCAAATCTTCACAGAGAAAATGAGCAGAAACTGTCATTTTTAAGAAATTTTTTCTATGTTCAAGAGCAATAATTCTGTCAGAAATTGCTGGACCACACCCATATTCGAACTTGACCTACACCAATATTCGAACCTGACCTGCATTTTCCCTTGATACATCTGTTTGCCCATATATCAATTTATTCCATCAAACCTTCAAAGAGAAAATGAGCGAAAACGGAATGATGACGGAATGACAGAATGACGGAACAGGCCATTTTATTGCGGGGGCATAAAACAGGCCAAACGCAAAATAAGTTTGAAGCGTGAAATAAAGGTCATTCTCATCAAATTTAGCGTCAGTCGGGGGAGAATATTTTCCCTTAATTTACAGAGTTATCCTCATAATTTGCAAAAGGATCAGCCTGTCATTCACAAGGGGTGGGGTTGGGATTGGAAGATAGGGTACACTTGCTTTACCGACACTGACCCAGTTACTGGAACAATACCGACATCACTGTGTATCAATAAAACGTAATGCGTTTGTGGTCTCGTGGAGTTTTGCTGGTTGATGGTGTACAGTGAGGTACAATTCTGAACATTTTAAAAATATATTCATAGATTTATATGTTTCAAATGATGTTCATTAAAATTTTATCGTTTCAAATTTAGTAAAACACAGTTGTGATTTTTCTATAGCGTAGTGCATAAATATAGTATCGAGATGGCACTTCTTTGAAATGGGTCAATCGTGTAATAATACGCACAAAAACCACGTCTCAATGTTTACTAACAACCCTTATTAGTAACAGTAAATATGGAAGAAAACTAATCTTTGTTGACAAAAGAGATGGATTCTATCTACAAATGTCTACAAACCACCTCAACTACAAATAGGCATCAGGTATGCAAGAGATCAAGTGTACCATCAATCTGTTTTTATGGAAGAGTGACGTCAAGGTCAAGGTCATCAAATTCTGTGTCAGTTGGAGAGAACTTATTACTGACTTCAAACCCACGACGATTGACATAAGTATCATGGCTTTTATGTCAAGATTAAAATCTAAAAGACAGTTATTGATGCCCTACGGAGAGACAATCCCTTATAAAATTGAATTCGAGATATTTACTTTATTGCTTAAACAAATTCGCCAATTTCATCGTCATGTTTACCATTCATTGTCCTTTATTCTGATACACAGAATTGCTAGAGAACAAGAACACAATTCCTAATTTTTGCAGCCCATTTCCACTGCTCTTACAAGTCATCTACTGTTACAAAGGAATAATCAAGTCATAGCGACATTTAACTAAGCACTGCAATCTGATCTGTTGTTTCACAGAGCTAATGATTGCTGTGTTGTATATATTTTCCCCCTTATCCCGATCGCAACATACTTTAGGACAATTACAGTCCTGTAAAACGGATGGGTTTCGATATGTTGGCTATTTGCATTACGCAAGGGACATGACAGTCTCAAGTCCCGAATCCTAGGCTGTCATAAGATAATAGCAGAACGAAGTCTATGCATCTTTTTCAGGTTTAGCAATGTTACGCAACTGCGATAATAAATTTGAATCAAACGAAATCTTTCTTGCTATCTAACAGCTAAGCCCTTAAACCATGAATTAAAGCTATTAATATCGTTCTACATCTAACGATATTCACCTATATCTTCCCCCATATAAATATTCTCTCGAAAATTATTCAACCCAAACGATTATTTTTTTCAGACAAAAACGACGCGTGCATTACTTGTCAGGGAAGCAAATTACCACATAGGTCTTACACTCTTGTCAAATTTGGACAAAAACAATACTTGTATCTATAATGGAGAAAAGTCCACATCACTGTTTGACATTTTGCCTCAAGGATGAACACCGTGCACCAATCCACATGACATGTGAATCGAAAATGTATTTTCTTTAGAGAAGGGTTGTAACATTTGTATCCATAATGAGAGAAATTGAGGAAAACTGTATGACCTTACCAAAAGTAGATCGTGGTACACCACTCAGCTGAAAAGAAACTTGTTCACCATTTCGATGATACCTCTTAGAGGAAACCTGTGACTTAATTTCAGGGCAATATCTGTATCCATAACTAAAATAAATAAATAAATAAATAAATCGGAAAACTTTGATATACTTTTATTTCAGAAATTAATCACAGTGCACCAATCCAGGTGAAATGTGTACTATACGAGTATTTCTCTAAAAGAAAGGTAATGACTATAATTCAAGGCATTATCTGCGTCCTTAACTAAAACTAGCACTGTCCTAACGGGACAAATACCCCCCGCGACACCAAAATTCAAAATAGGGCATAGACCAAAGGCAAAAAAACAAGGTCACAAGGTAAAAACTTTTGGTACCAAAAGAAAGGTCTTACCACAAGGAATATACATGTGTAGTATGAAAATCCAGTCTCTTTTGGTTCAAGTTATGGCTAAGGTTAAAATTTTTAAAAATTAAGTCAAATGTCAAGGCCAAAGTCACAAGGTCAGAAATTTTGGTACCAAAAGAAAGGTCTTACCACAAGAGATATACCTGTGTAGTATGAAAACCCAGTCTCTTTTGGTTCAAAAGTTATGGCTAAGGTTAAAGTTTTAAAAAAGCAGGTCAAATGTCAAGGCCAAGGATAACAAGGTCAAAAATTCTGGTACCAAAAGAAAGATCTTGTCACAAAGAATAAACATGTGTAGTATGAACATCCATTCTCTATTGATTCAAAAGATATATCTAAGGTTAAAGTTTTTAAAAAGTAGATCAAATGTCAAGGCCAAGGTCACAACGTCAAAAATTTTGGCACCAAAAGAAACGTCTTGCCACAAGGAATAAAAATGTGTAGTATGAACACCCAGTCTCTTTTGGTTCAAAAGTTATAGCTAAGGTTAACGTTTTTAAAAAGTAGGTCAAATGTCAAGGCCAAGGTCACGAGGTCAAAACTTTTGGCACCAAAAGAAAGGTCTTGCCACAAGGAATATACATGTGTAGTATGGATACCCAGTCTCTTTTGGTTCAAAAGTTATGGACAAGGTTAAAGTTTTCTGGACAGACAACACGGACAGACAGACAGACAGACGGACAAGGTGATTCCTATATACTTCCCAAACTTCGCTTGCGGGGGGTATAACAAGAGGCATAAATGCGCCCTTATCGCTAATCTATGGAAATACGAAACTTGGAAAGTATCAGAACATTCTCTTACCGAAGTATTCCTTTCAGAAATTGAATTTCAAAACGTAACCAAAACCAACATCAAATCATTCTATAACACTCCTGAGAATGTGGGAAAACAACAACATTCAAGAAGATGTCAAGAAAGCATCAAAACTTGATTTCACAATAGAACAAAAACACTACATATCTTGAGACTCTTTTCTAGATAACTCTGCTGCATTCATTTTGTTGATCTATGCAGCAAGTCTAAAGAAATCTGTCATAAGAGGGATTATGACGTTTACCCTACTCTGGATTCACCCTTTACAGATCTGGTCGAAAACAGCAACATTCCTAGAAGACACTGAGTACTTCATCCCTACCAAATTTCATAAAATCCTTCAATCAATACTGGAGAGGATTTCCATCAAATCTTATTATTACAAATTAATATTACATTCTATGTAAATCCTCCCTTTTGTAATATTAAAACTTCTTTCTTTTTTTTTTTTGATTTGAAGGAAAAGAAAAAAATTGAATCTTACAATACTCTAGAGCACTCAGAGGCCATTAAAAGTTTAATCCATAAATGAGATCTTCAAGGGAGTGTTGCCCTATTGTGTACACATTTGTGTACAGAGGAGCCATCTATTAGCAGATCTGAATAAAAAACACAAACTTTGTAGAAGTATACCAATATTACTAATATACCAATTTTAATTTAAACCCATAAAGCAGAGTAAAAGAAATCGAAAATATATAGAAGTTTACTTACGAAGGGCGGACAACAGAGGACGGAAAACGGAGGGCAGACAAAGGAGGGTGGACAACAGAGGACTGACAATGGAGGGCGGAGGACGGACAAGGAGGGTGGACAACAGAGGACTGACAACGGAGGGGACAGAGGACGGACAAAGGAGGACGGACATCAGAGGTCGGACAACAGAGGACGGACAACGGAGTGCGGACAAAGGAGGACGGAAGAGGGACAATGTGCATCACAACAGCTATTGCGAGTCTTCGGCTCAGGTAAGTGAAAAGTCCACAATGCATGACGACAGGAGGAGACACTGACGGACAGTCAGGACTATGAATAGTTGAATACGTCTTGTCTTCTGATAGGCGTTAAATACTAATCTCTGCTGACGATTATTTACGATCACAAAACAACTGCTACATGGCCTACATTCCACACTCTATATAGTTCTATGTCCTGGTTTGGTAGGAAAATCTGGACACAAACAAGGGCAGGATATTAATTTTGTTAAATAAATGTTCTAGCGACAGAAATGGAAGCCCTATTTACGTTTTATATGCGATAGTAGTCCTAGATGACCTAATGATGTGAGTTTTCAGTCCTCTAAAGAACTCTCTCATGTTCTTTTCATCACAACCAAATACATTGATTTCTATACCTGAGTGATGCTATTTTTATAATTGTGATGGTGCCGCGACATTATCGAGGCAGTGCAATCCACATGATCGTAAAGGCGCCGTCCATATTATCGAAGCAGTGCAATCCATATGATCGTAAAGGCGTCGTCCATATCATCTAATCAGTGCAATCCACATGACCGTAAAGGTGTAGAGTCAACCAACAACAACCAACAATACGATTCAGGAAAATGTTCTTTACCGTTATTTTGTCTTTAAACTCAGGCTTCAAGCAATATAAACTGAAACAAACAATTTCTATCAGCATTGAAGACAATTAACTCACTCTGTCGCAAATCAATTCGTTGATAGGTGTTTCACTTCGCTAAGTCGATTAACTGATTAGGGGTTAAATCGCTCTCCACAATCTATCAGTCATCGCTTTCAGCAATCTATAACTCATATCGCTACATAAAACTACGAGGTAATAAACCATTCAAACAAAGCGGCTCAAACTGAGAATCGAACTATGACCGTGAGAGAAGCACTTCACCACTTCATCATGTGTTAGGATACTTCGACATGGTACCAGTTCACCGTCCAAATAGAACGTCTACATGTAGAGTCGAACCCGCTTTATTCAGACAAGGACTCGACCACTTGAGACAAGTGCAGTTAAATACCTATTGAAACTGAAAAAGGTGTTATAAGTGGTACTCGTAGTTGATGCCGTAAATGCCCGATTTACGGGATCAGTTATGTCTATCGTTATTAGTGAAACGGGTTACTGGTGAGTAAATGATCGTTTATAGATTCTGCTACAGGACAGTGTACTAATCAGAACGATGAAGAACGATCACCGATATGAATATACGGCTAAACCGATAACGAGATTACCGTAGGGCGGGAGGCAAACCTCCTCAACTACGTGAAAACAGAGACGACTGCTTTTGTATTCAGACAGCTTAGACCCGATAATCTACACGAACAAAGTTTACCGAACTGTTAAATTCATCATCTCTGTTAGTGTTCAACAAAGATCAGTTAACTCTGCAACCAGGCCAAACTTTTAATTTGGAATCACATCTAGCAGAAGTGAACATATGAGAACATACTTTTGTTTTCATTTTTTTCTCACAACCATCCGTTTCTGTGAACAGAAATCAATTACAGAAATGTATTTTAGGTTTGAGAAAAAGCCTGGCTGACTCTTCTTACTGATTCTTAGCCAACCTCAATTACACTCGTGTTTCAGATGAATGTTTTACACCATTCGAAAAATCTACCAGATAATCTGTCCAGTGTTGAATTCTGCCAATCTTTTGGGATATTCATTTCTAGACAAATTTATGCTCTGTCTTAAAACAATTTGGAGGAAACCCCAACCGTTAGCACATAAATATACTTGTCATGTAGGAACAATTTAAGCTTACAAAATACTTTGTATCTGGTAAGGACGAATGATTCTTTAGAGTACACACAACGCATTCTCATCAATAGTGGAAAACACCATTAGCTGCCGGATAGTCGTTTATTTACATTCTATTTTTCGAAAATGGTTTGTTTGGGACTTTTCGTTTTTGACGATGATATGATCCTAGGTCCATCAAATCTGTAGTGACACGGGTACATGAACAACGACAACATTGCTTCTGACCCATACCTTTGCACATCCTTTAAAAGCATTGCTTTGAGATATTACTTTATTACTTTATATTTAAACTGTAGTCTTCCCGCTAAAATATATAAATTAATGGCACATCTGATTGGCTGATCATATGACGGTGCCTTTTTTTCACTTTATTAAGGGCTCTGACTGGAAAAAAATTATTGAATTAATCTATAAATCAAGATTAAGTAACCTTGAATTATCTCACTTTTTATTGTTTCCCTTCCCTACTGAGCAGAATGCTTGACATTTTCTAAAGAGATTTTTAGGGAGCTACTTACTAAGTATCATGTCTTTCCTCATGCCGACAGTGAAGCACTTGGCAAGGCGGCATTTCTTACAGAATGACCGCGACTCTATGTTGACGTCACATTTTCCTTCACAGCGCCCTCTGATGGTCTGCAAGGAGAATTTAATACATAAAAGAACATATTGATATTCTATTGGAATTATTTCAAGGACGCCTATGTAATTATTAGAGTATCATATTCCACGTATTAAGTGACACACAATGCCGTGGCTTTACATGGTTCACAGAAGGTGTGTCTTGACTTTACCATTATGTAACACATATCTATGTAATATCAATCGTGTTATAACGGAGTGTGGCATGCTCGAGAAAGTTATCTCGTCTAAATAAATGTCAAGTATGAAATACGAGGACAGTACATCGATTTCTCATAAATTTGATCCAGATTGCCGTATTCTGAATCTAAAGAAAACAAATGAGAGAGAGAGGTAAGCCTCCCTTGCTTCATTACCCATGTCCAACAAGAATCTTGAAATATTCATAGCAAAAAACAATATTTGGGTTTTTTTTTCTGTCCTCTGCTTTCATGGCCTTTGGCTTATACTGGGTAGGAATGTTCACTCTCCTTCTCTTCAATGCCAATAAGCAATGCATTTAGACTTATAGCAACACGAAGTAAGGACAGATATATAATTTCACTTAAGTATATAAAAAAAAAAAAAAAAAAAAAAAAAAAAAGAAAACCCCCCAACAACAACAAAATAGACCAACAGACCCACCGACCGATATGTTCAAAGCAATACGCCCCCTTCTTGGAAGAAAGTGGGCATAAAACAAGCCTTTAAAGATAATTTACTAGAAAACTTTAACCATTGCTTCTAACTTCATGACTTGATATTACCGGTCTGGCTTGCTAGTCCATATGCTGTATGTGAGGCCAAGAAAATCAAAAATCTGTTTCGGCGAATGCTTCAGCGACAGCAGCATCAAATGGATTGGTATTTTATCTTAAGATAAGACAACAAGGCCAATCATCCTTATGTGTTTTCCCTTAAAAAGCTTGACCTACCGTCTCAGTTCTGAGGTACACCAGACGTATACATTATTTCTGGACATAAGCTTCACATGCATCAAATATTCCAATCAAACTTACGTAATAACATCTAACATTCTTGGTTTCGCAAATAAAACCATCATAAAATTTCCGCATACAAGATGTTCTTTGAAAATCATTTTTATTGAAAGTTTAGTATAATTTTAGACTGACAGCATAGACGAAGAAATAACCGATTTAAGAGCGTTTTAGTAGTTGTGGAAATTAAGTTAAAAAGCCGAAGTACGGAGTAATGAAATAAAGAAGATGTATTTTCCTTCGTTATGAGAAATGTCACATGGGGATTGCAATATATGATGTTAAAGAGCACAGCATCAGATATAATCTGCATTTTACAGGTCTGTGTGCTTGTTTGCGAGCTTTCTTTTTCAATATCGATCACCATAGCTAATGAATAAATGGATGAACAGACCAAAGAATAACTAGATCATATTTCTAGAACATATCCCTCCGCTAAGGGTTTCCCCATCCTACTCTACTTTTCTTCACATCTTCCTCGATCATTAGCAAATGGAACTGACATTCAAATTCACAATTTAAACTGACATTGCTAAAAATAACAGGAAATACCTACCGTGTCATTTCTTTAGTTATTTTCGTTCTGTGTTAAATATGACCCTATAAAATCCTGTCTATCTCAGAGCAAATTATACAGTAATAATGTTGTGATAAAGATAAATATTCTTTTACAGGTTTTGGCTCTCAGATAACACAGACTCTATAATATAGAATACTGTTAAACAATGTATTAATCAACAGTTATGTGATTCACTTCTTTGATTATATAAAGACAAACACATTTGATAGAGAAAACACTAGGTCTGCTCCTATTGCTCCTATTGTTGCGGCTACTTTCCTAACGTGAATCGATTATGCTGTTTAATCAAATCATAAGATACTTGTAATATCAGTTCTCGCCCCTATTACTGAACGCCGTACCAAAATGTAAGGGGAAATGTGGACAATCAATCTTTAATCATTCTGTCACAAAGTATTATACATAAAAAGTTTTATTTTTATGTCTCCGGATTGATGAAAGTTAATGAAAGACATCAGTATCAAATTAAGAAAAATAGTTAAATTATATCAGTCAAAGCTTTCAAGATAGCTTCCTGCTTCAGGTAACTTTTTTTAGGTAATTTATTTTTCGTAGATTCAAGTAACTTATTTTTGTCGTAGTTTCAGGTTACTTATCATTGTCGTAGATTCAGGTAACTTTTTTTGTCGCAGATTCAAGCAATTTATTTTCGTCGTAGATTCAAGTAACATATTTTCGCCGTAGATTCAGGTAGCTTATTTTTGTCGTATTTTCAGATAACTTATTTTTGTCTTAGATTCAGGTTACCTTCTTTTGTCGTAGATTCAAGTAACTTATTTTCGTCGTAGATTAAGGTATCTTAATTCAGCCGTAACTTCAGGTAACTTATTTTTGTCCTATCTAAGTCGTACATTCACTCCAGTCATTGTCTTAAAACTACCATGCTTTCTGTTGAAAATGGTGTTATTCGGTCACCCTGTTATGGGAGAGACATAATGGTAATTTCAAGAACACAAAGGATGAAAACTTATTTCCGTCGTATTTTCAGGTAACTTATTTTGTCGTATTTTCAGGTAACGTATTTTTGTCCTATCTAACTCATATATAAATTCTAATCATCGTCCTAACACTACCACATTTTCTGATAAAAATGATGTTATTCGGTCACCCTATTATGGGAGTGACTTAATGGTAATTTCAATAACACAAAGGATAAAAACTCCCTTAAATATAACATAAATCATTTTACATTTTTATTGCTAGAGTTTCTGACATGAAACTCAACCAGAAAGACTTAGAAAAGCACAAACAATATCGATAGTTCATTCTTATTTCAAGAGAAATTGGAAACTTTTTACAAATCCCTTCTGCACAATGGACGATAGAGTCATTGACATTTTATAGCACATGATTATTTTGAGTAATATTGACTTTCAATGCCATAGAATATCCACGTTATGTAATACTCTGTAGGAAAACGGTTATGAAATATCACTTTATGACCATGCATCCAACGAACATCATTTTCATAGATAATACGAAAGACGAGGATGACTGATAAGCTGAAGATCAAATGGCGCTGTGTGACGTGTATCTGGGGGCACTGGGATGCTGAATAACTTGCCTGACAAAAGATGGTTGCTTTTAGTACGGGTGCACGTAGCTTTCAGCAATGCTTCAGTCATATCGCTACATGGAAGATAAGGTGACCAACTTATAAAACAAAGTGGCGCAATCCAGAAAATCGAACCTGGCCCGTGTCCATCGCAAGCAAAGTGCTTCACCACCACTCGAAATCTACCCCCGCTTGACGGATGATTCTAAGGACTATATCTATGATCTATAAAGAGAAACGTTTCAAAATGTGTAGGGTACAATTTTCAATCTTAAAACTCCATAGCCTATTGGAGCACATATGCACTGTCGTTCATGATTAAATGAAAAAATTATACGAATCGGGCGTAAAACATTTTAACAAGTAGGCATATACTGCTCACATGAACACAATTTGCTCATTAACAATCAACCAACTGTTTGAAGAAATTCGCAGATACATGCATTCTCATATTTACTGCATTTTGACAACTGAGAAAAAAGAATGTGCTTCTATACAAGGAATAAATCCAGAAAATTAAAAAAAAAAACATTGAAAAAAATTTTTTTTTTCAAAATATCTTTTAAATAATATCAAAAATCTTGTTTTCGTGTAAAATGCACAAAACACCTTTTTATGCCTTTAGGAGGTTTAAATCGCTTTCCTTCAGCATGGCATGCAGTGACTGGCCTTTATCAAAATTTCTAGATGTTCTCTAATAAATCTATCTATGCCTCCATCGGTATTTGAACCAGTAACATTAAGCATGTCAAAATTGGCACTTTAACTTAAATTGAGCAGAAAACTTTCACATGACACGTTCAAATCACCCTTAAAATAGAAATTTTAAATAAATGATTTATTGCTTTTTTTGCATTGAACAAATAAATACAGAAACACAAAGACGGGCGGAATAGCATATAAATATGTTTTATTGCATCTCTGTATAAAACGAATCAGTAAATTCACACAAAGATGTGTAAAAGGATGAAGTCTGATAATAATAAAATAAAGCAGAAAAAAACCTCAAACACTTAATTTCAGAAAGGGGAAAATCAACTCTTTTTGTCAGACACCTTTCTAGATAACTCTGATGCATACGGTTTGATACTCTGTGCAGTCAGCCTGAAGAAGTGTGTCAAAGGAGGTATCCTCTGAGACATACGTCATCCAGGCCAGGATTGACAGCTTGACCAATCGGGTATAAAACAGCCATATCTGTAGGGGGAACTTTCATACCTCATTCCAAGTTTCCACAAAAATCATTTCATTAGTGCTGAAGCAGACGTCCATCAAAAATATAAAAACATAACCCCTCACTCTCCGTTTTCAATCTTTAAAAATTCCTAGAAATTATTTTTGTATTCTATGTTTTTCCAATTCATTACAATAAAATCAGTTAAAATTTACAAAATTAATGCATTATAAGAAACCAGAGAGAGATACAGAGAAAGAGAGAGAGAAAATATTTTATAATGAAACCCAAACTCGCTAAAACTCTTAAGAGACCCTTCTAGGGCCTACGTTGCCCTGCCCTGAATGACCTTTGTGTAACTTGAAAGGGCTTTATTACTGGAGTATGCATGAGAGTCCTATCTCTCACGATTCAAAAGTTATGGCGAAATATTCGCAACAGACAAACACACAAACAGACAGGTAACAAAAACGGAGTAGTCCGTATTTCCAACCACCTGCATAATGACACAACACCTGACACACGTAACATGGGTGTTACAATTGCAAGTCAAGCTCGTTTATACCCCAACTACAAATAGAGAAAGAGTGAGAGTCGATACACCATTTCTGATGGGATTCGAACCCTGGACTGTTCTACTTGCAGCGCTATGACACCCCAATGAAACAAATTGTTCCATGCGTCGAGCGGGTCTGCTGTACAGATAAAAGCATCAGTGCACTGCATGAAAAGAGCCACAGGGAAGCGGCGATGGCAATCAAACCTCTCTCGCACCGCTAACCGATTCCAAAAGCTTGGTGTGACGTAAATGCAGAAACAATATATTGCTACTGAAATAATCGAGCGTCTTTAGTGGCAAAGTATGTCTGTCATCGTGGCATGGCTTTGTGTTGACACGAGTCTCCGTTTAAGCCCTCGACCATGAAGAAAAGATCAAATTTACTTCGCAGTATGAAGTATTATGACAAATGAAGATGTCCCGGATGTTTCCTTGGCGAAGAGAAAGCTCTGATTAACGTCATTCATATGTTTGAAAACGTAATAATTACATCTTTTATATATGTGTATCTACGAGGAAAACGGCAATCAAAGTGTTCATTTCTTTCAAGGACGAAAGGAAGGATTGTCTTTATCTTGTAAAAGGTCCATAAATTGCATCTCCGTTTCTATTATTTCATAATATGTGCCATCTGCTAAACAAAACACTGATTCAGACTCAACAAAAAAAAAAAAATAATAATAATAAATATAAATAATAATAAAAAAAAAACCCAGATTGTCCGAAAAATATTTGGTTGACTGCCGGGGCAGAAAACAGAACATAAAATCCGTGCAGCTAGAAAAATATAAACATACATAGCTTTTACTCATTTTGTTTTTAAATCACATCGTTAGTTGGAAGCAACCCCTTTAACAAAGTAAAGCAATCCAAGAATCGAACCTGGAGCGTCCGTGCCGCAAATCTCCTTCACCCACAAGATCATGACCTAGGGATGAGGTAGAGGTCTGCACCGATGTAATTAAGAATTTTATGTATTTGTGAAGGAATGTGAAAATCAAGTATGAAAAACAGTATGGATGTTTGGTTATTTAAAAGCCAAAATACGAAATGAAAGCATTGATTTTGAAGAGATTATATGTGAAATACGAATCTTTTTCTTTATCCTTCAATAGGGTAAAGAGCTTTGTTCGTGACCGAAAAGTCCCATGTTCGAATACCACAGGTGGCTTTCGAAATCTGAGGTACCTGCAACTTTAGAGGTGGCACGTAAAAGATCCCTCACTCCTTTGGGTGGGTCCGTTGCAAAGGTCTTAATAGACGATTTTCATACTTTACATGACATAAGCGGCCCAAGACCCAACATGTTACATTTTTCCTAGATAGTGACTAAAAATAAAAAAAAAAAAAATCCCGGCAAAGAGTTGCATGTCGGGTCTTGCGCCGCTTATATCATGTAAAATATGAAGATCGTCTACTTCTACGCAGAGCATCTGTCGGAGGTCGTCATCACATGGGTGAAATCCTCGATAACATGGGCGTAATGATTTGTGGGAATCGAATATAGTCCCAAATTAAAATGAGAGTTGTCAGAAGACAACAAAGCTCGCCGACGCAGATCATATTCATTTCAGAGACGTTACAAGCAAAAGATTTATAACTGTGTAATGTGTTTTGAATAGGAAGTAAAGGTTCGAAGTCAAGGTCACGAGATAAAAAAAGATGGCACTAAAATATAAATAAAACTTGCGAAGACATTACAGATTTAAGAATTATTTGAGTATATGTGAGAATATTCATTACAACAAGGGGATTTCCACTACTAAAAATAGATTTTGAGAACTACTAAATGATATTTGGTTTGAGTCGAAATAACCAGAAAAATAATCCGTCATGCCTTGACAAATATTTAAGATAATGAATGAATAAAGCTGAGGAAAAGCAGCACAACTATGTATGGGATATCATCCAACGAAACAAGGAATACGTGGTAAGACCTCAACGTCATGTGAATAGGGTTCAAAACTATAAAACATGAGAGCAAAAGGAATCTAATGACAAAAAGGTCACAATTTCCTTCTCCACGTGATTCTAAGTTTTATTAGCAATATATGCTAAACTCGGTCATTACTACCACATCATCAAATTCAAACCGGTTCGTTTGCGTCAAATAGCATGCTGATTTGCATCCAAAATAAACACAGATACATGATAAATAATATCCATATTACCTATATAAATCGTATATCAAAGAACCAACGGGCAATGATGGAAGCCTCTTCCTATAAAGTACTGGTGAGAGCATAGAAATACAAGTAGTAATCATACACAGAAGAAATGATTGTCTAACTTTGGTGAATAATGATTGAACGCGGGCTTCTAAGAATGGCAGCTATAAGAAACAATCCCTCAGACAGATTTACTCTGTGGGTAAACAAACCTTCAGACAGATGTGCTTTCTAGGTTAACGAACCCTTAGACAGATTTAAACTGTCGGTGAACAAGCCCTCAGACAGATTTACACGGTAGATTAACGAACAGTTAGACAGATTTATACTGTCAGTGAACAAGCCCATAGATAGATTTACACGGTAGATTAACGAACCCTTAGACAGATTTAAACTGTCGGTGAACAAGCCCACAGATAGATTTACAAGGTAGATTAACGAACCCTTAGACAGATTTAAACTGTCGGTGAACAAGCCCATAGATAGATTTACACGGTAGATTAACGAACTCTTAGATATATTTGAACTGTCGGTGAACAAGCCCGCATAGATTTTCAAATTACACTGTAAATTAGCGAACACTTGACAGATTTGAACTGTCAGTGAACAAGCCCTCAGACAAATTTACATTGTAGATTAACGAACCCTTAGACAGGTTCAAACTGTCGGTGAACAGACACTTAGACAGATTTAAGTCGTAGGCAAAGAAATCCTCAAACAGATTCATACTGTGGGTAAACAGATTCATACTGTGGGTAAACAGATTTAGATTTAACTTGTGGGTAAACAGATTTATACTATGGGTAAACGAACCTTCAAACAGTAGCTATAGCCAAGTCGAAATAATTTTGAAAATGAGATATGCGATGAAAGCCTTGCTTAAATGCAGAATATAAACTCAGACCCTATAGGGCTAGAGGTATATACACTTTGCCTTCCATTGTATACAATCACGTGGTATATAAGCTTCGATCACTACTAAGTACAAACACCCATAATGCATCATGTTGTCCCGTTAAAAATCTGAAATGAAGAGCAATATTCATTACTGGCGAGCACTATCTCACCTCCTTTTCCCCAGAGGTCTATGTTCACTCTTGTCAATTCACAGCAAAAAGTGACGTTAAAGAGATTTTTATCATCTATTATTTCAGAACAATGGAAAAATTATTTTGAAGCTAAATTCAGTAAAAGATCAATCATCTGCCAGACAAACATGACACAGTTTGAAAAGTGCCAAGTGAGCGACGATGAGGTCAATAGCTTTTAAAATCATGCAACATTTCAGAAAGTGATAGCATGACAAAATTATGGCTGAACCACCTCAGCAGTTTTAAATCAAAATACGGAATGCCATATAAAATCTGCAAAAAGGAAAACTAAACAGGAAACAAAACAAAGAGCAAATGTGAAATCCCCCTCCCCCAGGAGGGAGTAAAATCAGGTTCCCATGGAGAAAGAGCTTCTCCTGCTTGTTATTCATACCCGTCACTTTATGTATCTCCGATGCCAAATAATGAACAATACGGTCATGTAAGACGCAAATGCTGTGAATGATATGAGATCTACGCACCCTTAATTCCATTGGTAACAGTGTACTAAGAAGTGTACTGTAAGGTAGCC
The DNA here is from genome assembly GCA_035048485.1 of Pteria penguin. Classification (NCBI taxonomy): domain Eukaryota; kingdom Metazoa; phylum Mollusca; class Bivalvia; order Pterioida; family Pteriidae; genus Pteria; species Pteria penguin. The sequence continues at coordinate 12,102,031 of CM068589.1, forward strand.
ATTCTACGCGCCCTTAATTCCATTGGTAACAGTGTACTTAGAAGTGTACTGTAAGGCAGCCATTCTACGCATCCTTCATTCCATTGGTAACAGTGTACTAAGAAGTGTACTGTAAGGTAGCCATTCCACGCACCCTTCATTCCATTGGTAACAGTGTACTAAGAAGTATCTTATTAGATAGCCATTCTACGCAAACTTAATTCCATTGGTAACAGTGTACTTAGAAGTGTACTGTAAGGCAGCCATTCTACGCATCCTTCATTCTATTGGTAACAGTGTACTAAGAAGTATCTTGTAAGACAGCTATTCTACGCATCCTTCTTTCCAATGGTAACTGCGTACTATAAAATGTCCTGTAAGGCAGCCATTCCACGCATCCTTAATGCCGATGGCGGGAGCATCAATGGTCCATTGGACTGAACCTGGTTCCAAAAGGGGAATATACATGAAGGTTTGCTAGCAGTGATGTACTGATGAGACTCGCTTTGTATAATGACTTTAAATTGTTTGTATACGGATAAATAAAAAAAAATAGCCATTACCCACCCGCTCACTGGCGGGAAACTGTCAGAGGGAAAGCTTAGCTTTTCTCTATTTTCTGAATTCCAAGGTCAAGTCCAGTGTAAAAGACAAAATGTCAAACGCTAACCAGATGAAAGCTCTGGTCACAATGGATCTACATGTGAAATCACTATCTCTAATATTTCAAAAGAAAGAAAACGCCGAGGTAATTTTTTTAAAAGTAGGTCAGAGTTCAAGATCAAAGTAAATATAGAACATATATATCTTTTAATTTCGACAACGTATGTCTCTTTAGTGATGCTCGTGGCCAAATGATTTGAATTATCAAAATATATAAGTATTTGAAGAGCAGTGTTGAAACCAAAATGACCGAAAAGTGAACCAAAGAATCTATCTAAGGACAGAGCTATGCATAAGGGAGATACTCCTTAGTTTTAGAATGTCAAGGTATCAAATGAAAGCTCTTACACGAGGGATCAATGTGTGAAATATCAAAGAAGTATCCCTATTGGTTTAAAAGATAAAGCCCAGGTTAATGTATAGAAAAGTTGGTCAATGTCCAAGGTCAAGGTCACAAGGTTAAGTCATGGTAACAGATAAAAATTCTCATGATAAAGCTATATGTAAAGTATCAAAACCCTATCCCTATTCTGCTATTGGTGAAAAAGATATTGCCCAAGTTTTTGAAAAGTAGGTCAAAGTCCAAGGCAAGATGTCAAAAGTCGTGGTATCAAATGAAAGCTCTTGCCTTGAGGAAAGGAATAATTCACAGTTTAATTCGAGATTTATTGTATTCGACCTTATACGATGATTAGTCATTCGATTAGTATTACCACTCCTTTTGTTTATTCTTAGCGTTTTGCCTACAATAGGAAAACATTCTTGCACTATCGTTATGCTGAATTATGGTCATCGGTTTGGTAAAACAGACCACCCTTGCACCAGAGATACATCTATAGACGATGAGTCGTATACACGATTAATGCTTGGATATCTAATATTAACTTCTTTTCCCGCATTAGTAACCTACTTGGGTAAATGGAACACCCAGTTTAGGAGAAGTACTGTGAGTGCTGCATGGACCAAACTTGCACCAATGACATGACTGTCTTGAAATGAAGAGATGCATAATTTTGATTTGACCTACTTATTCAAATAAGACTTGCATACGTGCTATGGCTGTGACATATTTTTTTTCCATTTGGCATTTGAAATGACACTTATTACACGTTTTATGAGTACTGTTCTGCCAGCGAACTGATGCATCATTATTTTCCTTATTTAATCATATCATGCAGTCGTAACAGATTTTAAAGAACTACTGCTCCACAATCTTTTTTCAGTTTTGCGCTATATATATATATATATATATATATATATATATATATATATATATATATATATATATATATATATATATATATATATATATATATATATATATACACCTTTTTTTTTTACTCTTCTAGCTGGGTCATTTTCCTTTGCTCTATATATATTTTGGAATTCAAATTTCAGTCTTGAACATCAACACAAAGAAACAAACTTCATCAAAAATGAAACCCGGTCCATAAAATTCATTTTGAGATACTTGGTTTCACACACATCACTGGTCTGTCGAACAGATTGCCATTAATTTTGAAAACCTTTTGTGTATCTTTAAATCGCACTGACCATAAACTAACTGATGCAAAAACCTCGTTTCATAGGATACATAATAAGACAATCTCTAATGTTTTAAATGGCAATATAAACATAAAAAAGTAATAAATAATGCATTGTGAGGATAAAGCAACCCTAATCCGTGCGTCAACGAACTCCTCTTCCTTTTCACCTCATCCACTCTGTTAACAGAAAACAATTCTTTGGGGATACTTTCTCCTCCCATTAAACCTGATTATAATATACATATAAGGTAAAAACGTCCCAATGCAAACGAAATCGATATTGATCTTCGTGGAATTTTGTTAAAACAATCATTTTGTTGGTGATATCGCGGAAGTCTGAGCGATACCTTTTATATAATGCTAGGTTCGCCAGGACGCAGACTTGTACTGCCGTCAGAGGGTTTAATTAGATGTGATCAGTTACTACAACAGGTGCGCAGAGTTTCACAACCGTAGAACATACTTTGCGTACAAACGCGCGTGCTGCTCTATGAATAGATTAAGATCGCAATATTGGTATCATTCGCGTATATATAGTTATATAGATATCGGTCAATGACCCCGTTGTCAACTATGTATAAAGAATAGCGACAACTTAATAGAACTTATATAGGTCAACGATCTCAATGTTGCTCGCGCTTTACGAGTAGACATGACCTAATTACCATGTGTGAGGCAAGTCAAGAACATGACCTAATTGTCATTAACTTATACAGGTCAACGACCTCATTGTGCCTTATATAAAGGTCAATGACCTCATTGACCCATATAAAGGAATACGACACAATGTCAATCACACTTATTATGTAGGTCAATGACCTAGTCGCACACCAAATATTCAGGTCAATGAGCATGACGTAACTAGGGCATATTTGATCTATTGGTTCAGCGCTTGATATGCTATGTAGACGATTCAATTTCGATTTACGCACAGCGCCATTATTTGAAAGAGGATTATTATTGTTTACTACCGAGTTCGAGAGAGGCTTGGTGTGATGGTTAATTGCTTAAATTGCGGCTCAGGCGATCCGGATTCGATTCCTAGACTGCACATCTATGTTTAAGAGATAAGGTATCTTCTGCTTCTACTTAATTCTGAAAACATTGCCTTTCTCCTCTACATTGGTTTCAAGACGAGTAACAGTTAAAAAGCGAATCCGTAGAAGAAGTAGATTTCGACATTTGCTATCACCCGCTTTGTGGATGTTCCCAACAAATTATCCACCCACAGGAAAGACTTACAGAAAGACTGCATATGTGCCAGAAACAGTTCGCGGAACCGTCTCTGCCAGAAAGACTGCATACGTGCCAGCAACAACTCACGGATCGTCACTCTCAGAAATACTACACACATGCTAGCAACAGTTCGTGGACACGTCACTGTCAGAAAGACTGCATATGTGCCAGCAACAGTTCACGGAACCGTCACTGTTAGAACGACTGCATATGTGCCAGCAACAATTCACAGAACCGTCACTGCCAGAAAGACTGCATATGTGCCAGCAACAGTTCGTGGTACCATTACTGCCAAAAGAGTACATATGTGCCACCAGCGGTTCGTGTAAAAGTCACTTCCAGAAAGACTGCACACGTGCCAACAAAAATTCGCGGTACCGTCACTGTCAGAAAGACTGCATATGTGCCAGCAGCAGCTAGCGAAACCGTCACTGCCAAAATATCAGAATACATATCAAAGACGTTCACTATATTTAGCAGCAACTAATATCTCAGCTTCAAAGAGTACCATCACGTCAAAATTAAAGCCGGACACGGTAATCCGTGGGGGCGTGTTTTTCCTCGGAGTAGAAAAGATATGAACACATTAAAGAACTATTAGACATTTGATTTTTTCAAATATTCTAAAATCAATCTGTTTAAGTGCTTTAATTCCAACATATCATTTAAATCAATGTTCCTGTGTTTGATAGCAACTGCTTATTTGTATACTAAATTGAAAGAAAATCTCAAAAAGTCAGAAATATCTGTTCCATACACTACTGCAATTATATATCATGCAATCATCAATCATATTAATAGCCCCCCCCCCCCCCCCCCCCCCCAAAAAAAAAAAAAAAAAAAACAACATCTTTCATCCTTGCTATTGTTACTAATTATTTCATATCTTGATGTAATTGATGATTTATCTTTGGAGTCTGTCTCAGACAATACCCGGCTTGTTACAATATAACATATATCTCGAGAATCCAAATTTTGGCATGTTTTCGCGTGTTTTAACACTTATCAACACCACGACATCCACCGTCATTCTCGTACCTAGTTCCAAGACAAACATCGTCTCGATACGCTCCAAGTACTGGGCTATACCTCGGTGTCGCCATATAACCTGGAACTTGATGACAGCGACGTCAAACCTACATCGGTCAACCCACAAATCGTGCTTTCATTCGTATTAATACGTAAATTATATCAGTGCCGTAACCTGGACACAGCAATTGCCGAACATGTCAGGTTTATATACACTTTTGACATGTACCTCATCAGGAAAACATAAGGAAAAGATAAAAACATCTGCCTCCTAATTCATGCATATAGAACAGAAGTCCCCGAAAGGCACTGTTAATAATGTAATGAAAATGTAGTGAAAAAAAGAATAAAAATCACAAGAACTTTCCAGTACAGTGATGTTGGGATATCGACTTATGGCGGTACATTGATATGACAGTAGTCAATCTATTGGTATTGCTTGGACACATTCAACACCAAAACCCCTCCTACTGTAATGCAGCACTTCGTATCATGTCAAATTCAATATTACGCCAATCTTTGTGAGAGCTACTATTCCTGTCCCTCCTTAAGTTTGTGTTTTTGGCTTATCAGGTTTGAGAGTTCCTATTTCTCTCCCTCCTTAAGTTTGTGTTTTGGGCTTATCAGGTTTGAGAGTTCCTATTTCTCTCCCTCCTTAAGTTTGTGTTTTGGGCTTATCAGGTTTGAGAATTCCTATTTCTCTCCCTCCTTAAGTTTGTGTTTTGGGCTTATCAGGTGAGGAAATTCTATGGTCGTTACGAGACTCTTATTACTCCATATGATATCTCGTTATCCAGACTTTTAAATGATATCCTGGACTGAGACCGATTCCGATCATTTTACACAGATTTGACACCTTCTTTACTAGAAGGTTACCTACTTCGACTTCTCCATATATAAATACATATGGAATTTACACGATCTGACTCTTTCTACTGGGTATATGTGACGGGTGTTGCTAGCAAGCAGGAGATGCTCACTATCCCCGGGCACCTGATCTCACTCCATCACAGGGGTTCACATATGCTCTTCAAGTAGACATATTTTGTTATTTTCCATTTGTTTTTCATTTTCACTGATTTTGTATGTCCTCTGGTTTTATGATTTTTGGACTTGTGCTTTGGATTTATCCATCATCTTTACATTTGAGAGTTCCTATTTCTCTCCCTCCTTAAGTTTGTGTTTTGGGCTTATCAGCTTTGAGAGTTCCTATTTCTGTGCCTCCTTAAGTTTGTGTTTTTGGCTTATCAGGTTTGAGAGTTCCTATTTCTCTCCCTCCTTAAGTTTGTGTTTTGGCTTATCAGCTTTGAGAGTTCCTATTCCTGTCCCTCTTTAAGTTTGTATCAGGTTTGAGAGTTCCTATTTCTGTCCTTCCTTAAGTTTGTGTTTTGGCTTATCAGGTTTGAGAGTTACTATTCCTGTCCCTCCTTAAGTTTGTGGTTTGGCTTATCAGGTTTGAGAGTTACTATTTCTGTCCCTCCTTAAGTTTGTGGTTTGGCTTATCAGGTTTGAGTTACTATTTATGTCCCCCCTTAAGTTTGTGGTTTGGCTGATCGGTTTGAGAGTTACTATTTCTGTCCCTCCTTAAGTTTGTGTTTTGGCTTATCAGGTTTGAGAGTTCCTATTCCTGTCCCTCATTAAGTTTGTGGATTTGGCTTATCAGGTTTCAGAGTTACTATTTCTGTACCTCCTTCAGTTTGTGGTTTGGCACATTAAGTTTGAGAGTTACTATTTCTCTCCCTCCTTAAGTTTGTGGTTTGGCTTATCAGCTTTGAGAGTTACTATTTCTGTCCCTCCTTTTGTTTTAAATAGCAACTACTCTGATTATGCTGCAACATCTGTCTAATATTGATTAAAATCAGGTCGCGTGCCACCTTATGAATACATGCAACACATGTGAGATGTAGGCCAAATTCATTGTGAAACTTACTTACAGATGAAGGGCTTAGTGCAAGTGAAATAGGGGTCGAATCATGAAAGCCTGACTCCAACTCGTTTAAGATAAACTTGGTAAAAACAAATCATGCTTTGCATAGCATGTGTGTTACAAGCCACATTCACCATGCACTCTACGTAATGCCATTAGAAGCACCACTGGACCCGATAAACTTCAGTAAGTCGTAGCCTAGTATATGGCAATGGTGATTATTACATAGAAGTAGAAATAAAGAAGATAGATGCACGACGTATTAGTTCAGTTTAATGTCAATGAATAGAGGGTGGTATGAAATGCCTGGATGTTGGAACATATTATAATTATCATTATTGATACTGATATCATTATTTCAGTATTAAAAAAAAACAAGAGGCCCAAGTAGGCCTATATGGCTCACCTGACTACCTGGATGATCAGTCATGCAGGAAGGAAGAATTAACTTATTTTTGCATTACTGTGACTAAGTCAACACAAATGTTGAAAATATGTCAAATTTTATTTCGAACCAGAATAAAAACAATACTTTTTTGCACATCCACTCAGGTGATTTTGATACTAAGCATTTGTTTTGTCTCTGCAAGATGTGATTCAGGGCTACAAGTTAGTCATTTTCTTGAGGTGAAGCCTTTTGTTGACTGATTTCAGGTCTGGGTCATGAACAACAATTTTTCAAATACTGTCCAGATCCAACTTAAAATGGCCTAATTTCATATGTTGACAAACATCTAAAACCTTATTTAGATGTGTAAAGAAATGAAAAAAAAAATGTTTGACCACTGCTGGATTTGAACTGCTACTCTCCATATTTTAATTACCAAGTGGTATATATACCATTGTGAGACCTAGTTTATAGACATGGTGGCATTATCTGTTGACCAATTTGGATGAAATGTACAAAATTGATAGAGGACCTATAGTACTTCATGTATACCATGTTTCATTAAAATCTTTCATGTGGTATAACAACAGAAGTTAAAAATGTGAAGAATTGTCCCTATACACTCTCATTTGGAAGTCTTAAAAAATTCATAGAAAATCCAAAAATTGAGATATTGACAAAATTCTTTCAAAGTAACATTCCTTACCATAATTATGGTCACAATAGTCCATAAAAAGTCTCATTACAAATTAACTAGGAAATATAACACTTTTCTGCATTGAAATCACTAAGTCCAAACAAATGTCCGAAAAATATTTTTAAAATTTGATTTTGCAAGGGAACCAAAATGACAGTATGTCTTCACTCATCCCTCCAGATTATTTCTATGCATTCTGCTTGTCTATGTATCTAGCCAGTATGAAGAAGAATATTGTCAAAGGAGGGTACTCTTTGACTATGGTGGCGCCATCTGTAAAGAGGTCTGGACGAAAACAACAGAGTTTGAAGGGGATCATAAGTGATTCATTTCTACCAAGATTTATTAAAATCCTTCCAACAGTTTTGTAGAAAAAGTTGAAAATGTGAAAAATGGCCAATCCCCCCTTTTTATTTCCTTACCATAATTGTGATCAAAATAGTCATTAAGAAATCATCAATATCAATTAACTGAAAAACATGACACATTTCAGCATTAAAATGACTAAGTCCAAAAACACGTCAAAAAAGCGTAAATTTCTATTTGACGGATCTTAACCCCGAACACAGTTTTTGATAACCCATCCTTATAGATCGTTGAAATGCAATTAGTTTCCCCATTTATGAACTGGTTCTGGAGGAAAAAATTTTTGAAGAGGGGTACCGTTTTGGGCACTTTTGGCCCCACCCTGGATCCACCCCTGAGGGAATCTGGATCCTGAACACAATTTTAGTAGGGGACCTTAAGTAAATCATATATACAAACTTTGATTCAAATCTATAATGCAGTTCCTGAGAAGAAATTGAAAATGTGAAAAAGTTAACGACGGATGGACGGACGACGACGATGCACTATGACTATAGCTCACTTGAGCCTTTGGCTCAGGCGAGCTAACAAGAGCAACGCCTGCGCAGCATATGCCCTACCCCACACCCCTGGTTATTTCTGTAACGTGGGCATAAAGGACTGACACTCCTTTCAATTTTAACTCTATCGGTAATTTTCGATTATTCAGCATTGAATCGGAATCAGCACATTATCCGAATCAGTATCTTTTCAGTGATCATCGGCGATAATTTTTCACTGTGCATAATAAAACTTGACCTAGATATCTTCATGATGTATCTTTATACTAAACATCATTTCAATATCTTTATCCATTCTAGAGTAATGAGCTGAAAATGCATATTTTAAAAAAATTTCGAAGTCCAGAGGGGATAACTCTGACAAAAATAATTGAACCACATTTAAATAATAACTTATTAATTTGACCTAGATATCCTTAAAAAGTATCTGTATACAAAATATCAGTTTAATATATAAGCCGGCGTGGCCTAGTGGTATCGCGTTGGACTCCTGATCGGGAGGCCGGGGTTCGAGTCCCGCTCTGGTCATGCCGGTGTCATGTCTTTCGGACGAGACAGTAAAAACAGAGGCCCCGTGTCGTGGTATGCATGACGCGTTAAAGATCCCTCACTGCTTCGGGTGGGTCCGTTGCAAAGGTCAAAATTTGTATGCCCCCCACATCAGGCAGATGCCGTCAGCATATACGTGAAATATTCGAGGTGTGACGTAAAAAATCAATCAATCAATCAATCAATCAGTTTAATATATATATATATATATATATATATATATATATATCTAGAAAATGAAGTGAACTGCTAATTGTATGAAATTTTCAAAGTCTAAGGGGGATAACTCTCACAAAAATTATTGGACTACTACCAAATCTGAACTTGACCTAAATATTCTTTGGATGTATCAGCATATCAAATATGAATTCAATATCTTTATTGGTTTCAGAGATAATGTGCAGAAACGGCTAATGTTCAGAAATGTCCTAAGTCCAAGGGGGATAACTCTGACAAAAATTATTGAACCATAACCAAATTTGAATTTGACCTAAACATCCTTTAGATATATATCAAATACAAATTCAATATCTTTATTGATGCCAGAGATAATGTGCGGAAACTGCACTGCTAATTTTAAGAAATTTCCTAAGACCAAGGAAAATAACTCTGACAAAAATTATTGAACCACAACCAAATTTGTACCTGACCTAGATATACTTAAGATGTATCTGTATGCAAAATATCAATTCAATATCTCCACCAGTCCCTGAAATAATGAGCGGAAACTGCAATTTTAAGAAATTTTCTAAGTCAAAGGGGGGATAACTATGACAAAAATTATTGATCAATAACCAAGTCTGAACTTGACCTAGATATCCTTCAGATGTATCTGTATACCAAACATCAATTCAATGTCTCTATTGGTTGGAATCTGTGGGTGGACCGACCGACCGACAGATCGACAGCAGCAAAACAATTTGCCACTTCCTTCTTCAAAAGGGGGAGGGGCATAAAGGTAACAACACTCCCTGAAAAAGAGTATTTTATATTTAATACTTACATGTACTACCCTTTGGAGGACTTTAACATCTGTATATTGTATATTATTTCAGTGTTTTCAAAATCTTAGGTTTTGATTTCATATTATAGATAAATAAATAAATAAATAAATAAATAAATAAATAAATAAATAAATAAATAAATAAATAAAATGAATAATAATAATAAAAAAAATCAAAGGACTCAAAAGTCCCGAGAGTTGGCTTTGCTGATTTTAAGTATGTAATCATTTTACCATTTTAGTGGCGGATTCAGGATTTCAGGAAAATGGGGGGGGGGGGGGGGACACAAAAATTAGGTCTTTGTTGCAACTACATCGTCATTATACTTATGTACAAAATGCTAATAAAATGTGCTCTCTTCATACTATCTTACGGCAAAGAATTTGCAATTGCTTGTATCCGAAATGAACGTGCAATCGACAACTTCAAGGCAACAAGTTTTACTGCATTGTTGTCACGAGTCGAAGCTGAGCCAAGGAACGACATTCCTTCAAGTGGGACATTAAATAACCATCTTATTCACGATTCTCATAATGTTTTAACATCATTTATATTTAGAAACATACAACATTTACCTAAATATTTATATTGCATTTTCATTATCAGAGGAAATGCGGGAAGATCGATCTTTAAATTTGTCATATATGTGAAAAAGAACTAAAGTTCCAGAACATGTTGGGGAAAACCTTAATTGAAATATCTCGATAAAAACAAGCGATACAAGATCTAGACAAATGCTTTGTCCGGAGAATTACACAATCGAGTACATCCGACGGTGGGGCAGGCTTGGTGTAGTGGTTAAGCGCTTGGCTTGCGGCGCCGACGATCCGGGTTCGATTCCCGGGTTGCGTCACTATGTTTAAGAGGTTGGTAACCTCCTGCTTCCATGTCGCGATATAACTGAAATATTGTTGAAAGCGACGTAAAACACCAATCAACCATCCAACCAACATCCGACGGTGTCGGTGGTAAACACATCGTAAAGTAGTCACAACTACATATTATTACGCGAAATTTGAAAACATTATTGCAACTCCTTTTTCGAGTTATTGAAACTAGTTTATGTTTAGCTTACATTAACTGAGCTAAAGGTACATTGTGCTGATCAAGAATTTTTAAGACAACATCAGTAATTTTTCGGCACTTTATTTTTCAGCGGCGTTGTAAGCTCTATATCGGTAGTGAAAGTTATAACCCCTGAAAAGAAAGTGATTGCAATGAGTGCGGCTTCACCGAGGCCGACTCAAAAACATAGAATGAAACCGTAAATTTATTATATTTTATTAGTAAATACTCAATTTCCGTAAATTTTCGGCCATTGCAAAAGGTTTAACGGTAAACTAAGTCTAAACAAAATTCATGTCGACTATAAGAAATGTTTCTACTAGCTAACATAAGTTGTACTGAGATAGATTCAGTTTAGTATTAAACCACTTGAAAAAGGTCAGGTGGCCAAAAATTTAAGGAAATGCTTCTTTTTATTTATATCACGAACTAACCTTTTGGAGGTATTCAATCTACTTTATTATATTCTTTCGGCAAATGTCCCTCAGAATTCACGCATGCGCAGCCTAGTCACATACATACATGAAGATTATGTAAGATGATAGTCTATAACAAAAAAATTCTACTTTCTTTTCTCTTATAGATAAGGCAATATATATGTCTCTGATTGAATGTACGCATGTATTATTATTGTTGTCTAGCGATCTATACATTCTAGAAGTTGCATTAAAAGTACGAGATTAAAAGAACTCTGGAAACTTTTTGTGATGAATATTTTCAAAGGAGCACCTCCTACGCAGAATTACTTTCGACCATATAGACAACGGACGGCCGGATAGAAGTATCACCCGAATTCGCCAGACCTCGCCAAACAGCTTAAAAAGTCGATGTCATAACAAATCTCAACAAAAGACCGCGTTTAGGTAAAGAACTCTAAAATCGATGTAAAGCTTAGTGCATAAAAGTCAACAACTCAAGCGCGGTCATTACTACATAATTTAGTTTCATTGAATAACGATTTACACCAAAGTCAAGCGTCAAGACGACACAGATTGTTGTTATGCAGAAAAAAAGTTAATTGTATTGGACACATGAGGGCACAATAATAGGCTTGACAAGCACGACTCATTTACTTCAAAATACACTACACACAATATAGTTACGTAGCAGGAACGTCTCGTGTTTATCAAACACCAAGAATTTTCACTCATATGGTGGTGACTGGTGGTGGAGAGACCGGGCATGCGCAGAAACAAGATAGTGTCCTCCCCTCTTATATGAAATATTCATAACGTCTATTTGTTTGGTTAATAGTCATAATATAAAGTTATGAAAATGACGTCGTGTAAACCATTAGGGGATAGATTTGTAACAGCAGATGTAAATTCAGTTCATGTGTTTTATTAGATATGAATATTGAGCAATGCTCTTTATTATTATGTACCGTATTTATCTACCAACAGGGACGTATATATCTATCTATCTATTTTTAGATATATACGTCCCTGCTACCAATGAAACTGCATTTAACATTGAGGGGTTTTTTTAGAATTATAAATGAAATTGAAATAGGATGGTTGGTTGGTGGGTTGATTGGTGTTTTACGTCGCTTTCAACAATTTTCCAGTTATCTCGCAACATGGAAGCAGGAGGTAACCAACCTCTTAAACATAGTGGCGCAATCCGGGAATCGAACTCGGATGGTCGGCACCACAAGCAAAGCGCTTAATCACTACACCAAACATGCCCCCATTTGACATAGCAAGCCATTCTGTATATACCGTCGTCATCAAATTTAATTTTGTCAATGCACACAGTGGAAGCTCTAAATGATATAGGCTGACACTATCAAGCTGATAAAATCTATATGTCATCAGAGCATTCCATACATCTAAGATCACACGGAGAAGCAAGAGGTCAGAGACCTTCGGAACCTCCTGCGGAGTAGTTCGCAAGGTCCTGACTACGATCTTTGATCACTTCACTGAGAAACCTTTGTAGGTTAGCCCATCGTGTAAAATATTGAATTGTTACTGGTAAACGTGGAAGACTGGGCACTTCTGAAGCTGTTACCGGCTAATTTTCCGTGTAATGAACCTGTCCCAGATCTATCTTTTACCCAATGGTAAAATGGCACGACCAAAAAAAAAAAAAAAAAAAAAGAAGTAAAATTAAATATAATACAATCAACGTTTACAAATTAAGAGACGAAGGGTGAGTAGAGTTCATTTATCGAAGGAAATGCTATAATCTTCACAACATCTATTCTCTGGAATCTATCTTGCTCAATCACTTTCTATGTAATTATACGGACAGCTCTCGACTGATAACACCAGTGTACTGCAAGCGGCCACCGCGTTTAGCACGTAATAGATTTTATTCGATTGGATTCCCCGCGATAAAACACGGAAATATCGCCATTATCCCCTCTACCAGTGATGCAGAGGTATCGAAATATATCTTAACCGAATTTCTTTAACCTCTACAAGTAATTAAACAGTATCCCGACATGTTTTCAGAAATGAATTTCCGTCTACGATTGAAATCGTTCAGAAATCATGATTGCATGTGCATGTCAATTATATTTATCACAAGGAAGCCAAGGTAACTTACTCGTATATAGACAACAGGCAGACACCGGACAAAGCTATCCATTTCCTCGAATATCCTTCCTCCTTAGGTGATATCATATAACAGGTGATACCATACATCATTCTTCAAGTGATACCATACAGTACTCAGAGTATCTCGGTGAGAGTCATTCACGTATTCATTTTATCATAACAATACAAGTTCACAACCCCCCCCCCCCCTTTTTTTTTTGTTTAACTAAATGTTATTATTCGTTTCAATTCACAGCGTCTTGCCAATCGAACTCACTCCAAATGCTCACACATGACGTGATCCCAAGTCATCCAAATGGGAAATTATTTCACGTGACAACGCACGTCTCTACAGTAACAAATCTAATGACTACATTTAAAAAAGTTACTTCAAGGTTATTCTATTCTCCCAGTGCACAAGTCTGATGGAGGGCATCGAGAATCAATCACCTATAAAGACTGAGATGACATAAGGAGTACAGAAACACAGGAGCGGATGCAGTGATCATTCTACGATCATCTTTTATCTATAACGGATTAATGTGCTCTCGAGGTGGGTGAGCCGGACTCACGCACAAAGAAGACTTCTTGATACTGTTTGGTGTACAATAGGCTACATAACAATCAAAAGATGTTTGGATCCACCAGCCCCCCTACAAATTTTAAGGTAACCCCTTTTCGCCAATATCTTTTATCACTGCAAAAAGATGATATTCATCTGACACCCCCCCCCCGGACAAGCTTACATGTCACTGATAGATGCTTAATGAAATATTTGTTATATTTTGTCTACCTGAATTTTGTTAAATATTCAGTAGAAAACTTTAAAGAACAACCTTGGTTTTTATGCTTCCACTTTATAATGATATCTGTATTCTCATGCTTATTTAAAAAAAAAAAATATGTGAAGCAGGCAAGTCAAACATGTTGCTAATCTCTCTAAATGAAATTCTGAGGGGAAAAAGCTAGAAAACAATTATTTCGCATTCATCGGTCATAAAACCAAAGCCAAAGACTATAACAGCAAAACTAGAGTGTGAATTTAAATGAATGAATGCACAGCTGACCCGACGGAGGGACGACGGAGTCTCTCAAGATCTCGACACGTATAGCTAAAACGTTAATGGGACGGTCAGTTGGAGGTCAAAACAAAAAATCCAGTTTTATCGTTCCATGTACTGACCTTGTGAGCATTTCTCCTGAAGAAGGCTTTACAGGATTCACATGACACGGCGTTGAAGTTGTAGCCTAAGGCTTTATCGCCGCATACCAGGCACACCTTGTCCTTCTTCCCAAGGCCAGCCGGTGAGACGGTACAATCGGGACTCGTCCGTTCATCCTCCTGCAAAAACAGTAGAATCATGTGACGTAATGTTTTAATTCAATTAATTGTGGATGACAACAGTGCTCTTGCATTGCGATGATCATTACACCGTGGTTGGCGTTCATGTAACCCTACAAACCAGTATGGAGAACAGGGGTCTCGGAAGAGTGTGTCCAGCTTGGCTAGCTTCACACGCCATAATCATCAATGCTTGAATTATGTTATTAAAGAAAAATAAAATAACATTATGTAATTAAAGAATAATAAAATAACAAAAATTAATCTACACTGTGCATGTGACGAATGCGTCCAGTAATAAGATTCTTCAGAACTTAGGACTAATTCGGTAATGTTACGTAGGGCTGCAACTTGGCAAAATTTTCTAGGGGCCATTTGGGCTACTGAATTTCAAAATTTAGGGGCCCACATAAAATGAAGAGTATTTCAATCGTTCAACAAGTTTAATCATCAATTATTTCTCTTTCAACAACAATTTGTTTTGAATTTTCAAAAACTGTTTCCTCATCATCACTACTGCCTATTTCTGTGTCAAACTCATTTGGAACAGCACAGTCCATCACTCCATGTTTTGTTCTTCATCAAATTCATGTTCTATCTGTAATTCACCGCTTAAACTACTTTCTGTTCCCAACTCTGCAGTCATTTCTATTTCTAATTCCTTTTCTTGTTCAACTTCAGCCTGTGTGATGTCCAATGTCAAATCATTTTTAGTTTTTCTTGAAATAATCTAGTAGATACTCCTTGTAAATATAACACATAGTGTCAATTTCATTAACATCAGAGTCAACAAGGTCAACAGTCATTTAAACGTTTGAAATTAAGAAGACAGAGTTTCGTTTTAGCAAACTTTTTACCGATCGCGATTTAAGTGAACTTGGATCAAACAAAAAGAATAATTCAACCCAGAATTTTACGGTCGCCATATGGGCGAATGGGATCGAAATTTAAGTCGTCTACATTGATTTTTTACTCGCATTGGCGAGTTGGCGAGCGGTAATTTGCAGTCCAGTTATTGCACAATTACACAAATCAATTCAAATAAGGAAATCATTGTAATGTTTTAATATAAGGAGCATCTGTTGCCACCTTCAAAGGCAGCTTAGGTCTGGGTCTATGATATGGGTGCAAATGTGGTTTTCATATCCGACTTCTGAAAATGTGTTCACGCGTTATTAAACACAGACGATTCTCACATAACGTTGCTCTGGGTCCGGCGCCATAAACTGAGAATATACTTAAGTCAAATATTTCATTTTAATTTATTCCATTATCAAAAGTTCAAATAAATTCTGATGCAGAATTGTTTAATTCTTTTTATCAATAGAATAAAACTAAATAAAATCCAAATCCCAATTATTAATTCCACGATGAACAGAAGAATATGAAAATATGACTTAAGTATATTCTCAGTTTATGGCGCCGGACCCTGCTTACATAAACTATCTGTATTGTAAATCAAAATTGGCTTAAGAATTTGCCATTTACGTGGTTTGATGTGTACAAAGACCTTAAGAGAAGCTATGTCTATGCAAAGACGTCTCAAAAGTTAATTCACCTCGGTTGTCTAACGCAACTCTAATGCTTTACGTATTTTCTTGTTTCACGGCAAGACTGGGCCAATGGGCATCCGCCTTGTATAATTCAAAGACTTGGATCTATGTAACGCCCCCCCCCCCCGCCTCTCCCCGAAGGAGCAAGAAATTTCATGTCAAAGTCTGTCGTATGCAGGACAGCTTCATCCGCAAGACAGATCGCCGAACAGCCATCTGTGTTAAAAAAATACCCGAGAATCTGGATCACGAGAAACAGAAGTTTCCGACTCAGCTACACCGAACGCCATTTTGAGAATTTTTACTGTTACCATGACGAAGTTACCAGTAAAATGTACACACTTGCACTTGCATTCGAACATCTTCGACTTAAGCAGCTAAAGACCTTGATATGTCAGGGTTTAGGATATATCTGACTCAGAGTCTGGTCTAACAACCATGCCCTCAGCTTGTGACCTTGAACACCGACTCCTCACCATGCCTTCAGGTTGTGACCTTTAACACCGGCGCCTCACCATGCCCTCATGTTATGACCTTAAACACCGGTGCCTCACCATGCCTTCACACTGTGACCTTAAACATCGGCGCGTCACCGTGTCAGACACCGGCGCCTCAAGGTGCCCTCGCGTTGTGTCCTTAAACACCGGTGCCTCACAATGCCCTAGCGTTGTGGCCTTAAACACCGGCTCCTCACCATGCCCTCAGATTGTGACCTTGAACACCGGCGGCTCTTCATGCCCTCAGGTTGTGACCTTGAACACCGGCTCCTCACCATGCCCTAACATCGTGACTTTAAACACCGGAGCGTCACCATGCCCTCAGGCTGTGACTTTGAACACTCGCTTCTCACCATGCCCTCGAATTAGGGGTAGTGTTCCTTATACATGTGTAAGTTGTGAAAGTTGCCGTGCTTGATATCATTCTTTACCACGTCTGACAAATGTTCCTTATCCGCGTTTACTCTGATCGATACCGTGATAGACCTATGCCGTTTAACATTAAGTTTGTCTCAATATCATCCTTCGAAAAGAAAAATTCTACACACAAAAAATTATCACAATGAAGTCTTTTAAGTTATAACAAACATCACAGAAATCTGTATCATATTAAACATATTCCAGTTATTTGTTACTTCTGTGAGAAACTGTAAACCATAAATGTCAATATGACGTCATAACTATTCACATTGTGCGTCAGACACAACATCTGTTTATGTTCGACTCGAAGTCAAATCGAATTTCGGGATATTGTTCATTGTGTTAGATTGACTATCTCTAGATTAACTGGAAACAAAAAAAAAAAAAAAAAAAAAAAAAAAAAAAAAAAAAACCAGACCTCATGATCGTCTGAAAATTTTATACTATTTATTATAGTATGTTGAGAATTCCATCACGCACCGCTACTAGTCTATTGATTCTTACTGACCATATTTCTGCACACAAAAAATGCCCAAGACCAATCTTTGTATATAGCCATACGCCATTGCAATAAGACGATTTATCTGCCCCTGATAAGAACTCTCCCGGTATGTGCGTATCACGAAGTAGAATAATGACCACTACTGCTGACCGTACATATTAAGGAAGTGAATTAAATTAGCAATAATTGCACAACTTTTATACTACTCCTTTTCCACTTCCGCAAACAACATTTATAAACATGGGCAGATAACCCACCTTGTTAAAATGGAAATGAAAATAACCAATGACAATCAAGTATTAAATCAGTTTACGAATTCATGAATTCTGACGAAAACTTTGCCTTGGACTCGTTGAGCTGTTCCTCTTGTGAAAAAAAAAATCACACACACCCATTATCCCCCATCCATTCCCCAAAAGGACCCGTCTGGACAAAAAGTTGTGTTTTACTTATTTTATTTGTCTGATAAGTTTTCAGCTTTTCCTTCAATCCATACAGCATACAGTTGGTCATGTTTCCACAATCAGCTGGTATGTAGATATCTTCTATCCTGCCATGCAATCACACGAAATGAATGGCATACCGAAGTGGGAATAAATCACATTCTTAACCTAAGTAAAATGAAACATGATCAGTTATTGACCTTTTCCAAAGGTAGATAACTCACTCTTTACTGTGACAATTAAGTGCAATATTCATCTTCACTAAAACAAAATCCCTAAAATAAAAAGAACTCATTATTCACCTTGACACCACGGTAGACAATGTCTACAACGCATATGTCTTAAACTTGTTTTAAATAACACTCGCAGTCAAAGAGGGGCTCTCACGGGACATTCATCTTCCTGCTTAACCTAACTCCCGACGTTTTATACCGGAAAATCAAATTTCAAAAACAAAAGTGCTGCTAAATGTCAAAGACGGCTTATACTTATGTCAAGGATGTTCCCTCCGGAGACCAATCGATCGGGACACCTCTTAGAAACAATAAATATACTCCCTGATAGGCTGGAGTTACGATGTCGTAGTGCAGCGGAATGACAGAGGCGAGACTCAGACATACACTAGACGGATTCTGGCTCATGTAATGTCGAAGTAGAGCAAGACAAAGTGGCTTAGCCCTTTTCAGCTCTTCCCATAAAAATAAGATATCGACACTTCAGTGTGACTGACATTATATCATCTGGCGCCTCCGTGTCATGAATAATACCGTTTGGGAGTCCGGGCAGTCGAGTGGTCTATGGAGGTACTAGGCTGGAAATGTTTTATCTAGGTTCTCCGGGCTTCCAGATAAAAAGTAAAGACAGAAGATTCTTTGTGTGGCGTTAAAACAATAAATCAAAGGCAAACCACCACCATAACCACTGGTGGATTCCTTGTATGGCATTAATACAACAAAGTAAAGACAAACCACTACCATAACCACTGGATGATTTCTTGTAAACAATTATTTCATATGAGCGAAAAAGAAGAATTTCTTTCCCCCAAGCATCTTCACATATATTGTTCTTAAGGTCGCATAAACTTTATGATTCATTTATTGCGCTAAGAATGAAATTTGCCCGATAGAATTAACACCAGATATAATAACACCGGATTTCAGTAGGCTTAGGTGACTGAAAATAGATAAGGCGCAGCGGCTCCGTCTAATAGCCATGCTTTATATTAGAGCACTGTGGTGATACATTAGTGTATAGAAAAACGGATTACTTAGAGTATTTCCAGCAATTGTGTATAGATCTATTAGAAACCTTTTGAACACGAACACAAGGAGTTGATATTTTATTGAGTTGCTATCATGTCATCAGCTTGGCAGAAATTAGAAAAGGAACCTATCAGAATCCAGTAGTTTTTACAGACTCATAGTACTCGACAACTAAATCTGGCACCTTCCATCGAACGAAGCATGAGCTGTTAAGAATGCAGAAATCATGACGACATCTAATAATGGTTTACACGCTAGGACAGACTGTCAGAAGATAACAGGACCGATCAGATATAGTCAGGGATATTGACCAATATGCACTGGCAATGAAATCCAGTACCTCTGACCAGTTTCCGTAACGGAAAAAAAAGATTGATTGACTGATTTTTGTTTAACGTCACACCACGAATATGATATTGGCACGAAAATCCAACATACAATATCTCGTAACGACAAAAATTGCAAGTAAACAAAATACAAAAAAAAAAAAAAATAAATAAATAAATGAAAAATACATAAATAAATAAATAAAATAATAATAATAAATTTAAATAAAATAAATAATAATAGTAAGGCGAGAAAATTCCAACAACTCTGATCAGATCTCGTAATGGCAACACATCAATACACATTGGCCAGAAATCCAACAACTTCGAGAAGGTCTCGTAACGGCAATACATCCATATACATTGGCCAGAAATCCAACAACTATGACAAGGTCTCGTAATGGCAACACATCAATACACATTGGCCAGAAATCCAACAACTACGAGAAGGTCTCGTAACGGCAATACATCCATACACATTGGCCAGAAATCCAACAACTACGAGAAGGTCTCGTAACGGCAATGCATCAATACACATTGGCCAGAAATCCAACAACTGCAACAAGGTCTCGCAATGGCAACACATCCATACACATTGGCCAGAAATTCAACAACTACGAGAAGGTCTCGTAACGGCAATACATCCATACACATTGACCAGAAATTCAACAACTACGAGAAGGTCTCGTAATGGCAACACATCCATACACATTGGCCAGAAATTCAACAACTACGACAAGGTCTCGTAATGGCAACACATCCATACACATTGGCCAGAAATTCAACAACTACGAGAAGGTCTCGTAACGGCAATACATCAATACACAATGACAAGGAAATCCAGCAATTCTGACCTGATCTCGTACGGCAAAAACCAGTACATCTTGGTTAGCAAGAGAATAAAACCCACCAGATTCAGTAAATGAACCGATATAAAGTAATGCTACGAAATGTCAAAGCTTGCTTATATTATCCACACACTTCCACCACTTCTTGACTAAGATCCTTATCTTGATTTTTTTCACAAAACCGTTCGATCATAGGTGAATCAAAATATTTCCTGCTACAAGGTCGACCGGAACCTTCACAAGAATAGGGCCGAATTTTATGCATTTTTGTTTTTTCAGATCTTCAGAACAAAACTTATTTTTCATCGGGTAACGGCAAAATTCGTATTAACAATAACAGATAACTTGATTTCAAAATTTATTCAAGAACGATGTCGACATCAAAGCATTTGTTCGAAGGGAAATCTTAATCAGTTTTTAAAAAATCCTACATAAAATCTGCATAAAATATGTAACATAACAAATAAGATGAAAGCATTTGAAAATTTAAAATCAATTATATTCGTGAGGTTTGTGAATTATCGATCTACCGACTATTGATTTTCCCAAGGTCATCATTTCATAATTCCACTGGGATGTATGGCGAATAAGTGTTTAACACAGAGCT
The DNA here is from genome assembly GCA_035048485.1 of Pteria penguin. NCBI lineage: Eukaryota > Metazoa > Mollusca > Bivalvia > Pterioida > Pteriidae > Pteria > Pteria penguin. The sequence continues at coordinate 12,123,324 of CM068589.1, forward strand.
TATAATAAAACTAAATAGAGGAAGGAATGAATGGAGTACAACACAAAGCTTGTTATAAAACTAAATAGAGGAAGGAATGAAGAAAGGAAGGAAGTACAACACAAAGCTTGTAATAAAACTAAATAGAGGAAGGAAGGAAGGAAGGAAGGGAGTACAACACAAAGCTTGTTTTTAAACTAAATAGAGGAAGGAATGAAGGAAGGAAGGGTGTACAACACAAAGCTTGTAATAAAACTAAATAGAGGAAGGAAGGAAGGAAGGAAGGAAGGGAGTACAACACAAAGCTTGTTATAAAACTAAATAGAGGAAGGAATGAAGGGAGGAAGGGAGTACAACACAAAGCTTGTTATAAAACTAAATAGAGGAAGGAATGAAGGCAGGAAGGAAGTACAACACAAAGCTTGTAATCAAACTAAATAGAGGAAGGAATGAAGGGAGGGAGGGAGTACAACACAAAGCTTGTAATCAAACTAAATAGAGGAAGGAATGAAGGGAGTACAACACAAAGCTTGTAATAAAACTAAATAGAGGAAGGAATGAAGGAAGGAAGGGAGTACAACACAAAGCTTGTTATAAAACTAAATAGAGGAAGGAATGAATGAAGAAAGAGTACAACACAAAGGTTGTTATAAAACTAAATAGAGGAAGGAATGAAGGAAGGAAGGGAGTACAACACAAAGCTTGTTATAAAACTAAATAGAGGAAGGAATGAAGGGAGGGAGGGAGTACAACACAAAGCTTGTAATAAAACTAAATAGAGAAAGGAATGAAGGAAGGAAGGGAGTACAACACAAAGCTTGTTATAAAACTAAATAGAGGAAGGAATGAAGGAAGGAAGGGAGTACAACACAAAGCTTGTTATAAAACTAAATAGAGGAAGGAATGAAGGAAGGAAGGGAGTACAACACAAAGCTTGTTATAAAACTAAATAGAGGAAGGAAGGAAAGAAGGGAGTACAACACAAAGCTTGTTATAAAACTAAATAGAGGAAGGAAGGAAGGAATGAAGGGAGTACAACACAAAGCTTGTTATAAAACTAAATAGAGGAAGGAAGGAAGGAATGAAGGGAGTACAACACAAAGCTTGTTATAAAACTAAATAGAGGAAGGATTGAAGGAAGGAAGGAAGTACAACACAAAGCTTGTTATAAAACTAAATAGAGGAAGGAATAAAGGAAGGAAGGGAGTACAACACAAAGCTTGTAATAAAACTAAATAGAGGAAGGAATGAAGGGAGGAAGGGGGTACAACACAAAGCTTGTAATAAAACTAAATAGAGGAAGGAATGAAGGGAGGAAGGGAGTACAACACAAAGCTTGTAATAAAACTAAATAGAGGAAGGAAGGAAGGAATGAATGGAGTACAACACAAAGCTTGTAATAAAACTAAATAGAGGAAGGAAGGAAGGAAGGGAGTACAACACACGCTTGTTATAAAACTAAATAGAGGAAGGAAGGAAGGAAGGAAGGAAAGGAGTACAACACAAAGCTTGTTATAAAACTAAATAGAGGAAGGAATAAAGGAAGGAAGGGAGTACAACACGAAGCTTGTAATAAAACTAAATAGAGGAAGGAATGAAGGAAGGAAGGGAGTACAACACAAAGCTTGTTATAGATAAAACAAAATACAGGAAAGAAGAAAGGAAGGAAATAAGGGAATACGATACAAAGCTTACTATGAATAAAACTAAGTAAAGGATGGAAGGAAAAAAAGAAAGAACGAAAGAAAGAAAGAAGGAAATAGAACACAAAGTTTGTTATGAATAAAAATAAAAAAGGGAGGAAGAGCATACAACACAACGCTTGTTATGAATAAAACTAAATAAAGAAGGAAGTAAGGGAATACGAAACAAAGCTTGTTATGAATAAAACTAAATGAAGGAAGGAAGGAAAGAAACAAAAGTACACAACACAAAGTTTGTTATAAATAAAACTGAATAGATTTATATGAAGGAAGGAAGACAATACAAATGTTTTATTGGTGTCGCGATGTGACTAAAATTTTATTGCAAGTGATTTTTATTCTCAATCAATCCACTTAAAGAGATTGAGCCTCATGTGTGTGGATAGTTGGAAAACTGGGTTACGCCATCCTCCACAACGGTTAGAACTAATCTTGCTGTAAATGTCCCCGGCAAGGACATTTTATAATGTTTATTAGACATTAAATATCAAAATATGAAATTCCAGTTTTCCACTGCAAGCAAAGTTTGAGGACCAAGAGCAGTAACTCCGGTAAAAAAATTAATAACGGCGGTAAAATTCAAACCTGGCATATACATATCGGTAATTTTAAGGTATACCTACCCTCAGTTAAATATTCAAAGGATTTGTCAAAAAGTGCTGAAAACTAGTATGCCACATGCCAATAGACCTGATTCCTGTATACTCCCAAAGTTTTTATACAGAAGAAAAAAACACATTTTAAGAAAGGCGACAGCGCATTAATATGCAGGACACGTCAAAATCATCGATGTTACCTGACAGATTACGGAAGGGTGTATAATAAAAAAAAATGTCGGTGAAGTACAATGTACCTTGTATTTGGGCCAAAAAACAGCAAGAGTTAGGGTAGACAGAAGGAATAAAACAGAAGAGGATGTCAAAATAGGGTTAAAAGATGAAATATTAATCAAGCAGAATCTCATTGGAGATAAACTAAAAAGAGTCTTTGGATGAATTAAGCAAACCTGGAGCCCGATTCATCAAGCAGCTCATAGAAGATACTACGCTAAGTCCAGACTACCTCACCGACTAGACTAACTCTCCGACTAGACCAAGTTTTTGTTTCCGTTTCATCAAACCAACTAACTCTAGTCTCGGACTAAATTCACAAAAACTTAAACCGCTTGATGAAACGGCGTCCAGGTGGATTTGTGCATGCCAAAACATAGATGTAGGCGAAATACATGTAGGTACTCATAGGTACTGGTTCTCGAAGACACCCCCTCCCCTTCTCCTTGATAAGAAGACTCAAAATAACAGCCTTTTCACGACAATCATTGCTATTTCAGTCCACTCCGAATCTCGATTTATACAAGATACAATTATGTGTACACTGCAGTATCCACACATACATGGATCTACAAAACGCCCACTGTAGTATTAAATTCAATTGAACTATAATATGCTGTAAATACCTTATTGATTCCGATTTCTTAGAATTCGTACGATCGATGCAACAAGGTCTCTTTCAAATGATCACCATGGTAACATCGTTTGCTCATTAAGGAAGATGTGCTAGTAATTACACATAGGAATTGAAGCATGCCGTATTAACCCATCATTTTATGGCAATGATTATCATTTAAGTAGTTGTTTAGTTGTTTTGTTGTGGGACATTTTCTTGAGGTGCGAATTACCATGTACCCAAAGTGAAATACTGTTATATCACTGTAGCATAGAGGTAAACAAATAGAAAGAAAAAAAGGGGGCCCAACTGGGCTGTAACAACTCACCAGAGCATAACTCGATTATTCACAAATAAATGACAGCTCAATTTTGGTAGAGGACTTTGAGTACTTGCATTTCTTTAAGATTTGGTGAAATTCCGCGAAGCCCTTGGCCGCCATCTTGGATGATGGGTCCGGTTGAAAGATACAAATTTTGGTAGTGAACTTTGAGTACTTACTTCCTGTCAAATTCGGTGATATTCTGTGCAGAAATTGCAGAGAAGCAAAAAATGTGTCAATCAATCAGAGCCCATGGCGGCCATCTTGGATTACGAATCCAGTCGAGAAAACAAACTTGGTAGAGGACCTTAGTTACTTACTTCTTGTAAGGTCTGGTGAAATTTTATGATGCGGTTGTGGAGAAAAAGTCAAAAATGTGTCAATCAATCAGAGCCCATGGCGGCCATCTTGGATTACGAATTGGGTCAACTCACTTTGGAAACTTTGGAAAAACGCAAACTTGGTAGAAGACCATGAACACTTACTTCCTGTAAGTTTTGATGAGAGTCTGTTAAGCGGTTGCAGAGTAAGTCGACAATGTGTCAGCCAATCAGAGCCCATGGTAGCCATCTTGGATTACAGATTGGGTTGAAAAACACAAACTTGGTAGAGGAACATGAGTAGTTACTTCCTTCATGTTGTGGTGAAATTCTGAAAAGCTATCGGCACTGGAGAAGTAGAAAATGTGTCAACCAATCAGAGCATATGGCAGCCATCTTACGGATTGGTCGGTACCTTTCCGTATTGTTTCCGTAGTTATACGTAGTAGTACTTGTATATATCCGCGATAATTCTTTAACATGTTAAATATTTGATCACGGGTCAAACAACCGTCTTACATCTGTACTAAACCGTATAATACCGTACTGGCCCGTTTTAGTCCGTACCACACCCTTATCAATAAGTACTTATTCGTAGGCCAGAAATCGCCTAGGATTTTACGGATAGGTTCGGTGAATTACGTACTAGTACAGGTACACCATGTATTGGCTAATGATACGATACGGTTTGTCACGGAACGGCACGATCTCATTACGTTGTATTGCGTAAGGTTTCTCGGGGTCTGTTACGGTTTACTACGTTACATCACGACAAAATAAAGAATGTTACGGTCCGCGACTGTTCATTACGAATTAATACAGTACATGTGGTACCTTGAGTACTTACTTCCTATAAGTTTCGGTGAAATTCTGTGTGGCGGTTGCAGAGGAGAAGTCAAAAATATCTAAACCAATCAGGGCCCATGGCGGCCATATTGGATTTAAAATTGGGTCGAAAAACACGAAGGTGGTAGAGGATCTTGAGTACTTACTTCCGGTAAGGTTTCGTGAAATTCTGTGAAACGGTTGCAGAGAAGTGGAATAAGCAGAAGAGATATGAAATATGTGTAAAGTTTACACCGGACGACGGACGGCGACGAGCGACGCGCTATGACAATACAGTCTTCGGCTCAGGTGAGGTAAAACCTAAACCAAACGAGGAAATAATGATAAGCTACCCACAACATCTATAAATTCTTATTGATTTCTCAAGTTTCTGCTACTATGCAGCCGACTTCTCCTTCCATCAAAATCTCCACTATTACACAAATAAACCTCTTCCATGCTGCAATGAAATGATTACGATTAGCTTAGCACCGAAGAATGAATGGATACGAGCGGCCTTGTTCATTCATTGCTTCTGAAATACCATTTTCATTACTGATTCATACGCCGCACCATGACACCGAATTGTGATCTTGAAATAGATGAACCAAACCATGTAACGATTACGTAATCGAAAATTCATTCATATTTACCAACAAATGGGATTCATTCAGAAACGCTGATATGACCCAGATAAGTGAATTTGCATGAGTGATTTTCCTCGGGATTTATCATAGGGATTTGTCGTCAGTTTCTAAGTAAAATCTTTCTTTCAAACTTTTATTTTACAATGATTTTAGTCTAAACTGAGAAAACAATTAAGAGTATTTCATCTATGCAGGTGTCGAAATTGGCAAAAAAAAAAAAAAAAAAAAAAAAAAATATGATAGTCAAATTGGCAAATTTAAAGGAAATTTGGACGACCTCCATTAATTTTATATTTACCGAATTTTCAGGTTGCGATTTTAGGTTGTTATTGGGGATCGGATGGCTGCTAATTTCGAACCCTGCTATGTATGATTCTTCAGTGCATACAAATGCTGACATACATGTATGTATTTACAACGATATTTCTTTATACTTGCCAGAGCCGACCTAGCGCCGGGCTCGTGATTGCAGTGTTTTGTTTTTTGGGTTTTTTTTTTTCAAAGGTGCCTGTGCCTTTTTATTTTGGGAAATTTTTGTCCTATTTGCATAATGCTAAAAGATTAATGATGAGAAAAATTTAGACAAATTTTGGGAAATATCAATGAAATTTCCATTGAGAAGAGAAAGGTCCCGGGATCGAGTCCCGGCCTTTTGGATGAGTAAACTCCGAAAGTTTCCGAGTCATGGTGGACGTGGATCCCTTACTGCTGCGAGTGGTTCTTTGCATAATTTCTTTTTCAATTTCTGTGCTTTGCGTCAACCTTCACAATATATATTGTTAGTGCATTAAGCTTAACGTGACATCAAACAAGAAACAAGAGGCCCAAGAGGGCCTATATCGCTCACCTGTGCACAAAGTGCATATTTAGAAGCAAGCAAGAAATTCTGTGCAGGGGTTCTGGAGAGGAAGATGAAAATGTGTCAATCAAACAGAGCCAATGGCGGCCATCTTGGATTACGGATCGGCATGAAAAACCTATACTTGGTAGAGGACCTTGAGTACTTACTTTCTATGCAGTTTGGTGAAATTTTGTGCAGTGGTTCTGGAGAAGAAGTTGAAAATGTGTCAACCAATCAGAGTCAATGGCGGCCATCTTGGATCACGGATCGGCATAAAAAACACTAAACTTGGTTGAGGACCTTGAGTACTTACTTTCTATGCAGTTTGATGAATTTCTGTGCAGTGGTTCTGGAGAAGAAGTCGAAAGTGTGTCAACCAATCAGAGTCAATGGCGGCCATCTTGATCACGGATCGGCATAATAAAACAAAAATGAGGTAGAGGATGTTGAATACTTACTTTCCATGAAGTTTTATGAAATTCTATGCAGCTGTTCTGGAGAAGAAGTCGAAAATGTGTCAACCAATCAGAGTCAATGGCGGTTATCTTGGATCACGGATCGGCATAAAAAACACAAACTTGGTAGAGGACCTTGAGTACTTACTTCCTATGAGGTTTGATGAAATTCTGCGCAGCCGATCTGGAGAAGAAGTTGAAAATGTGTCAACCAATCAGAGCCAATGGCGGCCATCTTGGATCACGGACTGGCATAAAAAACACAAACTTGGTAGAGGACCTTGAGTACCAACTTCCTATGAAGTTTGGTGAAATTCTGTGCAGCGGTTCTGGAGGAGAAGTCGAAAATGTGTCAACCAATCAGAGCCAATGGCGGCCATCTTGGATCACGGATCGGCATAAAAAAACACAAACTTGGTAGAGGACTTTGAGTACTTACTTCCTATGAAGTTTGGTGAAATTCTGTACAGCAGTTCTGGAGAAGAAGTCGAAAATGTGTCAACCAATCAGAGCCAATGGCGGCCATCTTGGATTACGGATCGGCAAAAAAACCCCCACAAAATTGGTAGAGGACCTTGAGTACTTACTTCCTATGAAGTTTGGTGAAATTCTGTGCAGCAGTTCTGGAGGAGAAGTAAAAAATGTGTCAACCAATCAGAGCCAATGGCGGCCATCTTGGATCAAGGATCGGCATAAAAAACACAAAATTGGTAGAGGACCTTGAGTACTTACTTCCTATGAAGTTTGGTGAAATTCTGTGCTGCAGTTCTGGAGAAGAAGTCGAAAATGTGTCAACCAATCAGAGCCAATGGCGGCCATCTTGGATTACGGATCGGCAAAAAAAACCCCACAAAATTGGTAGAGGACCTTGAGTACTTACTTCCTATGAAGTTTGGTGAAATTCTGTGCAGCAGTTCTGGAGGAGAAGTAAAAAATGTGTCAACCAATCAGAGCCAATGGCGGCCATCTTGGATCAAGGATCGGCATAAAAAACACAAAATTGGTAGAGGACCTTGAGTACTTACTTCCTATGAAGTTTGGTGAAATTCTGTGCTGCAGTTCTGGAGAAGAAGTCGAAAATGTGTCAACCAATCAGAGCCAATGGCGGCCATCTTGGATTACGGATCGGCAAAAAAAACCCCAAAAAATTGGTAGAGGACCTTGAGTACTTACTTCCTATGAAGTTTGGTGAAATTCTGTGCTGCAGTTTTGGAGAAGAAGTCGAAAATGTGTCAACCAATCAGAGCCAATGGCGGCCATCTTGGATCACGGATCGGCATAAAAAACAAAAACTTTGTAGAGGACCTTGAGTACTTACTTCCTATGGAGTTTGGTGAAATTCTGTGCAGCGGTTCTGGAGAAGAAGTCGAAAATGTAGAAAATTTAACGACGGACGACGGACGCTGCACTATGACAATAGCTCACTTGAGCTACGCTCAGGTGAGCTAAAAACCAAACCATCGTACGTGTAAACCATTGGTTTGCACGATTTCATGTATCCATCGACAGAATTCTGAACCTGGGAGATCATTGCATTAGTAAGAATATTAATACTTTCACTTCGGTCGTATGATTGTGAATGTCAACAATGTACTGAAGAAAAGAAATTATAGGAGATGCTAGCGACGAGCAGTCAAAAGGCACACTAGATAACAAAATAGCCAGTACAGATACATTCAGCAAAAGTTCAATGTGAGTAACGTTCTCTTACTCTACTACAGAATTAATCATTTATTTTCTCTATGGCTATGTGGTGCTGACATAGTATCTGTGTAGCGATGATGGGGGTGTGGCTAGCTATACAGAAGAAGCGTATTCCTTCCTGAAGCCCGGAAGTCTCTATTCTGGGTCTCAGGGGTTCCGTGAATCTCATTTGTCCGTGTCCTGTCTGCAGAAAGAGTCAATCGAAATAGAGGTCCCGTGGTCAAGGTAGATGTCGACACAAAGGAAAATGTCTATAAATCTCTATAAATGTCGATAATTCTGTGTACTGCATCAGACAGATGCCCTAAAACAACGCACTGTGCTTGGCGTGACCTAACACATTTCCATACTCTATCTATACTGCTATCGCAGTGGGTGGCCGGATTCGCTCACATTACTGATGGGAGATGACCATATTATTTACATAATTCCTATTATGAGCAGACAGAACATGATTGGCTACATGATAACCTTGACACAGGTATGTTCTGGTGACCGTAGTAATAATATTTCTACTACGACGACGGTGTTACCATTTAGCTCCCACAAAAAAAAGATAATTACGATCTGCTTAGTACTCATAACGTACGTTACTGATCAGTACATATGTACCAATGCTATCATAGATGTATGGTATATATTAAACAAACATCAGAACGACATATCTATTTCTCTTCCCCTAATGCAGCGCAAATTGGATAATCATTATGGGGGATGTGTATTGCAGTAGCTTTACTATGGTGTATACTGGCCAATGTCTTAATCCCTTTATATCCCGACTTTGTTGGTGATGCCTGCAAGCCCGCCCCCCGAGATTTCATAAGATTTCATTTGAATACATTGATACTATGGAGAAGCTAGGTATATCTTATCTACACCTATGATGGCGATTATGAAATCTTTGTTCCCGACTAATACCACCCTTAATAACACTACGTAATGGCCGCTTTACCAGTCTTCACGAAAAACGTTTTGAAGCACAGACCCAACTAAACTTTTACAGGCCCGAATTATTTTTCTATCATAATTGATATGAGGCATTCTGAGAGTGCACGATCATTTCCAACACTAGTGTTCTGCCAATAGTACTCTATATAAGTGGCAAATTAAGGAAGGATATTGCTAATGGAATGACAGGGGACTGATGGAATTATTGAGAACTTAAAGATAATTTTCTTTTTTTTTGAACTTTATTCTCTCATGTACAAAAACATGTTGTCTCTGTGCGCCTCGTAACGCTTTTTAGCGTCCTTTACTTTGGTGTCACTTGAAGGGCGCTTCACGGCTAAGACGGGGCGAGCCCTTTCTTTACATTTAAGAAAGGGAATCATCCTATAAACGGACAAATTTCCCATAGCCCTCCAAGATTAAGCAATAAGGTAAACCCTTCGCTGTCTGGGTCAAATTAAAGCTTTTCAATATATAGCAAGTGCTCGTAAAACGTTTACAGGCCCGTCGGACTTCTGGGTTGCAATGTTTTAATGCCTGATCCCCATTTTATTGGCCACCGGTTACCGTCGACTGCTTTACTACCAATGTCGTCATACCTACCAAATTTTGAAATTTCTATATTATACTCTATCGTACCGCGATATATCGAACGGCGATATATCATATAACAGGATATCGTATCGCGATATATCGAATGGCGATATATCATATAACAGGATATCGTATCGCGATATATCGAACGGCGATATATCATATAACAGGTAATCGTATCGTGATATATCGAACGGCAAAATATCGTATAACGGAATATCGTATCGCGATGTGTCGAACAACAGGATACAGTATCGCGGTTTATCATATCACGATATATAGAATAGCAGTATATCGGATCATGATATATCATATCGCGATATATCGAACAGTAATCTGTCGTATCACGATTCATCGTAAGTCTATATCGTTACACGCTTACAGTATTGTAGCTCATGTCTCTCTATATTGATATCAAAGGACTTTAACACACTTGCGTGGCTGAATTAGAGGAGAGTAACAACTTGTAATCCCGTCTTTAAAAAAAAAACCAACACAACAAAACACAACCCCCCCCCCCCCCCCCCCAAAAGAAAAACACAAAAAAAAAACAAAACAAAACAAAAATGTGTTTGTGAAACACTAATGACCCCGGAGGCAAAAAAGTCCAAAAATTTATTTTTAGTGTTCATTGTCAAGGTCAAAAGGTCATCTGTCATTTGAAGGGGCTTAATTAGTTGAGTACGCATGTCATATATGAAGTCTCTATCCCTCACGGTTCAAAATTATAGCCAAGGTTAAAGTTGACAACAGACAAACAAACAGACAGACAAGACAAAAACAATATGCCCCCGATTTATCGATCCGGCAGCATAAAAAATCAATGTTTACTGAGAGAGACCCTAAGGACAGTGCTATGGTATCAATAGTGTATGTAGGTGTGGTACATACGACGTGCTCGCGGGCGGCGGAAATCCAAGATATTCGAAAAAATATTTTGAGGGACTTTCTCTTATGGCACAAAGGATAGCGAAATCTACCTTCCTAGTATGTTCAAAATCCAACAAAAACGACACAAAGGATAAAGAAATCTACCTTCCTGGTATGTTTAAAATCCTACATAACACCCCAAAGATCGACGAAATCTACCTTCCTGGTATGTTTAAAATCCAACATAAACGACATAAAGATTACCAAAATCTACCTTCTTGGTATGTTCAAAACCTAATACAAACGACACAGAGGATACCGATAACTACCTTCCTGGTATGCTCAAAATCCAAAACAAACGACAATGGATACGCAAATTTATCTTCCTGGTATGTTCAAAACCGAATATAAACGACAAAAAGATTACCATAATCTACCTTCCTGATATGTATCAAAGCCCAACACAACTGACACAAAGATTACCCAAATCTACCTTACCGGTATGTATCAAAGCCCAACACAAACGACACAAAGATTACCCAAATCTACCTTCCCGGTATGCATCAAAGCCCAACACAAACGACACAAAATTTACCCCAATCTACCTTCCCGGTATGTATCAAAGCCCAACACAAACGACACAAAGATTACCACAATCTACATTTCCGGTATGTATCAAAGCCCAACACAAACGACACAAAATTTACCCTGTATCAAAGCCCAACACAAACGACACAAAGATTACCACAATCTACATTTCCGGTATGTATCAAAGCCCAACACAAACGATACAAAGTTTACCCCAATCTACCTTCCTGGTATGTATCAAAGCCCAACACAAACGACGCAAAACATCCTGTAATCTATCAATCCTAATATATGTCAAACCCACTCAACATACAGGCTGAAATACTAATAATCGCTTTACAACCTTTATGATCGATTTCAATTCACTTCATATGAGTAGCGATTTGACACCAGTCATGCTGGCCCTTTCACCTGATCACTCACACAGCTGTCGATTCCATGATTGTTATACGTCTAACTGTATCAATGCTTTATATGTATCACGGATACAAATATATTTTTCAGGGCATTGACCGTAAACACCTGACGGTGGTTACGGAGAAAACCTTGCCAACTGATCATTTAAAGTTATTCCCCCTTTCATATTTTCAATGGCCCTTTTTGGAACAGTATATATATAGACACTGATGGAACATTTTCCATATTAATGGATTAATGGGGAAATACCCCCCCCCCCCCCTTTCCCACTCCCTCCTTTCTTTCCTGACCACTGCACCAACAAGCCACCGACCAACTTGGGATTTCTCGATCAAAAGCCAAGCACCTCACTGACTGAGCGATGTCGCAAATACTGCAAATCATAAAGCAACCCTACACAAAAATACTGCAAATCATAAAATAACACTACCAGAGATTGTAAGTAATGGGAAATACTCGCGAAATGAGAGTGAAATTTGGAAATTGCGAGTTGGAAATTTAGGAACTCGAAAAAAAAAATGCGAGTGACTAATTTACATTGCATCATGCGATCTCCATTGTTTTCAAATCAGTTTTTTATCAGGATGTCCATTTTACAGGGTTTGGACCACATCTGCATTAGTAAAAAGCTTGAATAATCTTGTATGTTTTAGACCGTAAGCAAAGCGTTTACAATACATGTACCATATGACCTTGTAGATTCGATTTTATTGCGCGAAACGTCAGACATGATGACTAGTCATTAATTTATATCGTTAATGTTACACTGTAACATGGTGCATGATGTATTTGAATTACAGTGTTGAAAACATCATTTTTTTTTCTTGAAATCTATTTTAGCCTGTAGACTTTTCTTTTAGCCTGTGGAGTTTTGTTCCACAGGCTAAAAATTAGCCTGTGGTCAAAAAAGTTAATTTCAATTCCTGACTACACAGAAATACTACAAATCATAGAGAAACCCTACACAGAAATACTGCAAATCATAGAGTAACCCTATATTGAAATACTGCAAATCACAGAGTAACCCTATATTGAAATACTGCAAATCATAGATTATCCCCAAGTAGAAATACATGTACTTCAAACCATAAAGTAATCCTACAAAGAAATGCTGGGAATCATAAAGAAACACATCACAGACATATTGCAAATCATAAAGTACCCCATACGCAGAAATACTTCAAACCATAAAATACTGCAAATCATAAAGTAACCCTACACAGAAAATGTTCAAACATACAGGTTCAGGCATACAATTATAAGAAATAATTGTAAGTCCGCGGTAAACCAATTTTTCTAATTTGTTCTTCGCTAATTAGACGATTGTTCTTCGCTAATTAGACGATGATTCAATGTTGACATTCCTGCACTCATATAATTATATCGACCTGCCAACTGTGTCAACTGCCAATCACACAACCTATCAATTATGTCGACTTCCCAATAGGCCAACCTCTCAGATCTTTATAATTAATAGGTCTAATTTTCACATTCTATGTCATCTTGTCAAGATATCAGGTCGAGTTGTCTATGTAAATATCTGAAAGTTCCACACAGGTTCCTGACAAGTCAACATAAGTTCCTGACAAGTCAACATAAATATCTCAGACGTGAGTAGCAGAAATGTGTCGCCGTTTTTGTCATTTGTTGGGTTTTCCCCCTCATATAAACGACACATTCAGACGAAAATTTCCCGTACGGTGATTCTTTATTACATCATTGTACGTCATTATTGATAAACTACGGTGAATACCGTGAATATTTCTATTCCTCATGAATACCGTGAATATTTCTATTCCTCATGAATACCGTGAATATTTCTATTCCTCATGAATACCGTGAATATTTCTATTCGTCAATGATGCAGCTAATCTTTACTTTTGAGATATACAAAATGAAAAACTGTGTAGCAAGTCTTTAATCTAGTAAGATTTTATTGTTTAAAATAAATCATTCAATAAGTCATAATCACTATATATATATATTCTGTCTTTCCAAAGAGACAGTAAAAACCGAGGTCCCGTGTCACGGTAGGCGTGGCACGTAAAAGATCCCTCACTGCTTCGGATGGGTCCGTTGCAAAGGTAGAAATTTCTATGCGATGAATCAGGCTGCTGCCGTCACCGGGGGGCAAAAATTAGGTCTTTGTTGCAACTACATCGTCATTATATCTATGTACAAAATGATAATAAAATTTGCTCTCTTCATACTATCTTACGGCAAAGAGTTTGCAATTGCTTGTATCCGAAATGAACGTGCAGTCGACAACTTCATGGCAACAAGTTTTACTGCATAGTTGTCACGAGTCGAAGCTGAGCCAAGGAACGACATTCCTTCAAGTGAGACATTAAATAACCATCTTATTCACGATTCTCATAATGTTTTAACATCATTTATATTTAGAAACATACAACATTTACCTAAATATTTATAATGCATTTTCATTATCAGAGGAAACGCGGGAAGATCGATCTTTAAATTTGTCATATATGTGAAAAAGAACTAAAGTTCCAGAACATATTGGGGAAAACTTTAATTGAAATATCTCGATAAAAACAAGCGATACAAGATCAAGACAAATGCTTTGTCCGGAGAATTACACAATCGAGTACATCCAACGGTGTCGGTGGTAAACAGATCGTAAAGTAGTCACAACTACATATTATTACGCGAAATTTGAAAACATTATTGCAACTCCTTTTTCGAGTTATTGAAACTAGTTTATGTTTAGCTTAAATTAACTGAGCTAAAGGTACATTGTACTGATCAAGAATTTTTAAGACAACATCAGTAATTTTTCGGCACTTTATTTTTCAGCGGCGTAGTAAGCTCTATATCGGTAGTGAAAGTTATAACCCCTGAAAAGCGAGAATTTGAAAAGCGATGCCATTGAGTCTAGCGCTCTATGAGAGCGCCGACTCAATAATAATAATAAATCACATGCTGCACAGATCAAACGTTGATGTATCTAGGTACTTAAGAATTGCACGGCTTTTGGCCAGCCTTAAAAACAAGTGTAAATGAAGACAATTATTCGATTCTGCATTGAAATAAAAATAAATTAATCCAATTGGGTCATCACGATGTAAGCTTATCAGGGAAAGGCTGGCCATGAAAGAAATGGAAATAATGGTCACTATGGGCTACAGTGTAAAATAACCGGAGTGAAGATTGATTGACTGATTGATTATTGTTTTACGTCACTCCACGATTCTTTCACACGTATATGGTGACGACATCTGCCTGATGCATTGCATACAAATTTAGACTTTTGTAACGGACCCACCCGAAGCAGTGAGGGATCTTTTACGTGCCACGTCCGTCGTGACACGGGACCTCGGTTTTTACTGCCTCATCCGAAAGACAGAGCACCGGTGTGCCAACGGCGGGAATCGAACTCGGGACCTTTCGGCCATATCCACTGGGCCGCATCGGCTTCCGGAGTGAAGAATGGTCATGAAGAAGTAAGGTGTGAACAATGCAATGGGACATAAATAGTACAAAGCTTCATCAAAATACCATACATATAGGATCTGAAATGAATTTTCATTTCATACGATATTTATGAAACGAGTTGTTTGTTTTATATCCCCGAGCCTTGGTTTACACTCAGTTTAAAGGTGCTTATTTCATCAAACACAGGTTTGACACAATACTTTTCCACGCTATGACGTCACCTATGCCATCAATTAATTTGTGACATAGAGATATTTCACTGCATAAACAGCGAAACATGTGATTTTAAAAAAAACCGCAAAAACTATTGTCAAGATTGTATACGATATAACACAAAGAAGGAGGGGTAAGGTCGGTTAGCACTTTAGATCAATCAGAAGATACCATGTCGGTATAAATATGAACCAATACGATACGGAATCATTAATAAAGTGATGAAAGGACAGAAGTGTATGATATGATAGGGAACAGCAGTGTATGATATGATAGGGAACAGCAGTGTATGATATGATAGGGAACAGAAGTGTATGATATGATAGGGAACAGCAGTGTATGATATGATAGGGAACAGCAGTGTATGATATGATAGGGAACAGCAGTGTATGATATGATAGGGAACAGCAGTGTATGATATGATAGGGAACAGCAGTGTATGATATGATAGGGAACAGCAGTGTATGATATGATAGGGAACAGCAGTGTATGATATGATAGGGAACAGAGAGCAGGAATCCAAGTGAATGCAAGACAAATGTTACACTAATACTTAAAACATTTAAGATGTTTAAACATTATTATAACAATATTACCCAAATGGTTCAAACCGAAACCCAAAAGCACGTGATCAAAGACAAAGAGAGAGAGAGAGAGAGAGAGAGAGAGAGAGAGAGAGAGAGGGTGGGGGTAGGAGGGAAATAAATAACGATTTCCAAATTGGATTTGTCTGCCTCAATTCATGTTAAAATTGAAAAGTTTTAGAATATCAACAAGGATCGAAAACTGTTTATTAAACGACTTTAGAGATTTGAAGACACAAAAATACATTTCAAATAATTAATAATTTCCGGTTGGGTAACGGAACGGAACGTTCGCTGCATATGTGAAAAACAATTTTGCTACTCAGGGAAGAATTTATAGGGATGTTCATTGAAACGGAATATGCTTGCCTAAGAAAATACACCCAGCAAATCTTACAGAAAATGTAACTGTCTTTTGTTTATTGTTAAAGGCCACATAAAGATGACTTTATCGATACGATAACAACACCCGCCGGGTCTATTATTACTATAACTATTATTTTCTTTGTTTTTGTTTTTGTTTTTGTTAGCAACAAACTCACTGTAGCAATTGCATCAACCAATATGATTATCTGGATTTCTCTCCCTTTATGGCATTTCTGTTGACACCTCTTCGGCGCATTGCTTGAATACCCAAACCCGAGCTGACAAACGACCGCGAAGTCAGATCCTTTAATAATTAATTTCAGAACCTTATTCATAGATAGAAGAAAAATTTCACTTTTTTTCCGGACTGACCACTCAATAATGACGGGTGAATGATTGTATAATAGTCAAGTATCCTCGTGTGTACAGTGTACAGTCGATCATTTAAAACTGCTGAATATTTCAGAAATAAATTAAAGTCACGACGACCGCTGCACGACAGAAAATGAACATAAATTCTTTCTTTACACAAACTTTTAACAGTTCATAAATGAGATAAAAATGCATATTTATGTCAAATTGTATGTATATCGTTTTGTTTTTGTTTTTTTTATTATTATTATGGGCGTATATCAATTCGACAATTGACAGAAAACACTGCAGTTTAAACGAGCACAAATGCCAACAGGTAATCAAATATGGGTGCTATTGTATGCTGGCGACAGTAATTAAAAGAATAGAAAAACTGGCGGATCCAGATGGGTAACTGGACTTCAAAAATGCCCCTTTTCCTTATTTTCGATGAAACAATGACATGTACTAGGTCATTTAAGGCGAGAAATCCTTTTCTTGGAAGCATTTTATTACCAAAGGGTGGAATCCCCGTTTCGAAAACTGCTTCATCCACCCCAGAAGAATTTCGTTAGTGACGTCAGTCCCTATAACATGCCTTCGCAAGTGACAGGACCCGTGTCTGACTGGGAAGAGAGGTTACTCGGAGGGTCATAATAGTAAGTTTGGCCGCACACTGTTCGACGTCTCAGTATTAAAAGGACATGTAATACGTATTAAAGTCAATCTACTGTTACTAAATATACAGTGAACAAGTCAACCATGTACACACACACACGCACACACCTACACACACACACACACACCTACACACACGCACACATCTACACACACACATTCACACACAAAATAATAATAATACGATGTCAGTGACCTCTTTATACTAAAAAAAATATAGGCAAATACTGTCTTAAATCCAGGACACACATGAAACGAAAAATGCATCATGCATACATGCACATGTACTGGATGGAGGTAGAGCATTCGTGTGACACCACAGCTGAAGATAGAAAACGAGTCACAATTATACAACGCTGTATATATATATACATATTATATATACATATACATATATGTATATACGTATACATATATTGTAGAGCATATCCTATGAACAATAAAAGAATCCCTGCCTTCCCTTACCTGCTTGACGTGAATGGCCCTAGAAGGGGGTCTGCTCCCCCAGAGCAATCCATTGTAGGGGTACCTCGCCACCAGGCTATCTTCCATAGAAAAAAACCTCCAAACACACACCGTGAAGAGCAATATACTCCAAAGTTTGTCACAGAAATAAATATAAACAATTGTATATGTATATATATATATATATACACAGGTAAGTTAGTAAAGAAAAGACGACCGCTTATCCAGGTACAATACTAAACGAATACAGTGTATATATAGCGAGTGATGAACGTGACACCAGGTAAAGGCGACGGCAAAGGAGGAAAGTTTCAGATCAAATCAATAGTAACTACATGGCGTAAGTCTCCGCTGTCCTACACTGATCTTATGCCTCCCATTTCTCACAGGATAATCCCTGATCGAGAATAACTAACTAAGCTACAGTTACTGTTCTTTATCGTCTCACTTTCTCATTGATTTTTAAAAATGTATGTGATGTGCGCGTGCTGGTCTGTTTGCATTTGTTAACTTGTTACGGTGTATCTATGTTAATATCAGGGCAGAAATCTGCCAATGATTATATATATACACTACCCTCCATAAATAAGTACACACTCTTATATTGTTCATATTTTTGGAAATAATTTGACAAAAATGAAAGAAATAGAAATAATTCAGGTATTTTGCTGTTTATATTCAATGAAAGAACATGTTTTATAAGGAAAAAGTGAGGTTTAAAAAACATTTTTTAATAATCATATACAAATGCAATACTAATCTATAATGCACATTTCAGTCTAATATTTTGTGTATCCCTCTTCTTGCCTTTATTACAGCTTGAATACGTTTTGTCATGCTTTTAACAAGTGTCCTGCATCTCCTGGCAGATAAATTGTCTCAATATTCTATCAGCTAAAATCTAACAACCTAAAATATTGACTTATTACATGTTGTTTTTATAGAAAATTCCTGGGGTGGGTACTTACTTATGGAGGGTAGTGTACATATATCCTGTTTTCATTAGTATTTACTTATCACCTAATCATTATACTACTACTACTACTACTACTACTATAACTACAACAACAACAACAACAACAACAACAACTAGTACTACTACTACTTCTACTACCACTACTACTACTGCTACGACTAATAATAATAATAATAATAATAATAATAATAATAATAATAATAATAATAATAATAATAATATAACAAAAAAACCTATTATTATTCGTATTATAATTAGTATCATCATCATCATCATCATCATTATATGCCATGTCATGGATGATGTGTCATGCTAGATCTCTCTCTCTCTCTCTTTGCCTCGGATGTCATGAGACGTGGCATGGTAAAGAGCCTTGTCTGCCTTGGATGTCTCGTGTCATAACAGACGTGTCATGGTATAGATCCCTCTCTGCCTCGGATGTCTCGTGTCATAACAGACGTGTCATGGTATAGATTCCTCTCTGCCTCGGATGTCTCGTGTCATGACAAACGTGTCATGATAGAGATTCCTCTCTGCCTCGGATGTCCCGTGTCATGATAGACGTGTCATAGTAGAGATCCCTCCCTCCCTCGGATGTCCCGTGTCAAGACAGACATTTCATGGTTGATATCCCTCTCTGACTCGGATGTTTCGTGTCATGACAGACGTGTCATGGTAGAGATCCCTCTCTGCCTCGGATGTCTCGTGTCATGACAGACGTGTCATGGTAGAGATCCCTCTGTCTCAGATGTCTCGTGTCATGATAGGCGTGTCATGGTAGACGGTATAGATTCCTCTCTGCCTCGGATGTCTCGTGTCATGACAGACGTGTCACAGTAGAGATCCAGTGTGCATGAGCAGACTGCCCCCCCTTGCTGCAGATGTCCTGTGTGATGGCACACGTGTCATGGTAGAGATCCCTCTCTGCCTCGGATTTTTCGTGTCATGACACACGTGTCATGGTAGAGGTTCCTCTCTGCCTAGGATGTCTCCCGTCATGGCAGTCGTGTCATGGTAGAGATCCCTCTCTGCCTCGGATGTCTCGAGTCATGGCAGTCGTGTCATGGTATAGATCCCTCTCTGCCTCGGATGTCTCGAGTCATGGCAGACGTGTCATAGTAGAGATCCCTCTCTGCCTCTGATGCCTTATGTCATGGTAAACGTGTCATGGTAGAGTTTCCTCTCTGCCTCAGATGTCTCGTGTCATGGCAGATGTGTCATGGTAGAGCTCCTTCTCTGCCTCGGATGCCCCGTGTCATGACAGACATGTCAAGGTAGAGATTCCTCTCTGCCTCGTGTCATGACAGATGTGTCATGGTAGAGATCCCTCTTTACCTTGGGTGTCTCATGTCATGACAGATGTGTCATGGAAGAGATTCCTCTCTTCCTCTGCCTCGGATGTCTTGTGTCATTGCAGACATGTCATGGTAGAGAGCCTTCTCTGCCACTGATGGGTCCACCGTATCGGCCTAAGTTCCTGTGCATTAAATCCGTCAGATGCCGTCATCATATAAGGGCAATAATCGTGGTGTGACGTAAAACAAGAATCAAACAAAACAGCTGATGACCAATGTGTACCGTGACATGGAGATGTGATGACGGAGGGGGTTAAAAGCATAGACTGGTTATTGATAATGTTTAGTGCTAAGGGAGTATAGTATAAATGTATAGCAATCTTACGAAACTCTTTCATTATTTATTACTTGTGGCTAGGTATATTCCGGGTGGCCGGGTATATACCCTGTGGTCAGGTATATTTTCTGTCACCAGGTATATTCCGCGTGGTCGGGTATATTCCCTGTGGCGGGCATATACCTTGAGGCTCGGTATATTCCCTTAGGCCAGGTATATTTCCTGTGGCCGGGTATATTCGCTGTGGCCGGGTATATTTGATGTGGCCGTGTAAAGGGTCGGGTATATACCCTGTGCTCGGGTATATTCCCTGTGGCTGGGTATATCAGTATTCCAAGTCGCCGGGTATATTCCCTGTGACTAGGTATATTCTCTGTGTTCTCTGCGGCCGGGTATATTCTCTATGATCGGATATTATTAGTTACCTAGTCATCTAGGTATAAAACCTAGTGACCCGGGATCATCCCGTACCGCGTCACTAGATAACTAGGTAACTAATATTACCCCATCTCTGACAAATCTGTTGGGGAATAATATTCTCTGGCTGGGTATATTCCCTGTGGTCGGGCATATTCCCTGTGGTCGGGCATATTCCATGTGGCTGGGTATATTCCCTGTGGTCGGGCATATTCCCTGTGGTCGGGCATATTCCATGTGGCTGGGTATATTCCCTGTGGTCGGGCATATTCCATGTGGCTGGGTATATTCCCTGTGGTCGGGCATATTCCATGTGGCTGGGTATATTCCCTGTGGTCGGGCATATTCCATGTGGCTAGGTATATTCCCTGTGGTCGGGCATATTCCATGTGGCTGGGTATATTCCCTGTGGTCGGGCATATTCCATGTGGCTGGGTATATTCCCTGTGGTCGGGCATATTCCATGTGGCTGGGTATATTCCCTGTGGTCGGGCATATTCCATGTGGCTGGGTATATTCCCTGTGGTCGGGCATATTCCATGTGGCTGGGTATATTCCCTGTGGTCGGGCATATTCCATGTGGCTGGGTATATTCCCTGTGGTCGGGCATATTCCATGTGGCTGGGTATATTCCCTGTGGTCGGGCATATTCCATGTGGCTGGGTATATTCCCTGTGGTCGGGCATATTCCATGTGGCTGGGTATATTCCCTGTGGTCGGGCATATTCCATGTGGCTGGGTATATTCCCTGTGGTCGGGCATATTCCATGTGGCTGGGTATATTCCCTGTGGTCGGGCATATTCCATGTGGCTGGGTATATTCCCTGTGGTCGGGCATATTCCATGTGGCTGGGTATATTCCCTGTGGTCGGGCATATTCCATGTGGCTGGGTATATTCCCTGTGGTCGGGCATATTCCATGTGGCTGGGAATATTCCCTGTGGTCGGGCATATTCCATGTGGCTGGGTATATTCCCTGTGGTCGGGCATATTCCATGTGGCTGGGTATATTCCCTGTGGTCGGGCATATTCCATGTGGCTGGGTATATTTGATGTGGCCGGGTATATAAAATGTGCCCGGGTATATTCCCTTAGGCCGGGTATATCAGTATTCCCCGTGGCCCGGTATATTCCCTGTAACTGGGTATTCAGTCTTCCCCGTGACCCGGTATATTCCCTGTGACCGGGTATGTCAGTATTCCCCGTGGCCGGGTATATTCCCTGTAACTGGGTATGTCAGTCTTCCCCGTGACCCGGTATATTCCCTGTGACCGGGTATGTCAGTATTCCCCGTGGTCCGGTATATTCCCTGTAACGGTATGTCAGTCTTCTCCGTGACCCGGTATATTCCCTGTGACCGGGTATGTCAGTATTCCCCGTGGCCCGGTATATTCCCTGTAACGGTATGTCAGTCTTCCCCGTGACCCGGTATATTCCCTGTGACCGGGTATGTCAGTATTCCCCGTAGCCCGGTATATTCCCTGTAACTGGGTATGTCAGTCTTCCCCGTGACCCGGTATATTCCCTGTGGCCGGGTATATCAGTATTCCCCGTGGCCCGGTATATTCCCTGTAACTGGGTATTCAGTCTTCCCCGTGACCCGGTATATTCCCTGTGACCGGGTATGTCAGTATTCCCCGTGGCCGGGTATATTCCCTGTGACCGGGTATATCAGTATTCCCTGTGGCCGGGTATATTACCGGTAATCATGTATATTCCCTGTGGTCATGCATATTCCCTGTAACCGAGCACATTCTCTGTGGCCAGGTATTTCCCCTGTGACCGAGCACATTCTCTGTGGCCAGGTATTTCCCCTGTGACCGAGCACATTCTCTGTGGCCAGGTATTTCCCCTTTAACCGAGCACATTCTCTGTGGCCAGGAATTTCCTCTGTGACCGAGCACATTCTCTGTGGCCAGGTATTTCCCCTGTGACCGAGCACATTCTCTGTGGCCAGGTATTCCCCTGTGACCGAGCACATTCTCTGTGGCCAGGTATTTCCCCTGTGACCGAGCACATTCTCTGTGACCAGGTATTTCCCCTTTAACGGAGCACATTCTCTGTGGCCAGGAATTTCCCCTGTGACCGAGCACATTCTCTGTGGCCAGGTATTTCCCCTTTAACCGAGCACATTCTCTGTGGCCAGGAATTTCCTCTGTGACCGAGCACATTCTCTGTGGCTAGGTATTTCCCCTGTGACCGAGCACATTCTGTGTGGCCAGGTATTTCCCCTGTGACCGAGCACATTCTGTGTGGCCAGGTATTTCCCCTTTAACCGAGCACATTCTCTGTGGCCAGGAATTTCCCCTGTGACCGAGCACATTCTCTGTGGCCAGGTATTTCCCCTGTGACCGAGCACATTCTCTGTGGCCAGGCATTTCCCCTGTGACCGAGCACATTCTCTGTGGTCAGGAATTTCCTCTGTGACCGGGTATATACCCTAATGATACTACATTAGCATACAGTGACATAACTCCTGAGCCATCAGTCTTCGTTACGGTACATATGCTCTGAACGATACTATTAGCTTGTGTCACACACGACTGTAATGTACTGGCCCAGTCTTACAGAGCATCCTTGTACCGGAAAACTTCCTCACCTGTGACGGATGCCGATACTGGACCGGTTTCCTCAACGGTGCCTGCAATCTCCCTTAAAGCGGAAGGTTTTGGATTGGATTCCCTTCTCCGGGCACAATTTTTTCATCCTGCCTATTACCACTAAGGTGATGTCCACTACTTGCAACGTAGAAGTTATTAATAAAACTAATATAATTTTATATTGGATACAAATGTAGGTGTTGCTTAGTTACTTTGGCACTCACATAAGCTACCACAGTGGAGAGTAGTACTTTAAATACCCCTACCCCACCCCACCCCTCGCATCTGTCGAAATACCTGTCCAATGTATCGGTTGGATAATCTTGGTGTGAAAGCAACAACAACAGCCTCAACTACAACAGCAACAACAAAGGGTCAGTCTTGGTTAATTGGTTAAGCGCTTGGCCTGTGTTGTAGACGATCCGGGTTCGATTCCCGGATTGCGCCATCATGTCTAAGAGGTTGATTACGTCTTGCTTCCATAACGCGATATAACTGATAACTGTTTAAAGCGAAGTAATACACCAACCAAAATTTAGTAATTCATCATCCAACTTGGCAAATTATGTATCACAAATGATCCGAAGACAACACGTCATATCTACGAAATGACCAACCGTTCATTCAATAATGAGGGAGAAACGAAGAAAACCCAACGTCTTTGTTATCTTGCCCCCGTTTCATACTGACTAAACTTTTTGTCCTAGGTAAAAATGGAGAAACAAGTTCACCATATGAAAACTTCGAACCCAGAAACAAAGACTGCTTTCAATGAAAGTAGTCTATGTCTCTGTTCAAACCGAATTTTTAAAAAAAAAATCAAACCGAATTCAAGATACAACGCACATGTATTTTAAAGGAAAATATTACTGCTGAAATGACAAATGTAAATCAGTGTCAATTTCAAGATACGAATTACTATAATATATTCCGAGGACTTATATTTTTTCTAATTTTCAATGTCATATAAAATATTTTCCTGATCAAGACATATGGTATCATCTCATACAAATTGTTTGTCGGCCTCGCTGAAACTTAACAACCTTGATAAGTAACCGAGTTCCATTCCCGCCGACGGCTTCTCGGTGATACTTAGCAACCTTGACTTGTGCCCGGGTTTCATTCCCGCCGACGGTTCATCGGTGATATTTAGCAACCTTGACTTGTGCCCGAGTTCCATACCCGCCGACGGTTCCTCGATGATACTTAGCAACCTTGACTTGTGCCCGAGTTTCATTCCGCCGGCGGCTCCTCGTTGATACTTAGCAACCTTGACGTTCCCGAGTTTCATTCCCGCCGTCGGTTCCTCCGTGAAACTTAGCAACCTTGACTAGTGGTCGGGTTTCAGTCCCCTCGGCGGCTCCTCGGTGCCCTCCAAAGACAAAAAATCAAAACCTCTTTCACCGCAGACATTGGCAAGTAAACAATCCCTGACTGTGTGGGATGGCCCATTTGTACAGGTAGAAAAGTCTGTACCATGTGTCATGTTTTAATTTTTGAATTTACTTGGGATTGGTAAATACAACCCTCAAATTTCAAACTGAAAATAAGGCAAATGCATCAGCCAGATGTCGTCACCATATCAATATAATCTAAATTCTGGTGTGACGTCAACGAAAGGACGAATAAGCGAATACCTTACATAACAAAACTTCTTAGAATAGCCCTTTTATGACACCCATTTTACATATTGATGAATTTGGTTTGTCAATCAATGCAGCCAATCTGAGGAAGACATTGAGTCAAAATATGACATCATTTAAAGCCTATTTCCACCCCTGAAAATAACAGCACTTGTACAGGACATTAAGGTCATGGATCCACCCCTGAAAATAACAGCACTAGTACAGGACATCTAGTACCTTATCTCTAAGATTCATCAAAATCCCTTCAACTGTTATGAAGAAATCAAAGTATCATATCTTAACGCTGGACAGACGGACAATGGTCAAGGAATGATTACAAATGATCATTTGAAACTTTACATCCGGTGAGTTAAAAATCAAGAAACGTGAATATGGCACAAAGTGTTATCGATCTCTAATGAATCGTAATGTCACCGTCTATGTTGTCGCATGTAAACTAG
This sequence comes from Pteria penguin, assembly GCA_035048485.1. NCBI lineage: Eukaryota > Metazoa > Mollusca > Bivalvia > Pterioida > Pteriidae > Pteria > Pteria penguin. Next base: position 12,148,807 of record CM068589.1, read on the forward strand.
CAATTTAAGCCGTTTTGTTTCCGATAAATACCACATGTGTTGCTATTTATAGATGCTGTCCTTTCCTATGTGAATAAAAATAAGTCAAAAATGGATAACGGGATGAATGTCAATATATCCACTTCCATGAACTTTGAACATCCCACACATGGCATGTCAAAACTTGAAAACTCCTTACCAGTATAAAAAAAAAACAAGAGGCCCACGTGGGCCTATATCGCTCACATGAGTACCTAGATGACCAGTCATGCATGAAGGAAGAATTCATTTATTTTTGCATTACTGTGACTAAGTCAACACAAATGTTGAAAATATGTCCAATTTTATTTCAGACTAGAATAAAAAAACAACACTTTTTTGCACATCCATTCGGGTGATTTTGATATTAAGCATTTCCTTTGTCTCTGCAAGATGTCATTCAGGGCAACAAGTTAGTCATTTTCTTTAGGTGGAGCCTTTTGTTGACTGATTTCAAGTCTGGGTCATGAACAACAATTGTTTCAAATATTGTCCAGATCTAAATTAAAATTGCTTAATTTCACATGTTGAGTGTTGAGAAACATCTAAAAACTTCCTTAGATGTGTAAAGAAATGAAAAAAAAAAATTTTGACCACAGCTGGATTTGAACCGCTACTCTCCATATTTCAATTACCAAGTGGTATATGTACCATTGTGAGACCTACTTTTTAGACATGGTGGCATTATCTGTTAACTAATTTGGATGAAATTTACCAAATTGATAGAGGACCTTCAGTACTTCAGGTATTCCATGTTTCATTAAAATCCTTTATGTGGTTTTGTAGAAAAAGTTGAAAATGTGAAAAATGGCCACCCCCCCCCCCTTTTTTTTTTGGAAGTCTTAAAAAATTCATAAAAAATTTAAAAATTGAGATAATGACAAAATTCTTTCACAATAATATTCCTTACCACAATTATGATCAAAATAGTCATTAAGAAATCATCAATATCAATTAACTGAAACACATGACACTTTTCTGCATTGAAATGACTAAGTCCAAAAACACATCAAAAAAGCGTAAATTTCTAGCTGACGGATCTTAACCTCCAACTTAATTTTTAATAACCTATCTTTATAGATTGTTGAAATGCAATTAGTTTCCTCATATATGTACTGGTTCTGGAGAAGAAGATGTTTGAAGAGGGGTACCATTTTGGGCACTTTTGGCCCCGCCCTGGATCCACCCCTAAGGGAATCTGGATCCCGAACACAATTTTAGTAGGGGACCTTGAGTACATCATTTACACAAAGTTTGATCCAAATCTGCAATGTAGTTCCAGAGAAGAAGTCGAAAATGTGAAAAAGTTAACGACGGACGGATGACGACGACGGACGACGGACGGCGCACTATGACTATAGCTCACTTGAGCCTTTGGCTCAGATGAGCTAAAAACCACCTTTCCTCCACGGCATTACGGTCGTGCAACAAATCTGGTCAAAACCATTCTCATAGGGTCAAGATCCTCATACACCCTGGTGTCACGAGTAGAAATAACATACAGCAGTATTATCTATACAACAAAGAACATCGTCAAGGCCGTAAAATACGCCCGGCGCTGAACTTCAGGCCAGTCAGTTTCTAGAAAGGGCAGACTTTACGTTCGAAAATGCAAAAACACTTATCTTAATACAAAATCAAGAGTATCAGTAAAACTGATGGATGCTCCCCGAACAGCAGTTATAATGTAGGAATTGATGACTCAATTTATATACAAAAATTTAGAGAAACTGATGGATGGTCCAAGAAGCACAGCAATAATAAAGGAAATGGTATGACTCAATTTATAGAAAATGATTGTATTAACTGATGACGATTTCAATTCTCAATTTCAAGATAGTTAATAAGTGGCCTTGACCTTTCAGAGATGACCTTGAGTGATCTTTGTCCAAAAATCCTTAACCTAAAGAACATTTTGGTGAAGCATGATAAAATTCTGATGAAAGGTGTAGGAGATATACGTATTTCATGCTATTTTACGTCATAGTTAATAAGTGACTTCAACCTTTAAGAAATGACCTTAAGCGAACTTTGACCTTGAGCGAAGAAAGGTATAGGTCATACAAGCTCGGACAGACGGACGGACAGACGGGTGGATGGACAGACGGACGGAGAGACACACGGACACGACTGCGACTATATGCTCCCCCGAAAGTTTTCGGGGTGCATAACAAAATGTGGTATCCTCTTTTTATACCAAGTTTGTGAATCAAGTCTGATGATTTAAGACCTAACCATTTTGTCTGCCTTATAGCCCAGCTTACAATGGGCATTGTCTTGTTTTGTTGATGGTTGGTTGATTGGTGTTTTAAGTCGTTTTCAACAATTATTCAGTTATATCGCGACGTGGAAGCAGGAGGTGACCAACCTCTTACACATAGTGGCGCAACCCGGGAATCGAACCTGGATCGTCGGCTCCGCAAGCCAAGCGCTTAGTCACTACACCAAACCTGCCCCTTGTTTTGTTGATGGAGTCGGTGTGGCTCAGTGGATGAGGTGTTCGACTCGTGAACGAGAGGTCCCCGGGCGACTCCCGTCGTGGGCACATCGGTGTCTTGTCGTTCAGATGAGATAATAAAAACCGGGGTCCCCTGTCACGGTGGGCGTGGTACTAATATGTAAGAGATCGCTAAGTCTTCGGAAACGTTCGTTGCAAAGGCACGAATTTTAAAATGCTACGAATCGGCAGATGACGTCACCATATACGTGAAATAATCGTGTAGTAACGTAAAACAAGAATCAATCAATCGATTTGTTGATGATTACGTAATTACTCGACTCTATCTTCAGGTCAGTTTTAGTTATTACAACTTCAAGCAAGTTCATGACTTCATTATAATTCCCTCAAAAAAAAAGAAACAGTTGGAGGAATACCACAATAACATTGTCTATCTGTCTGTCTTATCATTAATCTCCTTGTAAACACACACACACACACACACACACACACACACACACACACACACACATACACATATATATATATATATATATATATATATATATATATATATATCGCACTCATTCAACTTCAACTTTCTGTGGCACATTGGACTATAACTTGGTATATAGGTTGTATTTACCAACATGACCGCAATTGAGTTCTATCGCTATTGATCTACTTCTGCCGCAGTCATTGCTCTTCGTCTAAAACGCTGCTTGCGAGGGGTATTGCTAACAATGAGCCTAATTATAGCTTCACATGTACTAACTGGATTTAGTCTACTGTCTAGGACTAGAGTTATTCAATTATATAAAACTGATTTAAAGTGAAATATCTATCTCACCAGATTAGTACACATGAGGCTACATGTAGGCCTATATTTGGGTTTCGTGTCCACTGACTCATGAGCAAGTGGAAACGTTCATTGAAAGTTGATTCTCCGGTAATGGGTATAGGTAACCGACAGCCACCATGGACTACCACTGTCCTTGTACAATGGGACTCAGTATTAATATATATTATTCTTTGTGTTGGACCTCTTCCCGACCTCTACACGTAGCTAAGGACTTGTAAAAGTTCTATTGACAATTCAGGTTAACATAGACAGGGTAACAGTAATCCGATCGACTTTACCTTCATCTGACTTCACCCACATGGTGAAACAACGTTTTATAAAGTGTGTGAACAATGAATTCACGTTAAAGAAAGTGTGTTATGAAAACACAATTTTGAAATTCATTGTAAAGCATACAACATTAAAATTTCATAATGTTTGACACAAATTTAACCAAATGGATCTATGATATTGATAGAGACAAAACAGAAATTCATTCTAAAAATTAACCCTACAGCTTTTTGCTTATTTATCTATTCATCTATAAGAATATCTTATTAAAAGCTGTGATGTGCAAAAGCGACACGCATGTTCCCGCAGGAACAAAACTTAAACTAAACAAAACGCGAAAAATGGGAAAATGTTAAACTTTCTAAGGGCCATAACTCTTTTAAAACCAATTGGTAAATCCAATCACACCTAGGGTTCTACAGAGGAAGGGCCTAGCGGTTTTGTTGTGTTTGCATTGCTTGGGTCATTTCTCGTTTTGTTGTGTTTGTATTGCTTGGGTCATTTCTCGTTTTTTTTTCCTTTTTTCCAAAGGTGCCTGTACCTTTTCAACTCGGAATTTTTTGTCCCATTTGCATAAAACCAAAAGATAATTGTTTGGGAAAATTTAGACGATTTTTGGGGAAAATCAATAAAATTTCCATTGGAAAAGGTCCATATAATGGTCCTGATTTGAAGGAGGAAAACAACTACTGGAGGGACCTCCGTCCAATCTTTGTATTTTAAACAACCAATCCCACTATATATCACAATTACTTGTATATGATTATCTTAAACTATCCAACTTGAAAACAAATTCAGTATCCCAAATTGGTACCATGATTTGAATATGCACGATGGAGAATGTGTCAGGACCGGCAACTCGCTACGGAATTCATAAGAGGCAGTGCAAAAAGGTCATAAATAAATGTGTATTGCTTATCGATTTATGATATAGTATACATGTAGTTTATTGGTCAAAAGAAATACAGCTTATAGATATTTCAATACAATTAATAATACAATGTAAATGTAATAATACATGGTCAAAACAAAAAAGACAGTCTGTAAATAAGAATCATTTATAGATGTACATAAATAAGTCTATACAGCATGTTTTCATTGATAACGTACTAACTGTTGGACATGTTACGGCTATATTTATGGCCAGGTACCACACGATATTCAACCTACATTCATGTACTACAACACAGTGTGTACAAGTGCATCACAGAGAAAGGGCGCCACGTAGGAGTTTGTGGTTACGCTCTGTCGACACTCAGTGGTTGGGGTTTTTTTTTCAAATTTGGTCCGTTATAATGACCCTTCCCAATGACAATTTCGATGGTTTTTCCCAAAATTTGTCTAAATTTTTCCCAAACATTGATCTCTTAGCATTATCAAATGAACAAAAAAAGAGTACATGAACTTTGAAAAACCAACAAACCCAACTGACACAATAAAAGTTTTCTTTGAAGGTATAAAAGTTTTAACTGATTTTCATTGAGTCAACACTGGTACTCCTTAAAAAATGGTTACTTTCAGACTACTCCTTCGACATAGTAATTTTAAAGTATATACTTTGTCGAAAGGGCGGTCTCAATGTAATCACATAATTTATTTGTGACTACCTGTAAGTGTCAAGGGTTTGAGATGGATAATTTCCATCATGCAATGACCCCGGACGTTGGAGCAGTTAGATGACATAGAATGTCGTCTTATACCAACCCTGCTAAATTATCACATTTTCTTTGAAAAAGAAAACGTTGATAAAGCTGTTCCAAGATAACTCCAACAAAGTAACTAGATTTTAGGGATTGTGTTAGCGGGTTCAATAATGGAGCTGATCAATACGCCAAGAGGAGTTTTCAGAAATCAGATTCATGAACGAAAATCCCCGACTTCGAATCATGTGGACTGCACTACTAAGATTTGACTTGGGGGGGGGGGTGTTTGTGAAAAACAGTTTTGATGTGTAGAAGAACAATAGCCCCTCTCTCCCCCCCCCGCCCCGCCCCCCTTCCCATCGTGATAAGGACGCATTCCGTAGATACTGAATATATCCACAGTCTCTAGCTCGGTTTGATCCTCATGACTGCCATAAACCCAAGATCCTCATGACTGCCATAAACCCAAGATTTTGCTGTGACTATTCATAATCTTAAATGATAATTTGGTAACATGAAAACTATATATTATAACACTTCTCATTTGATCTTTACAACTCTAACTAAAGTGCACAATCCCTATCGAAAAATGTTTCATCTGCAAAGCTGCTTCAAACTGAGGTGTAAGGTATCCCTAAATACTCTTGAGACGCAATATGCGATTCTGTTTTCGGTATTTAGCTAAAACAAATTCCGAGAGAGAGAGTCACGGATACAGTTTCATGGGTAGATGTTATTATGGATACCACACGACAATATTGGACATGGTCTCCCACTAACCATGGAGATGTAACTGTGGTCAGTGTCATGCCACACCCCTGATTTACGGGCAATAACTTTGTCATCGTAAGTGCACGTCTAGGATATAAACCATATTATTAACCATTAACACAATAAACTCTGGCAAAATAGGTCAACCGCGACGAAGTTCAATTTCCATCAGTGATGGTTATTAGTAAAGATGTGTACCAAGTTTCAGTTCGAAAATGTCCGAAGTAAGAGCCTCCGTTGCAGTATACGATTAATTTCTTTATTCAATTTCTCTTACTTTCTGGGTAGCCAATGTCTACAAAGGGCAATAGTCTTTTTAAATAAGGCCAAATAATACATATATCTATAATGTCATTTAAAAGAAAAGTCGGGAAAACTGCTTGACCCATTCTTTGCTCTTGAGTGGGTCATGGTGCATCAATCCAGATGACATACATGTATGAACGGAACGTGTACTTCTCTTAGAACATGTTTTTGTTTAGACTTCAGGGCTATATTTGTATCCATAATGAGAGAAACATGGGTAACTATTCGACCTACTTTTTCATATTCCTGAATACTCAATATAATACATGTGATTTTCTAGAGAGTAATCCCGTCAAACTGCAGTATGGAATGCCCTGATCACGTGATATACTCACACTAATTGGAGAACAGCTAGCATTTATCGCCAACAATGACTACCTTCATTCGGCGTCAAAGAGACACCTTCAGTTTACAAGCTCATTTACAAATGTATGTTTCCTCTAAACGCATTCATTTAGTGTCCCACTGACACTAACACCTTCTGCTTACAAGATCAATATGTTTTCAATAAAAGGTGGAACTCATTCTATGCATTACATACATTTTGATGCCACAAATCAGCTTTCATTTCGGCAGATACGCGAACGCGTGGAAATAGCAAGTACAAGTAACTTATTAGAGTTATCTCTCTTTGCTCATTTTCAAACAGCACAAGAATTGCAACTGAAAATTTGCCATCACAATTTTTTTAAGTGATGATCAAAATCGTAATAAACAAAACTTGAATATGGGACGTTTACGTACTAAGGTCTACCCCCTTTTTAAGTGTATCATTCTATACTTATAGACTTGATACAGGCAGTAAATGGCGGGGCGTGATAAGTACAGAACTTGGACACCTCTGCTTGAGTTTTGATTTCAATATACAAAATATACATCGCACATACTCAAACAATCTGCTAGAATGAATCCTGTATCATGTCTCCAATAATTTACCTAGCAGCTTTTAAAAAAAAGAACATAAAAACAAATTATGAAATTGTCTCATTGAGGAATTAAAAAATGGAAATAAATTTGGGGGGGGGGGGGGTTCATAGTAAGACAAGCCGGTATGCCTTAGTGAATGAGGCGCCCGACTAGTGTCTGAGAAAAAAAACAAATTATGAAATTGTCTCATTGAGGAATTAAAAAATGGAAATAAATTTGGGGGGGGGGGGGGTTTCATAGTAAGACAAGCCGGTATGCCTTAGTGAATGAGGCGCCCGACTAGTGTCTGAGAAAAAAAAACAAATTATGAAATTGTCTCATTGAGGAATTAAAAAATGGAAATAAATTTGGGGGGGGGGGGGGTTCATAGTAAGACAAGCCGGTATGCCTTAGTGAATGAGGCGCCCGACTAGTGTCTGAGAGGCCCCGAGTTCGACTCCCGCAGTGTGCAAACCAGTGTCTTCTCTTTCGTAAAAAAATTGATTGATTATTTAATTGATTTATTTACTGATTGATGGATGGATGAATGAATGGACCGATCGATCGATCAATCAATCAATCACTCAAATAATTTATCAAATTAAACCAAGAAGCTTTACCGAGATAGCTAGTTCAAGACAAACATCATCAAATCATGAACGGTTTTCGCTTCCCAATCCGGTCCACTGTTTTCACCTATTAAACACGACCTCAACCACCTTAGCCACAGAGGCTATGAAAACGCATAAAGAAGAATGTAGTACATAGCAAAGTAACAAAGCTATTATTACACGTCAGTTTGATTTAGTTTCAATCTAACCCAGGTAAAGTGACATAGTAAGAAGGAGATAAGCATTCCATGGCACCTTGTCTAGGGATCACATGACCTTTGAAATGCTTTTCATGGTTCAGCAATTTACTAAAAACCTTATGTCGATACAAGATTATATGATGAAAGCACATGCACTCGGAGGGTATGAAATTATAATTCTAGTGGTACAATATATACAATATAATATTTCCTCAAAAAGATAAATAAATTGATAATATATATATATATATATATATATATATATATATATATATATAGATAGATAGATAGATAGATAGATAGATAGATAGATAAATAGACCAAATAAATAAATAAATAAAACAAAAGGGAAGGCATGATATAGTATCTGAATTTACAAATTGTATAATCTACATCTACGTCAGAGGGTCATTCCACGATCATGTGTATTTTACATCTGCAATAGACCCACCTGAAGACAAAAAAGATCTTTTACATGCCACGTTTACCTTAACACGGGTCCTCGGTGTTTACTATCTCAACCGAAAGACACGACAACAGAGTGTCCACGACAGAAGTCGAACCGGGGACATTTCGGTCATTAGCCGACCATCTTATCCAGTGAGCAATACATGTATCGACTTGTATATATTCAAACAGCTCAAAACATTTTTTTTTTTTAATTCAACACTTCTCATATACTCTGTAGATATGCTACGTCACATCCAGGGTTAATGCGCTTACATGATGAAACCAGTTCTAAATCTAGCTGCAAAACCTATAATCAAAGGACTGAAAGGTCACAGAGGCGTCGAGCTGACTGACTTAAAACTGTTAAAAGTAGCACAAATTGAGCAATTGTGTTTAACACTTGTTGAATTCCGATCTTTTTCGAAGAAAGTAAAGATGAAACCTTAAACACCAACAGCCATATATCATATAATAGAATGTGAATGAACGTTGTCATTGGGCAGCATAGCTCTCCGGTGAGGCTCTGACAGAAAAGAATATCAATGTTAAACGGTTTCGTACTGGGTTCGTTGTAATAACCTTTATCATGAGAAAGTCAATGGTTATAAGTGGTATTGATAATAATAACGTTCAAGATGTTCATTAAGTCATTCGTGCAAGAATATGTTTCATTTCCCACATATATAGGTCCGGATTGCAGGGTCAAAATATTGGTGCAGACAGGAAGGTATAATCATAAAGAATACACATGTGAAATAGTGAATCTCTATCCCTACTTGTTGATCAATGATCAGTGATAAGCAAGATTAAAGTTTTTGAAATATGGGTCATATTAAATATGGATTCAATATTCAAAATGGAATTTCAACGATGCCTCTGATGAGGGAATCAATAAAATTCCAAATCATAAAACGGCCCCGTAACGGAATATCAATTAAGATTATGCTTATCCTAGTAGTTGATCAGTCATGGTCAAGGATTAAGTTATTGAGAAGCCAAAAATTTTAGTGTGGACAGAAATGTTTACTCATAAGGAACACACTTGTGAAATAAGAAACTCCATACTCCAGTAGTTGACCATTAAAATTGTTTGAAAGGTAGGTCAAATGTCAAAGGTCTTAATACAAGGAATAAACATGTGAAATATGGAGGCCTTATGTTTCATTCGTTTTAAAATATGGTCAAGGTTGAAGTTTTTGTCTACACTAGAAACGCCGGCACCAGGGGTCAGTTGTTCGGTTGATTGATTGATTGATTGATTTTTGTTTTACGTCACACCACGAATATTTCACGTATATGGTGACGGCATCTGCCTGATGCGGGGCATACAAATTTTGACCTTTGCAACGGACCCACCCGAAGCAGTGAGGGATCTTTAACGTGCCATGCATACCACGACACGGGGCCTCGGTATTTACTGTCTCATCCGAAAGACATGACACCGGCATGACCAAAACGGGACTCGAACCCCGGCCTCCCGATCAGGAGTCCGAAGCGATACCACTAGGCCACGCCGGCTTCAGTTGTTCGGAACTTTAATCGCTGGTTAAGCAAACCAGTGATTAAAGTTTGAGAGACAATTAATTGAATTCATAAGATTTCTGTATGAAAATCTAAATTACTTTGCAAAACTTGTTTAATATTCTACAAGTCAGTATACAGACTATCACTTAAAGTCTTCTCGTTTCAAAGATATAGTCAGATGATATTTAACCATCGGTTAGTTTAACCAGTGATTAATGTTTTGAACAACTGGCCCCTGGGCTATTAGCTTTTATATACCGTTCTACAATACTTGTTATTATTCGGTCGCTTATGTTTAATACATCCAATCTAGAATTTCATCTTAATCCATGCTGTCAACCTTTAGGGTTTATGTCTGTGTTAAATTCTGTAGGAGATTTGACAATGTCAGAACTTGATCGCATTTGTCGCGATTCCTCCGAATAAGGTAATATGTCACGTGGTCTGCCCCATATTTGGAAAAATTCCCAAAAAGTGCGATTATGATTCACAATCGGCTGGCTTGCGTTATTACAGCGAACGGTACGGCGTTCAAGCCCTAACACACGATAAATGACCAAATAATAATAAGTGTGTTTGGCCGATATATATTGAAGCTAAGCAAACCTATGCTTAAACCTATTTCTATGCAATGAAATGTCAATAATAATTACAATAAAGCCAGTTTTATTGCAATAACTTTTACTACTTTAAGTAGTTTAAAGAAGGTACTACTTTGTTGCGTGGATTGAGATTGGTGGTGCAGGGGTAAAACCAGCACGATCGCTAAAAGACTGTCGAGCAAATGTTCGCCGCCTTACAAAAATGAATATTTAAAACTTTAATAGGTAGAAGATTATATTAAACTTTTGTTTACTGGTAATATACTTCAAAATTCGTTCTTAAACATATAAACCTCAAGTCGTGTCACATCGTCTATAAATCTCAAGTCGTGTCACATCGTCTATAAATCTTAAGTCGTGTCACATCGTCTATATATTAAAAGCCCTTAAGTACCCCTTTAGGTTTACACGATTTTGTTGTTCAGCATAAAGTTTCACGTATTCAGTAATATATATACATTTGTATCTATTTATTTCTCTTTCACGTCTTCAAACATAAAGTAAAATTTTCTTATATTTTCCTTCCGGGTTAATCTGCCAAAATTACGAGATATTATCTCCGAAAATTAAAATGTCAAAAGGCACTGTTCTAATGAATACTGATGACTATAAAAGATACCATCTATATATAGACCCTTTCGCTGTTACTGTGGGACTAACATTTTGGTTGGCAAAAGGAGAACTGTTCCCATAAAATGACGTCAGATACATTTTTTTTTAATTATGACGTTAAACACTTTAAGGGAAACGTCATTATAGCCAACCACAGTTAGTCTCGCAGTAACAGTGAAAGGGTCTATATCAAGCACCGTATATATGAAATGGGAAATTATCTAGAAATCTGAAGTGATGTGATAAATTGGAGAAAGTGTAGAGACGAATATGACTGTACAACTTCGAAAAGCATACATCCTTGTACTATCATTTAAACAATACCCTGATGTTATCAAGCAGTTTAGACATGTTGTATGAAATTAATTTCCAAAATTTCCTACGGTGTAATCAAAATAACATCGATTTCTGTACACGTTATACCATCTCCACTTTTTTCAAAGGCTTAATACCTATGATATGTTATGTGTTTAAACACGTCTCTTCTAAGTAAAGAAAACCTAAATAATCAAACGGTTAATATCATATAAAGCAATGATTTGACTATTTTCACACCTCATAAATTTTCCATGATATATATATATATATATATATATATATATATATATATATATATTATATATATATATATATATATATATATATATATATTTATATAAGGCACAAATAGAAACAGTGAAACACCCGGGAGTACAAAGGACCTTGGATCTCCGAAGAAATACCTGTAGAAATAAAGACAAATTAGACATATAAAGCACAAAGATAATACAGTTAGCAAGGCACCCTATATATATATATGTATATGTTACACTAATATTTAAAACATTTAATATGTTTAAACATTTTTATATTGTTTAAACATATTAAATGTTTTAAATATTAGTGTATCATATAACACAGCCCAGATAAGAAATGTACATTATATAACATCACAAGTTGTTAACGATTGGCATTCTTATACATCTTGATACTTTCTTTATATAACTTTTGATATTTATCAAAAATTATCACGTGACTACCTAGTCATGTGATCGCTTCTAATAAATATCAAAAGTTATAAAAAGACAATAAAGATTCATATAATTTACACACATCAGGCTGCTTATATAACTAACCCCGCTAACAAAACGGGAACATATACTTCATGGGTGTATCTTAATCAAAACACACGGTGAATAGCCTCAAATCCATTAGACCATATCTTATTTACCATACAGAATAAAGCGCTGAATTCTAACCACATATAAATTTGCATATAAAATCGGAATGCATGTATATCCTTCTGTTATGTGGCTATGTGCAACTTTGTGAAACAGAAAATGGGTCAATTATATACAACTAACTCAGAAGTGTATAGACCTAGCATCTGAAAAAGCATTTGCTTGTTCCATACACTTATGAGTTATCTGTTGATGATATATTATATTATGGAATTTAATTGTATTATCTATAAGCATTTAAGTACAAATAAATTTCCTTTTAATGTCATCTTCAAAAGATCTTTTACCAAAAAACAAAAATAACCAGAAGTCTCTGTCGAGACTGGAGCTCTACTGTTATCCTCTACTCAAACAACAATTTACTTTCAGAGAAGAAGGGGTAAAAATATATTTGGACCACACATGTATGTTTTGTATTGCACATGCACAACTAGACCACCTACCAAACATGATGAGATCATAAATATACCTTAAGAAAAGAAGAGGGAACAAGATTTTGGGACCACGGGGTCCGGACCAAACCAAAATTATACATGCACAACTACATCACATACCTAAAAAACACCAACATATCTAATTGGAAAATATACAGCAACTGAACATTGTGAGTTAGAAACAAGCTGTGCTTGTGAAACACTAATGCCACAACAAAGTTGACTGAGGTATCAATCTAAAATTTGGACGGTAAAACTGCATCTTCGCGCACTGATGCAAAAGTTTCCCGTCCAAATTTTATGTTGATACCTCGTCAATCAACCCCAAAAATATAAGATTCATTTCTTATCATTTCATTTCGCTTATATATGGAAGCAAAAGTTTAATAAGTATTCAATAAACATAATTTATTATGGCACTACATTACTAATTTATCCCTGATACATGTGACTTGATCGCGTAGTAATACATTGACAAGGTAAACAACATTCTGAAGTCAATAATTGCGGCTAACACGAAATTCGAAAATTTCATCCTAGAGTCCAATGTAAAGATTAGAAGTAAAATAGAACGAACAATTATCAAAAACACGAATTAATGAAACAAGCATATGAGGATGATAATCTGTTACTTAAGGTATTTATATTTTAAAAGCCACAGTATAATTGAAATGCAATGCATGGTGCATGTTGACTGGTGGCGGTGCACGTGCGTGTCACAAGGTGGAAAGAGTAGGTTCAGGGACTTGAATCGGAAGTAGCACCTGGTCTGGTGCCCGTTCTGTTTGCCTAGTCAGGTATGATACCGTAGAAGTTACAGTTCTCAGCGTCCACTGTTGAGCAATCGGCTAGTATCAGACGAGTATTAGTTTTTGTTTTACATGCGTTTCTAAACAATACTGTAGATTATTTGACAGACGTAGATCTATTTATATTTTACATATTTATTGAATAATAGTGGGAAATTATATCTTTTATTTAAGACTTTCTGAAGTAAAGTGCAATACAGTAATCTGTTACACGATATCACCATACAATGATACAATATGTCGCAATTAAAAGACCGTGGAACGATGTATATCGATATAGAGGCCATGTACGATATATTGCGACACGATGTACCGGAATACAATGGCAAGGATACAATGTTTACGATAGACAAAGCGAAACGGTTAATCGCGACAAAGTGGCCTCGATACGACACATGATACTCAGTTCGAATGACATGGCAACGATACGAAAATTCCTTCGTTACATTCTGTATCATATAAAAATAATTCAAACACAAGTAATCATTCAAACATTCTTAACAGAGTAATGATCCGTAAACCATGTTTTATTCGTACAGGACACCACGCGAAAATGAAGTCCACGCCTTTGATTAGACGATTGAAAACAATTCACCGCTTCTTGCAGTTGTCAGAAGGCAACAAAGCTCACCGGTGTAGTTTTTGATTATTTGATGGGCATCAAGTAACGAATGTTTATATATGCTCACAATTCAAAAGACACAGTCCAGGATAAAATTTTTGAAAAGTATGCCAAAGTCCATGGTCACTAGGTCAGCCTAGATTAAAAGTCGTGGTACCAAAATGAAAGCTCTGATCTTGGGGGATCTATGGGTGGGATATCATAGCTCTAGCACTAACGTCTCAACAGATATCGCCCAGGTTAAAAGTTTTTAAAAAGTAGGTCAATGTCAAGATCAAGGTCACTAGGACAAGTCATAGTACCCAATGAAAACTCTGATCATGAGGAATCTACGTGAAATACCAAACGATATAGCCCAACTTAAAGTGTTTTGTACACGCGGACGTCGACGCCGACGTCTGGGGCATGACAATAGCTCTCCGCACAAATTCCTCCCTGCGAACTAAAAACTATGTACATGTATTGCGAATACATCCACCGTAATATGTCCGCGAAAATAAGCACGCGCGAAAGATAAGTGATTTACAGTTTTAACATAACTTCTGACTGGCATGTGTAGCGTTACTTTATGACATCATTCCATGTCATCAATGGTGTCCCATACTGCCTTAATCACACGCACTGCTTGAAATACACCCTCTAACAGAAAGGTGACAAAGACAAAGACAGCGACGGCACATCAATCTCGCCGCTGTTCTCGCTGATTGTTCTACCTGGTGACCTATGCACCCACAGTGACTAACAATGCAGATAACAAGGTAAGCTCCTCAGTAGGAACTCTACTACACTTGTCATATCGCATCGCCTACAAAAGAGTACAAGTATAAGTCCCACATTACTCTGAACCCCAGTACCGATGACACTACTTCGTGTGGTCGTCGTTGAATTGTGGTCAAGTAGATACATGATTTACATTTATAAAGGTATACACACTACCAAACAGCCTTTGTAAAAAGCATTCACTGTGTCTGAACCAAAACTACTTACACGCTATGTATTTCAAGGTCAGGGTAACCTCTCCGAGCCTGGGCTGAGTGTAAAGGACATCATTAAACATGCATGGCAATATGAAACCTCTTACAAACAACAAAGGCTTGAATTATTTTCAAGCAGACAAACAGTCCAAATAAATATTCCTCTGACCGTCAGTCCGGAACATAATACCACATAATAACGTTGTTAATTTAGAGATTACTCGCTCTACTGGTTACATATTGTATAGTGTAGATATTCTAAAGGTAAGTTGATTGACTCACAGTCTCAACCGTAAAGCAATGTCCATACAAAGGGGAAAACCCAAAACAAAAATCAATACAAAACAAAACAATAACATTTACTTTCAATTAATCAAGGTCAACCATCAAAATCTAGGTAAATAACCTATATAACGGCCATAGGTCAAGGTGACACTTACTTTGATACACAATGGTTTGTATATCAAAAAAGTAGGTGAACAGTTTCCGTCACAAAGCTAAACGTACCTACCAAGAACTTATAAACTTGTTTATAAGCCCTTGTAGCTACTAACGTAATCAAAGAAATAATGTAAGAAGGAGAGAAAAACAAAACAAAAAAAAAACCCCAAAAAACAAACTAACAAAAATAAATAAACAACGAACAAACAAAACCCAAAAATAAATAAAAATGAAAGGACTTGAAAGTCCTCAAGGTCGGAAGTACATGGTCAAGTACATCAAAGGTAATAAAGTCGTGATCCACCAAGAGATCACACACCAAGCGTGTAATGGTTAGAAACAGTATTGACAAAAACACGGTCTGCGCACAGGTGCTCGTTTTCATATAAACAACGGCTCCGCCCTGTACACCCCTGTACGTCTCCGTCTCGTACTATATAATTATCTCATTCTCTCTTATCACTTTTGATCTTGACAGTAGTGTGAAATTAGCAATCTGGACAGTCTCCCGCTGTACATGTACATTTGGGGAAAACCACCTCTACACATGTAGATCTAGAGAAAAACTGGCTATTTTTAGTAGCATTACACATCAACAACTACCAAGACGGAGGCAGGCGTGGTGTAGTGGTTAAGCGCTTGGCTTGCGGCGCCGACGATCCGGGTTCGATTGCCGGGTTGCGCCACTACGTTTAAGAGGTTGGTAACCTCCTGCTTCCATGTCGCGATATAACTGAAATATTGTTGAAAGCGACGTAAAACACCAATCAACCAACCAAACTACCAAGACGTTTGTTTATCGTTGTGACGAGAAAATTGTAGAGTACTTTGAATTCCACTGCTATAAAAAGAAGCGATATTCTCAAGTTTTATTAATTATAATACAACGGATACTAGTACAGACTAGTAGTGTACTTCTTAAATTACGGCACAGCTACACAATAATGTCAATCGTACTTTTTCGGGACTTTCCGTCGAGTATTCGGAAAGACTGCATGTCCTCCAGCGCATGAATATAACTCGTCTAAATCGATGGAATAACGGCACATCTATTTTCTCATCTGATCAAACTTATCCTGTATTGACTCGTACAATATGAACTATAAGTACTAAAAGTAAATCTAATCACGCTTTTTCTAAATATCGACGCACTATTTATACACCAGGAGGTATTTTCTGCGTTCCACGCGTTCACCACAGCATATTGTAACGACTAGGGTCTGGAATTGCTACGCAATTCCGACCAAAAAACCCCAAAAAACAAACAAATAAACCCCTCCCCTTCCAAAAACAACCCAATAATCAAAGGCCTGAAAGGCCATAAAGGCATCGAGCAGGACTGATTATCAAGCCGTCTAAAGTGCAAGTGGGACAATGAGCGACTATGTTGATTAATTTCTTTAAATTAACTATGACTGGATGCATGTGACAACAAAGGTATGATAGTAGGTCTCCGGACATTTGTCCTGGCAAGCTAAATACTAGAGCTATCCAAACGGGACAAATACCCCACGCGGCAAAAAAGTTGAACATGCAATAATTCAGAAAGCTGAACATTTAGTCTTGCCAAAATCCAATCAGACATGAGTTTAGTCACCAAAGAAACAGTGAACTTGAACTATGCCACACCCTTAGGTCATGGACAACAATCCTGTGAAATATTATCCAAATCTATTCACCCAATAACAAGATATTGCCTGGACAGGATCTTTAACACCAAGTACACTGTGACCTTGATTGTTGACCTTAACTCAAGGTCATGACACACCCTTGGGTCATGGGCAATAATCCTTTGAGATATTATCCAAATCTATTGACCAAATAAAAAGATACGTCCCGGACACGATTTTAATAACCAAGTCCACATTGAATTTGACCTTTAAACTTGGGTCAAGGCCATGACACACCCTTGGGCGATGGGCAACAATCCTGCAAAATATCTAAATCCATCAACACCATATAAAGATATGGCCCGGATAGTATTTTAACAACCAAGTCCACAGTAACATCCACCTTTGACCTATGACCTTGGGTCAAGGTCTTGACATATCCTTAGGCAAAGGGCCACACTAAATCCATCCGTCCACTAAAAATATATGGTCCGAACAGGATTTTACATTCAAGTCCACATTGACCTTGACCTTTGACCTTGGTTAAGGTCATGATACATCCTTAGGTCATGGGCAACAATCCTATGAAATATTATCCAAATCTATTGACCAAATAAAAAGTTATGCTCCGGACACAAAGTGGCCCAGGATTTATTATCAAAGAGGTCTTAAGCCAAGGTCAAGGTCACAGTGACCAAATTTTGGTACATGACACATCCCGTTCCCATGAGACATTCACATACCAAGTTTGATCATTCTGAGTCCTATGGTACAAAAGTTATCAAGCGGACACGAATCGGGACGCACGGACAGACGGACATGGCCATTCCTATGTAGGAACCCCCCCCCCCCCCCCCACAACTTCCTTGGCGGGGGTATCATGGTAAATATTTCCAAGTCCTTGAAATTTGGAATCCCAAGTCTATAGAGTACATCAACGACTCTGGTGCAGTAACTCTCGTTACAACGGCCATGTCTGTATTTCTGAATTTTGCCGTTTAAACGAATTTAAAATTGCTGATATATACGAATTGCTGCTATTTCGTATAAAATTATATATATATCAAAATTTTTGAATTAATAAACTTGGAGACAACTATAATTACGGTCATTACCGAACTCTATTATGTTCTGTTTAATGTATATGTACTTATATGTACAGTGTATATAATGTATAAAATATTTACGTAGAAATACTGAGTGTAGAATAAACATATTCCAGTTCCTGCATAATTAGTGTTTTATTATTTCAAATGAAGCCATATCAGGGAAGTATAGTTTAGTTCTTAAACTATACATCCATGACCATATGTACAGGTAAACGCATGTGCGTTGTAAAAAAGCAAATAACAGACTAAACCGCGTGCCGGATATTTGGTGCGGTCAGCCGTGAAATCCCTTGTCGATAGTTCCTAGATCGGCAGTTAAGGTAGTCTGCCGGTGTACAGAATTTTAATTGGTATGAAAATGTACATTTGTTCCGTCCTGCCGATGCCAGAAGGCGAATATGCCAGTATAAAGAACACAAATAAGAGCATGTACTTTTATTACGGGCAGATTTCTGCCGATTTCGGAATATGCAGTTATTTCGAGTGACGTTGTAACGAGAGTGGACTGTATATACCATTGAGGTTTATTAACAACAAATAATGCAAATGCAGTTCAAACTTTCAAAATTCAATTCACGACTGTATCTACAGTTGCATACTCATAACTACGCGCACAGTTCACAAATCGATCTTTAATGAAAACATGACATCGTGTATCCTTAAGCCCCAATATCTAAGTTTATAAACAACATTCGGAACAATCTCGCCTTTTACATGAAAAAGGTCGAGGATATCCGAAAGCATAAACGTCGAATTTGACCCTTGGTTAAGGTCAAATCTTGTGTATACCTTCGCATAATCATCAATCACAACGTTTACGTATGTCATTTACGTCACATTGCATATTAAACATTTCTACGAATAAATGTTTCAAGGCAATAGAAGGCAATCAGGAAGTATAATTGCATTTCTAGAATCTAATATGAGCATTCAAAAGAAAGTACTATTTTCTTTCGCGAATGAGATCTGGCCAGGAAATGCGGCGAAGAGGTAAAATTTTTACGATCCCTATAGGCTCTCGATCATGCTTCGCATGTTCGATGCCTAAAAAACCCGCAGCGCCCTAGCCTCACTGATTAGTTTTGCTTTAAGGCAATCGGGCATAACGCGAGTTCAGACACCGTGGTCAGTTGAAAGATGTTTCACCAATTTAAAGAACTGCTTAGAGAAAACCTGCGGTATTAAGCAAGTTTTTAATAAGTTGTGTTGTGTAATAAGTGAGAAACGGCTTAAAGCGATCCTCTAGACATATTAATGTCACCATAAAATACAAAGCGATGTTGTTGATGTGTCTGAAAAACCAAACATAATACACGGTGGCAGATTCAGGTGTGTGTGTGTGTGTGTGTTAGGGATTGCAAAATATTCCATAGTTTTCATTAGCAACAGACGCACAGGCATGCAATTAATCCTCAATACAAAGACGCGTTTATAACTAAGTACATTTTTCAAAAAACTTCCATGCGCAGATCCACGGATTGGGAAGGGGAGTGGGCGTGACAGGGGACATGACTCAGTCTAATATTCGACAAAACTGAGATTTGTTGGTGCTTTTTGTTGTGCATTAGGTAAATTACTCCTTACAACATAGTTGGAAGCTCTTCTGGGAAGAACTCTCTCTCAACAAAATATCTGGATTCGCCCCTGAGTCATATCATAAACATTAGGTGCCACATTCCTGACACAAACAGTTCATGTATATTACTAAGTAAATTATCAAAGCCATTTCTCAAACCATTGGAAACTATTGCTAATGTACATTAACTCAAAAAGATATGATGATCGACAATTTTTGGCACCAGTTAAAGAGCATTGCCACCAGGAATACGCATATGGAATGTCATACCCATTCAAACAATTCAAAAGATATTGTCAATATTAACGCTTTTTAAAATGGAATAAAACACTAAGGTCTACGTCACTATATTCAAACCTGTTGGTACCCATATAGTTCTTTCAAAGCCCTGCAATGATCCAGATCAATTTCTCCTACAGAGAACGCTACGCTACCTTCCGCTTTTCCCATCTGTTTCCGGCTCGATGCTGCTATTTTCAAGATTCTTGTAAAACTGGGGAAAATCTCATTTAATGGTATAACAGATTTTGAACATCAATCAACCTTTTATTAGAAAGGCATTTACATTTGCTACACCATGTAAGTCCCTTATACAGTTAAATGGATTCCTTCCCTGTTTCACAAGAATCTTGTAAAAAGTAGCCTCTAGATTTGGAACTTTTCACCTGTTATACCCATTTAATTCGTATCGCTTACGATAAAGTCAAAATTTTTTTGAAATGTTTCAGACTTCCGGCTATCGGGCATTCTATAAAACTCGAAGCGGACGCTTATAGCTGGTAAAACTCTCGGAGGATATTGTACCAAGGACTATACATGTACATACATGAAAATGAAATGTCACAGCCATTTCTCTAATTATTCAAATGTTAAGTCGACTGTTAAACAATCGCGGACAAATAAACAGACAAAAGGATTCTGGATAATGACATGTTATTTAAATCTTAGAAAAGTAAAACATCCCCAATCAGGTATCTAGACCCGCTACTGATAAACCCTTTACAGTAAAGGTTTTCCTAGAAAACAGTGGACACTTTAACACTGTAAGAATGTACATTAAGGTAATCCCTCAAAGATCGGCTTGCCACGTGTCAAAGTGTAATTATGCAAATAACTTTGACGATCCGGATGAACTTCTTTAACAAAAGCACTAAAATACCTACGTAAAAACACGCCCTGACAGTTACAGCGTATTATATCGATACAACGTAATTAAGACAAGGATGTCAATGGAGATTGACATCATGCAAATGATCCACAATTATCATGCAAGTAAGACTTTAAAGGGAATAGCCGTCCATTCAACGCATGATACAATCACTATATCCGTGATTCACGTGATGTCACGGCGGAACTACAAGCAATTTCCGAGAAGTGGTGATCAGTGACACACTTCCTGTAACACTCCAAGTGCAACTCCCAGAGACTGCGAAATCAATCCTGTCAATTCATGTGATGTTCCAGTGACATACCCGGGTATAAACTATAATATAAACATTCAGATCGCTGCATAATTAGGCAGACAAAAAGACAGACTTCAAGAGAAATGTTCGTAGAAAGGTAAATAAACGCACCAAGGACAAAACCAAGCAAATCAAAATATGGATTTAATGACAACAGGATCAGTAAGACGGTCAAAACAATCTCCGACATACCTTAGAGTTAAGCCACCTAATTTTGAGATCTAGGAAAGGGATAAGTTCGGAAGAGATGTCTATAAATAATTACTGAAAAAATGACTCACCGATTCCATGGTTACCGTCAACGTGACGTCACTGTCTTCAAGTGAAGTCTCCGATGACCTAGAGTACTGTCGCTTGATCTAGAATGACATGTAAATGCAACTCCGTTATTTCACTGACAGTTCAGTACATAATAACATTGAAAGGTATAGTACATGTAAATACATGTGACTGTAAATATGTAAATGCATGTACATACAACACAATTATCTCACTGACAGTTCAGCATATTTATACATTAAAAGGAGACAAAGTATTGTCGATGTGGACATAGACTTGTACTGAAGATCAGGTTAGACCCCTATTAGAATATTGCGCATATAAAACGGTACAAGGACATGAGACATCACGTCGTTCCATGCTGGTGTTTGACTGAAAATACCTGTGAATGATATCTGAAGTGAACATGAAGGCAAATGACTGCGTATGCGCCAATTACTAGCGGTTATTTAAAGATAACTAGGCTTGCTAAAAAAAGAAGATTTTCTAATATAACTGCTAGTAAACAAGGACGTAATTGATGATCATAAACAAGGATGCCTTTACCAAGTCTGTTCATAAAGAAGGACTTGTCTGAAATGACTGCTCATAGACAAGGATGTGTTTACCACGACTGCTCATAAACAAGGAAGTGTTTACCACGACTGCTCATAGACAAGGATGCATTTACTATGACTGGTCAAAGACAAGGATGTGTTTACTATGACTGGTCAAAGACAAGGACGTGTTTACCATGACTTCTCATAAACATGACTGCTCATAAAGAAGGATGCGTTTACTAAAACTGCTCGAAGGATGTTTTACCACGACTGCTTATAAACAAGGATGTGATTACAAATTCTGTTGTGTATCATGGTTCATGTAATATTTATTTAATATGATATGCTCCATGCTTGCGGCCTTTTTATGCACCGACCTTTTGCTTTATTTAAATTATGTAAATAGTATGTATTACCAATAAAAACTTTGTATTCCTTTGCTGGGATATAAACTTATCTAGTCATGATGATATAGAGTAATGTAATGTTAATTAGTCAGGTTAATTTATTTTGTATTTCATCATATCCCAGCTTTTTAATTATATTGCTTCTTTCTATGTTGACTTAAAAATTTCGTCTTTTTTTTTTTTTTTTTTGTTCTTGTTTCTTTATTTATTTATTTATTTTTGTTGTTGTTGTTGTTGTTGTAAATATAAGAATTAGTCAAAAGTTTCTCTATGAAGCGATAATCAGGCATACTATTCACAGAAAAACTTTCTACTAGTTCTTAGGGTTATGGCACATGCTATTATAGGTCTCAAGTTTAAGACTTAGACTTAAGTTTCTTATTGAATAAGACGCCAGACCTCGTGTGTATTCCGTATCTATTCAATACTTAGAATTTTATGTTATACACCTGATGCAAACACCAGCTACGTCAAAGCCAGTGTTTATCACTAAGTCAATAATTAGTTTTCAGTGGCGTAGCTACCTTATATGAGTGTATGCTCCAGCATACACATAATTAAAATGAAAGGACTTGAAAGTCCTCAAGGTCGGAATTGCATGGTCAAGTACATCAAAGGTAATAAAGTCGTGATCCACCAAGAGTGTAATGTTTAGGATCAGTATTGACAAAAACACGGTCTGCGTTGAACAGAACAAACAAAAACAATGAAGGATTTGATGCATCGCCTTCGGACTTTCGCCCATTCACACTTAAAGAATTAATGTACAATGACACCAATTTTCATTTAAAAACTCCACGCACTTCCCGAGATATACAAGGTCAAATCCGCATTGCCATGGACCCAGCTAAGCATCCGATCGTATGGGGAAAGACGGCCCATTTTGGAAATGCAACAGAAGATTGAACTATGCAGTACATTTCATGTTTAACGGTCCTCCTAAATGAAGAACTCTAAAGAACACTGAAGAACTCTCAAGTAAATTTCGATATGGATGGGTATGTTTAAAGAATATTTGACTTGAATTCTTCTTCTTCTTCTTCCAATACGAAGTGTACTCAAAAGTTGAGCGTTATACTTCTTGCCTGAAATCGTAAATCAAAGTCATTCGCCTTTTCATCTGGCGTTCACTAAAAAACTAGTACGCGGACGCCGACGCGGACTTGAGAAAGTCCGACTTGAAAATGAAAAGTAGTGATTACTCTAAAAGTTCCAAATATTTCTTTGTGAAACTTTCTACAGACATTGTAATGCATGCGCGGATCCAGAAATTTTTGTCAGAGGGGGTCCAACCAAAAAAAGGTAAATTTGTCTCTTAGACGAGGGGGGGGGGGGTTCCAACCCCAAAAATGCCCAAATATTACCTTTTTTGGTAAAATTTTCGGATTCCAGGGGGGGGGGGGTGTCTAGACCCCCCTAACCCCCCTCTCTGTATCCGCGCATGTAATGGACATGTTTATTCTTATCAATGCCAGATATTCACAACTTAAGTCCTAAATTTATCATTTGAGGCACTGATCTGTTACAAACTCACTAAAACTAGTACGCAGACTTTGACGGCCTACTTGAATGTCAAGACGAATATTCGTCTAATTTTAATAAGCAACAATATAAACTTAATTGTTATGAATAGTGTAAGTGTAAAGAAATGTAAATACTTCTTATTTATGCTTAATGACATCTTTATCGGTATCGATAAAACAAGGTTTGTCTACCTTGTGTGACAGCGGTCTCGATCACTAGGAAAAGCAGACCGGTTTCAAACGGACATGTACGGCGGACTCGAGAACTAAAACTAGTATGCGGACTTCTGTGTCTATATAAAGATATTTTCTATTTATTTCCATATCATAACAAGAAATTTAAATATAATATTGATATGATTAATTGCCATATCTAGTTAAATGTTAAAACATATCTTATATTGTGATAGAGGAGGTCCAACACAGCAAATCCGACTTCGCTTTTCAAACGGAATCGTTGACATTATTAACATAATAAAATCAAGCTGTAATTAAAATTAACTGAGGCAATGTGACCATTTTTAAAACAATGTTACACATTAGGCTTTATCTACTTCTTATTCGCAGTTTAAACATACACACTAACTAAAGTAATAAGGTAAGAATTTTCTTCATTTACATCTTAGAAATTCTAAATCGAATACAGAAGTCCGCGTACTAGTTTAGGCGATATAGTGATTCTGCCGATTTTGTCAAACAAATCCGCTATCATTCTCTCTTATCACTCTTGACCTTGACGGTAGTATGAAATTAGCAATCTCTACAAAGTCTCCCGCTGTACATTTGGGGAAAACCACGTCTACACGTGTAGATCTATAAATAACTGGCTATTTTTAGTAGCATTACACATCAACAACTACCAAGACGTTTGTTTATCGTTGTGACGAGAAGATTGTAGAGTACTTTGAATTCCACTGCTATAAAAAGAAGCGATTTTCTCAAGTTTTATTAATTATAATACAACGGATACTAGTACGGACTAGAAGTGTACTTCTTATTACGGCACAGCTACACAATAATGTCAATCGTACTTTTTCGGGACTTTCCGTCGAGTATTCGGAAAGACTGCATGTCCTCCAGCGCATGAATATAACTCGTCTTCATTGATGGAATAACGGCACATGTATTTTCTCATCTGATCGAACTTATCTTGCATTGTTTCGTACAATATGAATTATAAGTATTTAAAGTAAATCTAATCACGCTTTTTCTAGATATCGACGCACTATTTATACACGAGGAGGTATTTTCTGCGTTCCACGCATTCACCACAGCATATTGTAACGACTAGGGTCTGGAATTGCTACGCAATTCCGACCAAAAAAGGAACACACAGCTTAATGACATCCTCCCTTTCCATATAGCACATTCATAGGATCATGGAAGGGGATGTTGCAAATTGCGCAAGTCTTTGGTAAGTTTGTGAATGCGACAGAGCGCCGCTTGTTGTTTAAATGACACTATCATATCATGTTCATGGACCAGTTCTCATCTTTCTCAAAAATACAGCAGCTACTAAGTGAACACTCTTATCTCATTTTAACATCCTTTCTAGTGTTGATTTCGCTATAAAACAGAATTCATGATAATAATATTGCTTCGTTACTCAGGGTCGCGATAAAATTTTGGATTCAGTTGTGTTCAGAAGGTGCCTGCTATGACTGCGGATAAACAAGCATGTATTGCTAATACTGCTTATAAAAACGACATGTGTATCATGACTGCTAATCAGTAAATCTGATGTATTAAGGCCTTCCATATATTCAAAGTTGAGTCCTCACTGTCCTGAAGTCTCTGGCCCAGGCAAACCCTGTCCCAAACAAAATTTGTGTGAAATACGATATATTTCTGATCTACAATCTATATTCCTGCTGGAATAAAGGTCTTTCCCAGTATTTAAAGTATATGTGCTAAGTGGCCTTGACCTTACAGATATGGCGCTTTATTACCTTTGTCAATAAATATCTGTCCCGTGTCCAAAGGAAAATTTGATTGAAATATCATACGGTTCTGATGAATGGTGCAAGGAAAATAAATTAAAGTAAATTAATAATTTAAACTGTTATTTATAAATTTAAGAAAACTATTGAAATATTGAAATAAGCCTTACAGCTTTTCCCAATAGTTTAAGGATATGTGTTGAGTGGTCTTTGCCTTGCAGAAATGGTTTTGACTGACCTTTGTCCGAAAGCCGTAATCCAATGCAAAATAGGAAGTAACATTTATGAGCAATTTAATACAATTATGATATGAGGTCTTTCCCAACCATTTAGGGATTTGTTCTGAGTGGCCTTGGCCTGACAGAAATGACCTTAAATGACCTTTATCCTAAAGCACCTGTCGGAAAGAACATTTGTGTAACATATTTAAATTATAATAAATTGTTAAAGAGATATCAGCTCGGAAAGTCGGATGGCTAAACATGGCAACGACTATATGCTCACCAAAGTTTTCGGGGAGCATAAAACGTGATTACCAAGACTGTTCATAAACAAGAGTGTTTACTAATTCTGCTAAATATCAAGGACGTATTTAACAAGTCTGCTAATGGCCATAGACGTGTTACCACGAATGCTCACAAACAAGAACGTATTTACTACGACTGCTGATAATCAAGGACGTGAAACTAATACTGCTCATAAACAAGGACGTGAAACTAATCCTGTTCATAAACAAGGATGTATTATATAACCATGACTACTGATAAACAATGATATGTTATATAACCACGACTGCTGATAAACATAGAAGTGTTATATAACCACGATTGATGATAAACAAGGATATGTTATATAACCACGACTACTTATAAACAAGGATGTGTTATATAACCATGACTACTGATAAACAATGATATGTTATATAACCACGACTGCTGATAAACAAGGATGTGTTATATAACCACGACTACTGATAAATAAGGATGCGTTATATAACCACGACTGCTAATAAACAAGGATGCGTTATATAACCACGACTGCTGATAAACAATGATGTGTTATATAACCACGACTGCTGATAAACAAAAATGTGTTATATAACCACGACTGCTGATAAACAAAGATGTGTTAACCACGACTGCTGATAAACAAGGACGTGTTAACCTGCTCATGAATAACTAAATTGCTTTCATCTTAGATCAAATTCTACTAGAACTGCTAAAACTCAAGAAATATTTTACCAACGCTGCTTACAAATAAGGATAAATAAATGTCATTCGGCGTATAGGGAATTGTTCTATTTATATCTGTTCTATTTATGACACGTTTCGCATTCGTGAGCGTGCATACAGTGTGGCAGTTTCTTATGCAGTAATTGTCATAGAGCCTCTAAATTATGCCAAAACGGTAATATCTCATTATATTCTTTAAACCACTTCAGTAAATTGTCTTCTGAGAAAGCAAGTGGCAATCCAATCAACCGCTGACAAATTGAAACGAGAATATTAATTTTCCTCCTTCTCCAAGTGCAATAGGAAAACGTTTCAAACAGTGCCAAATCAAAGATCTCCGAAAGTTCCAGAAGTTGAGAAATTACATAAATAATTAATCACTTGATGACATTCTATTATGCTGTAATTTGAAAATTTGTGAAATCAGGAAAGGGGACAAAATAATAGTCTCAGAAAGACTAAAACATCTCTCCCAGTAGTATTTGAAAACAAGGAGCCCAAATATCGCTAACCTGAGCAATATTTGCTGATTCATGAACAAGAGACTGCTTGAAAAAATCACTGATACTAGTATATATATATTCCCTTGATTAATGTGTCTATAACATTTGACAAACTACTGTAAACATGCTTATCCGAATCTCACAAGTCAAGAAAACGACACAAAAATGTGTAAAAAAAAGTCAGAATCATTATCATTGTTATTATTATTATTATTATTATTACTGACTTTATTAACATATTTGAGTTCTGCAAAGCAGTTTTTTTTTTTGGGGGGGGGGGGGGTTGTTGTTGTTGCAGAATGAAAAATTTCTAAAAGTCCCTAAAGCGGGTTTTGGACCACTGCCTTTCAGTATACAAGAACAGGCCTATATCAAGATTCTGAACAACAAAAAAAAAAAATACCATATAAATCAGTTAATCATTTTGACCTGAAGCTTTCATATACCCCTGAAATAGACATTTTCTTAAAAATATCGCAAAATAAATGTTTCATTGATTCTTTACCAACTTTCTTCTGTCCAACTACCGGTCCTTTACACGGGTTTTACAACCGTAGCGATACCTATTTCCTCTATGTTAAGATAAGGACGACAACTCTCGTGCCCTCCATTACCCAGTCCTCCAGTCAAAGCAAAGCAAAACCAAGCAAGGGAATAATGCATCAAGAGCGAGTTTGTTTTTTCCGTATATTTCTTACATTATTTTAACATATTCCTATACATGTATACAGTCTACTGTCCGCGCCACTCACTTTGTAAACCGAAAAATCTGGATTTTCACTTATTTATCTTTAAAATAGTTTTACAAAATTAATATTAATAGACAGATCTTTTTTAGTCGTAACTTTTGTTGTATGATATATGTTTCTACGAAGAAGCATTCGTATTTTATAGGGAAAATCATTTTAGATAGGGCGTTTTCTATGTTAATTTTGACGTGACGTCGCCGATGTTTAACATTGAGTCTATGGGAAACCTGGCGACGTCACGTCAAAATTTAACATGGAAATCGCCCTATCTAAAATTGATTTTTTTTCTATAAAATATTAACGCTTCTTCATACAAACATATAGCAAAGATCTATCGAATGGTTTCGCCTTTTTGAAATTATTCTGAAGATGAATAACTGAAAATCCAGATATTCCGGTTTCCAGAGAGGGTGGCGCGGACAGTAGTCTAAATGCTGCATCATTTTATTGGAGTACCTTTAATGCGCAACCAATTCATTAAAATCTCTCCTCCGTGTTTTCTACCATTATAGGAGGGAAGTCTATCAACAGTCTATTTCAGATTATAATGTTATGAATGCATGTAAATAAAGGCCAAAACGGCGCGCCATACATATTGCTAACACTGAAATTATATTTAAGGCCAGGTAACACACTCTGAAATCGTTGCACCCAATTTTGACCAATCAGTACTTCAGATAAACAAGCTCGAACTACAAGCAACCCATGTACACGTAAGTCGTAAGGGTAAAATGTCGAGGCCCTCCGAATATTCAGTTCAATATTAATCTTATTATTTATCTTAAGGGAATAATTAAGATTAAAACACTGACAAAGTCAAAAGAAGGGGATACTTGACAAGAACACGGAGTACTTGACAGGGGTACTTGTACGTGACGTCATCTAGTGTTATAATACCAAATGTGACATAGAGGGAATTGTGATACATGTACTTTAAAGAAATTTAAGGAAGTGCAGGTTCGGGGGGAGGGAGGGAGGGTGTCAAGATTATGGGTTTTGTTTGATTGCTTGGGTTTTTTTTAAATGAACAAAAATTGCTTTAAAAGGGATTGACTTATTTGACTTATTAGATCTATATTGACAAAGTTTCCTTTCTGTGTTTATCACACATATGTGAATGTGAATTTATAGATTACTTTGGTCTAAAACGGAGCCATCTGTTCACAGATTTAAACAAACACATTTTATAGAAGTCCACTGAAAATATAAATTGCTTCTAAATCAATAAATATTACGACATACATGTAATTCATTTCTAAACTGTTAATTTTGGTGCAAAATTATGAAAATCCTCTCCAAAACAAAGGTCTTAAAACTGGTAATACTACGAATAAAAATCTTGTTTGACCTCAAATATGACTGACTACTGGAAGTAACTCTAATAAATTTAGACTCAGTGAAAACTATATATAAAAAGTCTGATCAAAATTTGTCGTGGCGTTTAAGAGATGAAGTTTACGGACGAACAACGGATCTCAGACTATGAAAATAGCTTATAATGTGTCATCCCTTCAGGTGAGCTAAAATCACATTGTGTTGCAATTGTCAGGTACACTAGCAGACTCTCCCACTTGCACACAGGGTCTTAATATCGCTGCTTAGCCCCCTATCCCCTCACTCTAGGCCCTTTCCTCCTCTGTCCGTCTTCTTTAAAACATCAGACGGACAGAAGAGGAAAGAGCCAGGAGTGAGGGGGTAATGGGCTAAGCAAAGTTACCTAGATCCTTTACACTTGCCCCAACCTTGATTTATACACCGACTTGATAATGAGTTCCCGTGGACTTTATCCCAATCGTTCACTGAAGCCCCCCCCCCCCCTTTCCTGTGTGCGTGCACAGACATGCAGATACATCAACCGTTTAATTGTCATGTATACAGTAAAGAAGCTAAAGACATACGACACGAACAACACTTTAACTCCTTTATTCCGCTTTTAACACAGATAAGTGGACAAAATGTTTTAAAATACCTGATCTGATGTCCCCTTTCGAATGACGTCATCTGGATTTTTCACTGGGTCAAGGTCAAATTGACTTCTGATAGGAAGCACATCAGAAACTTCCATGGGAGGCATTGCCTGAAATAAGAGGATGAAAAGTTAACGTCATATAGAACGATTTGCGAGTACCAGTGGACAAGTACCGTGTAATCCATATCTCTATAAAGAAACAATTATCAATTCACTGACTCTATAAATCTCTGACATAAAAGTCTTACAATTAAGAAGAATTGGATTTCTGTCTTCATGAATCATTTGTACTTTGCGAAAAATAGATATTGCAAGGACACAAAAAATCACGTCCTACGATGACAATCCGATATATAAATACCTTCAATGCAAATAATAGGAAACTTTCTTCTTAACCTGCTGGCTTTTACATTTGATCGACGTTCTTGTTACACTACATTTACTGAAAATATTTAGTATCAGACTATTCCTATTGTGGAACTTAGCACTGCAGATAATACTCTTGATCACTGGAAGTTTAACTACTTTCGATCAGCTTGACAATACTATGGTATAATGGTGGCTGTTACTCGTCCATATTAAATGCTAAAATGCTGAAAACTCCTTGATACATGTATTCCATCTCTTTTCAATTTTGAAAGGACTGACAGTAAAATGCCGGACGAAGTGCGATCACAAGAGATCTCACGAACATTAGGTTCAGGTGAGCTTATATAAAACACAAGACACGAACTGAATATCAATGATATGAAAGTAGTTCTACTGTGTGTATTCATGTTTTACATTTTTAAAGGTATTTGTAAAGTAGGTAAAACTATTGCAAGACGTCGGCATGACAAACATGTATTGACCTCGACAGCCTCATGTTCTCCTTACAAACAGTCTCAATGTTAATCCAGTAACTCATGGCTGAATTTCAGACAAAGGGGGTTTCACATGTGATGCCATATTACCAGTAAATGTCACCATGTTTCATTACAGCTCTCGTACTATTTCCATTTATACGTAGTTACATGTAAACTTAATAGAATTTTTGAGAAATTAACATAGCATCAGGGCAGATTTGGTGACTTCAATTTCAATTACTCAGATAATATAATCAATATTTTTTTTTAATAAAACATGTTGATATACGATGCGATGATATCACAAAATTAAGTTAAATCAAACACCTTTGTATGGGCAAAGATGGATAAAGTCCGAGAATTGTAGTCCATCGAGGGAGATAACTCTAGCCAATCTGCGTAAAACAAGGCTGAATGGGAACACTATAGGGCGTATGCCCAAACAGCTTTTTTAAGCACATTCTTTGACAAGGAACCATAATGCGATTGCTACATTATACGACGACATGAAATCTACGACGGTGGTCTGATCTGACCCAAGGGTCATCCCATCCACAGAGGCTGCGGCTCAGGCGTGCCGGATTCGAATCCCACATTAGGCCAATATGTTTGAAATGTCCGTTCCCTGCTTCCATGTCGCGATATGACATGACATGACCCAGACATTCAGCCAATGAACCACCTAATCTTTAGTTACCACGGTCCAAATCGTCCCAGTTCAATAAACTTCAACACACCGAATATAAACTTGGTATTTGATAAGATGTCAGTGAACTGGATACATTCACGGTACTTGGCACAATTATAGATTGAAAATAAACATTAGTTTTAATTTTTGAAACCGTATTAAAACGATTCACTGACATCAATGTATAGGCCTAATTAGAACATACATATTCACGCACAGATAGCCATCATTAACGATACACATCGTACGTATACACATTCTTCAGATTCTAAATATTCATGCAAGTCAGATTTAAACTACAAGATTTAAGCTATGTCAACTGGAAAGAGGCCGCACCTCCTTGAACTATTCAGAAATAGATCAGTTTATCGATTCTACTTTAAGACGCTGCGATTTTTTATGTGTAAGTCCATAAAGCTTTCATCGATGTTAAGATATTGATGAAAACGAGGCCATTGTGACTGCAAGTATTACATCATGTTATTAGTGACGATCCCGGGATTCTATCTTTGTTAAGCATTTCACGAATATTGATAGTTATCTAACATATACGACCCTTTTGGTAACATGCATACCCTTTATGAAAAATAAATCTTGCATTAACACGATGCCGAGAGTCACTAATCACCCAGTTCATGACACAAAGACCAATTAGCTGGTTGTTAAAGGCATGGATTGCTCGCGATACTGGTATTGACCTCATCACTAGTAACACAAACCCAGGCCTTTATCGCGAGTGGTACCAACCTAGCCATTATCACTAATGACACTAGCACATTCCGCCCGTTTATAAAATTAATTTATCCCAGACCTTCATCACAAATGACGCCAACCCAGGGCTCTATTAATCCCACCCGAGATAAATGCTTCAATCCTAGTTCCTTATACCCATGCAACCGACCCAACATACTGCAAATGGTTCATCAACCAAGCCTATGGCACGGATACAAAAAAAATCCAAAACTTCAAGACAAAGTAAACATCAATGGTGCAAGACACAACCAATGGTGCACAACCAAGCGTATGATGAATGTTGGAGAACCTTTCACAGACTTTATTTGACATCGCAAATGAGTTTTCTAACATAATATATCATTTTCCGAGTGTCGTTTTATCTTTCGGAAGAGAAGGAGTATATCGAGTCATTGTTTACCATGGTACGTAAGGTATTCCTCCCGGATTCGGATGAAAATGACACGACAAAAGCAGTCCCGCATCGGACCTACGCCGGACAACAGACCAGATGCATCATATATATTTTACATGTTATGAAAGTATTGGCGCGACGTGACACAACGACAACATTAATGGATGGGTACCTGTTAAGAATATCAGGTATCTTTACATCTGATAGGAGGTACCACCACTACATCTGATAAGAGGTACCACAACTACATCTGACAGGAGGTACCACTACTACATCTGAAAGGAGGTACCACCACTACATCTGATAGGAGGTACCACTACATCTGATAGGAGGTACCACTACATCCGATTGGAGGTACCACCACTACATTTGACAGGAGGTACCACTACATCTGATTGGAGGTACCACTACATCTGATAGGAGGTACCACCACTACATTTGATAGGAGGTACCACCACTACATCTGATAGGAGGTACCACTACATCTGATAGGAGGTACCACGACTACATCATAGAAGGTACCACCACTACATCTGAATAGAGGTACCACTACATCTGATAGGAGGTACCACCACTACATCTGATAGGAGGTTACGCTACATCTGATAGGAGGTACCACTACATTTGATAGGGGGTACCACCACTACATCCGAATAGAGGTGCCACTACATCTGATAGGAGGTACCACCACTAAATCTGACAGGAGGTACCAGTACATCTGATAGGTACCATCACTGCCTCTGATAGGAGGTACCACTACATCTGATAGGAGGTACCGCCACTACATCTGATAGGACGTACCACTACATCTGATAGGAGGTACCACTACATCAAAATTATCACGAAGTGACTGACTGTATACCAAGTTCAAGGAGCGGGACGAACAAACGACCGAACAAACGGACAAGGTGAATCCTTCTTACCCCGTCTGTATCTCCTTCCATAACATCACCGCTAACTCCATCCTTTCTGCCATAACATCACCGCTAACTCCATCCTTCCTTCCATAACATCACCGCTAACTCCATCCTTCCTGCCATAACATCACCGCTAACTCCATCCTTCCTTCCATAACATCACCACTAACTCCATCCTTCCTTCCATAACATCACCGCTAACTCCATCCTTTCTGCCATAACATCACCGCTAACTCCATCCTTCCTGCCGTAACATCACCGCTAACTCCATCCTCCCTTCCGTAACATCACCGCTAACTCCATCCTTTCTGCCATAACATCACCGCTAACTCCATCCTTCCTGCCATAACATCACCGCTAACTCCATCCTTCCTTCCATAACATCACCGCTAACTCCATCCTTCCTTCCATAACATCACCACTAACTCCATCCTTCCTGCCATAACATCACCACTAACTCCATCCTTTCTGCCATAACATCACCGCTAACTCCATCCTTCCTTCCATAACATCACCGCTAACTCCATCCTTCCTTCCATAACATCACCACTAACTCCATCCTTCCTTCCATAACATCACCGCTCACTCCATCCTTCCTTCCATAACATCATCGCTAACTCCATCCTTCCTTCCATAACATCACCGCTAACTCCATCCTTTCTGCCATAACATCACCGCTAACTCCATCCTTCCTGCCATAACATCACTGCCAACTCCATCCTTCCTGCCATAATATCACCGCTAACTACATCCTACATTCCATAACATCATCGCTAACTCCATCCTTCCTGCCATAACATCACCGCTAACCCCATCCTTCCTTCCATAACATCACCGCTAACTCCATCCTTCCTTCCATAACATCACTGCCAACTCCATCCTTCCTGCCATAACATCATCGCTAACTCCATCCTTCCTTCCGGAACATCGTAGCTATCTCCATCCTTCTTTCCATCACCGCTAACTCCATCCTTCCTTCCATCACCCCCAAACCCTACCCTCGCTCCTTTCACATCACCGCCATCTCAAGTATCAACCCTCCCTCCTTCTATAACATCACCACCAACTCAAGGTATTAATCCTCCCTACTTCCTAAAAAAAAACGAACCCTCCCCCCACACACACACACAAAACAAAACAAAACGCCAACACCAACTCCAATCCTCCTTCCTGAACACCATCGCCGTTTATCATTCTACCCTGCCAACTAAATTTCAATAACCTCCCTCTTTTCAGCTGATTTCATAACGATTTTCTCTAAGTGGAATATCCCGTCCTTTATTCGATAATCAAACGACAAGATGTTCCGATTGCCATATCATTTCCACCAACTTCAGTAAAACCATCTTCTTTACTTAATACTTAATATTCATTGATAAACCACAAATTCTTATTCATACATAAATTCAGTAAAAGAAAACATCTTACCTCCAGTAAGAGAAAAGACTCGAAAGCATCATACAGGTCGTCGTTTGCCATGCTTCTAGATATCACATCTTTCTAACATTGCTAGTCACTGATGTTTTATTCGACGAGCGGTACCCAACCGCTAACTTTTTTCTTCACTGTAAGTGAACCATGATTTGCCCTTTTTGTGTGATGTCATGTAAATATAATTTCGTGGCATTTGTTCGTTTTTTGAATAGAACAAGAAAAAATCATTCATCCAAATGAAAGCTTTTCCATATGGGTCATAAAAAATGGATATTGCATAAAGTGGAAAGTAATGAGGACTGAAAGGGGAATAAATAGTATTACTATGAAAATGAAGTGTCTGTGATATCAGGGAATATCAACAGACTGAAAAGGGAGTCATACTGAATTTTAACATACTGAAAGGGAAAAAGAGAAGAAAAGGAAAAGGGAAACATAAATATACCAACACAGCAATGGGTGTGGCGTAGAACAAAGAAAAGGAAAGAATGACAGTAAACGTGAAGAAGGAAGGAGGAAAAAACGAAAATTCGGAAAGGGGTGATTGTGGTATTTGATAAACTGATCAAGAAACCACCGGGTACCCATACGTGAGATGGTAAAGTGGTAAAAATCAACTGATCATGCGACCAAGGGGTAACCATACGTGAGATGGTAAAGTGGTACAAATCAACTAATCATGATACCAAGGAGTAACCATACGGGAGATGGTAAAGTGGTACAAAACAACTGATCATGTGAGTATCGGGTAACCATACATGAGATGGTAAAGTGGTACATAACAACTGATCATGTGACTAAGGGGTAAACATGTGCGAGATGAAAAAGTGGTAGTCATCTGTTGAAATTACAAATAAGAGTTGATAAAGAGTTTACAAGGGGATTAGAAAGGGCCTCTTAAATTCAATCAAAATAAAGAAAACTAAAAATAAAGGATTATACAAGTGTCCTGCTACTGACCTACTTAGTCGCTCGACAATGAGACATGACCTCATAATGACCTTATTATAATCATACTTTTGTCATCTATTTTCTTACTACCTTCAAGTACCAGTTTTTGGGGGTTTTTTCATTTCTAATACTTAAATTTTTAAAAGAAATTTAGACATATATAAGTAGAAATTAACCTTGATGCGCAGTAAAGATTAACAGAGGTAAGTATTAC
Organism: Pteria penguin; assembly: GCA_035048485.1. Taxonomy (NCBI): domain Eukaryota; kingdom Metazoa; phylum Mollusca; class Bivalvia; order Pterioida; family Pteriidae; genus Pteria; species Pteria penguin. Next base: position 12,185,614 of record CM068589.1, read on the forward strand.
TTCAGATCAGTGCTATGCACACCAATACGATGTATCCACAAACACCGACCATTTATCAACCTATAGTAGTTTCCTTTAGTATGTACTGACCAACTATTGTTTACCGCTATGCCAAAAATAAGATTATTTCACCTATACGGTAGCGGCACCTGTCAGGTGCATATGGCATCCAAATTCTGACCTATAGAACAGTATCCCCCAAAAGTATTGAGGATTCTTCTACAACCAACAAGACTGGAGTGGGAATCGAACCCAGAACCTTCCGAACACCTTTAACTACTGAGCAGCTATGAAAATTTCAACTTGTATGTAATAGTCAATTATCGTAATTAAAATACACATTATTACAATTTATCAATCAGATCGTCCAGTGGTGCCAACATTTCCTGTTCAACTCATCCAGATTTTTAACTGAAAAATTCTAAAATCCCCTCATGTCTCCCTCATACAGTATTAAATATCTAAGTTGCATTTAAATACATTAAGTCAACATAATATGCATATATTTTCACATCACTCTGACACGTAAGTAGCAAGTAGGGTACAACTTAAGGTCAAGGTCACACTGCTTGGCGGTATTATGACGAAGGCTTCAATCCCTCATGGGTACGCAGTTGTGCTCTATTTCAACCAGTGATTATCATGCCGATATATTTAAGACAATAAAATAATAATTCAAAACATACGAAAAAAAAACAGGTAAGTATTTGGGGAAGGAGGGTCCATTTTTTTCTTCTTTTTAAATGTTTGAATACGCCTTCAAACAGTTATTTCTAACAAGATTTGCGAATTATGTAGCCCCATCCTGGATCCACCCGTTGAGAAAACAGCAAAATATGAGAAAACAAAACATACACACACACGAGACTGCATGTTCATACTTACCAAGAATGTACTTAAAAGAGCTACAGTCTGACCGGGAATTATGCAACCATCATAAGGGAAGTGAAATAGGGAAAGTAGAATAAAGTTCATTCGAGACAAACTGTGTTTCTGACATACTAATTCCCTCGGCGGCAACACAGTCCAAAAAATTTATTTTTGCGTGAATGTCATTGTCAAGGTCAAAAGGTCATCGAACTCGGTGTCATTTGAGAGGGATTCATTAGTTGAGTACGCTTAAGTATGAAGTCTCTATCCCTTACGGTTCAAAAGTTATGACAAAGATTAAAATTGACAAACAAACAGACAAAGAAACCAAAAGTCAGACAGACAAATAGACAAACGGAAGGACAAGAGCAACGCCTAGCATGGCATAATACGCCCGTCGCTTAGCTTGAAGGGGATCAATATACCATTTGCCGATCTTCATAAGTGTTGTCTTTTTGTCCGAGCTAATACCTTTTGGCGTTGTTTTTCGTTATGGCGTTACAATAAATTTATGTCACGTATTATGACGTCACTATGAAAATCAACGCTAAGAGTTGTTAGCTCGGACAAAAAGACAGCCATTATCAAGATTGGCAAGTGATCTATTTGAATGAATGACCAAGTTACAATCCAATATTTTGAAACACTGCATAAAGAAATCCGGAAAACTTTAAAATCCTTGATAATTTCTAAGTTCAAGGGGCATAACTCTAACAAATCCAAAGCAATCAAACCCAAATGCGAAATGGTACTGACTCTCATCCAATAATGTTTTAATCCAATACCTTTAAAGACTGCAGATCAAAGTCCGCAAACTGTAAAATCTTGAAAAATTCTAAGTTCAAGGGCCGTAACTCTGGCAGAAACAAAGCAATCATACCCAAATGCGAACTGGTACTGACCCTTGTTAATATAAAGTTATATACCAAGTTTTAATTCGCTAATTTTAAAGACTGAAGAAAAAAAGTCCGAAAAACTGTAAAATCCTTGAGATTTTTTAAGTTCAAGGGCCGTAACTCTGGCAGAATCAAAGCCAATCATACCCAAATGCGAACTGGTACTGACCCTTGTTGATATAAAGTTCAATACTAAGTTTTAATTCAATACCTTTAAAGACTGCAAAAAAAGTTCGGAAAACTGTAAAATCCTTGCAAATATCTAAGTTCAAGGGCCGTAACTCTGGCAAAACCAAAGCAATCATATCCAAATGCGAACTGGTACTAACCCTCGTTGATATAAAGTTATATGCCAAGTTTCAATCCAGTATCTTGAAAGTCTGCAGAAAAAAGGCCGGAAAACATGACCCCGGACGGACGGACACCGCCATATTACGTTCCGTCTTATGACGGGCGTATAAAAACAATATGCCCCGGATCGATATATCGATCCGGGGGCATAAAAAATTGCTTCTTCATACAGGCTGGTTTTGTATAAAAATACGCAGTATAGAACAGAGGAAGATGGATGTTCAAGACAGGTGGTTCCTTAATACAAGTTTTAAAACAGGTATTTTCACAGTACTTACATTTTCAGGTTTCATAAACGATGGATTCCCTTTAGGATACAACACGGCTGACATCATAGCCAGGTTCAATCAAGTGACGCTACTGACTCTTTCTTGTGTCCTCATCAATCATCATATACATTTATTACCAATGCACAGTTCATGAAATGACTATGACAATTCAATATTTCTGTCAGGTAAGAGTGCATATCAAGTATATGTACATGTTCTAAGAGTATTATATATAACGTGATTATTGTCTGAATTTATTATCTTCGGCTAGACAGACAGCGAAATTTCGCATGTATTTCTCGACCAATTCCAACTTGTAACCCGTTCTTTTCAATTTCTTAGGAACCCCTTATTCCGTTTACAGGTACCTGCGGAACGTAAAATAGGTCAAGTTACAAGTAAGCAAATGAATGTTAAGATCATATCGTTGTTTTAAATTTCTTAGAAACCCCTTTTATAGTTTACAGATACCTGCAGTGCGCCAGACTGGTCGAGTTACAAGTAAAAAAAAATAAATGTCAAAACCGTCTCGTTTTTTCGAATTCTCAGAAACCTCTTTATTCAGTTTACAGGTACCTGCAAAGCGTTAAATAGGTCGGGGCAGGAGTAAAGAAACGACAAGAGGGAATATTGGACCATTCTGTGATCGCCGCCTGCGGACTGTGTTCATTGCTCAAACATAAAAGTTTGTCATAACTTTAAAACTGAATGTAAAACTGTAATTCTCGAAATCTAAAATTATACTTAGAGAATATCAAAAGTATAATTTCAGTACATTCTTTATTTCTACTACAGACTTTAAGAAAAGTTTTATTCATAGTATCATTAAAGAAATACTGAGTTTTCCCTGAGACGGGGTCAAATACTGCCACAAGGTCTTCCCTTGAACAAACTTGTTGCAGTATGCACAAAATGATAAATAAATAAATGCAAATAAAATTGGAGCAATGCAACAATAACAATACATATAAATGTTTGAATGATTTGAATGTTCTAGACAAAATGAATCCGTTTAGTAAATTTCATGAAACAAAACATTTTTAAAAATCCTTCATATTAAGAAGCAACTGTTGACAGATACTCTTAATGAATGGATGTCGTATTGTTGGTAATCATGGAAAAATGAAGCCAGCATGACACGCGCGAATTATTTTAACCGCCAAGGGGTTCTTGGAAAATTTGCATGTGACATACTGGCCTCATTTTCCATGAACACCACTAATAAAACATTCATTCCTTACATATTTTGTGACATACGAATCCATTTTTCATTCCTTCAAAACTTGCATTCCTAAAATAAATCTGATTTGTAAGATGACAATCATTAAATTCCCTTAACTGCATTTCACGCACTTAATTGCTGAGATTTTGCTTCAACTACAAACTTAACCAAAACAGATTTTGCTTCAACCAGCAACTTAAGCAACATGTTGACGGACAGACAAACAGACAAATCTTTAAGGCGGAATTGCTTTGCAATCCGGCCAAAAATGTCACCCACTTAACTAATTATTTTCTAATCGTAAGGGTTAACTTCCTTGAAGTACTTGACATACTGGGGTGCTAAAATTGATTGAAATTTATTCAATGATGAAGGGATGATATGGAAAGTCCACATAAAATTCTATAATTGAATATCCATGTAATATTCTACATCAAAACCTTTGTGAGGCTTTAATATTTAAGTTTGGTGTTCCGGTTTAAAATGTGCAGGCCCGATTGTATACCGAACCACAGAAATAATCTTCCACTTAAAAAATTTCAAATTTGCAAGACATTTATTCCGATTTCACATCGTCCCAGTTACTGTGCGACAATGGTGTTTAAAAGTAATACGTATCCAAAGATTGCCAACAACGACTTAGTTATTTATAGCGAGTTCACTGTAAAGTGGGACAAAAGAATTATGTAACTTACGGGTTGTATGAAGTAGATCAACTAATTACTTCTAACTAAAGGAAAACCACCTTCCCATAATGTGCCCGTTTTGCATTTGTAATTATGATTATTGTTATTATATGTAGGTAAATATTTTATAGCAAAACTGCTGGCAGGACATCAGACTCTTTGGAAATCGCCCGTTAATAACATCAAACACAAATATTGTGGGGAAGAAATCGGAACAGGAAGACAAAGGACATACATAGCTCACGTGGATTATTAAAGAAATGAATCTAATTTTTTTTTTCGTCGGATGGAGGTATACCACGAAAAAAAAAGACGGAAAACTGCATCATTGCGCGTAGCACTATTTCTCAACTCCTGTAAATTTCTGCCATGGTGATATGAATATTGACGTCAGTTACAAAAAAAAAAAACGCGGGAAATTACGTCGTGAGAGAAAAAAAAATTTCTTGGATAAAATGCATCACTAATTTTCAAACCAATCAAAATGAGTGTTGAATGTAAAATTAAATGATATCACAATGAACTCATATATGAACTCACATTTAAAGATGCGAACTTAAATAAGAAGGCAGACAGATAAGTGAACAGTGTTCATATGAATTCGTAACACATACCGCTCAGCGCTGCATTACAATTTTCGTAATACTAATTAAAACTTATCCATTAACTTAGGAAACTCGTCAACAAAATCCGTCTCCATGATTTATCAAACGAGAAACTTTTGAAATTAATGTCAATTATATAAGCTGCAACTGCCACGTCGAGTTTAAATACTCCATGGAAAGGAAAACAGGTGGACCTAACTAATGGTAAACACATCGAAAGACAATAAACTAGCTAAAAGTGTTCGGATAAAGCAAGTCGGCTATCATTTCACATATAACAAACCATGCAGGTCAAGGTAAGAAGAAATTAAATCTATACATATTTTGCAACACTATTTCGGTACTTAAGCTTAGACCTGTCCTACCTACGTGACAGCAAATTTGAACTAGAGCTGTCCTAACGGGACAAATAACCCCATCCCCGGCAACAAAGTTGAAACAAGCAATCATTCATCCCAAGATACATCACTGGTTTAAGTGTAATAGATATCCCACTTCAGCACTTGTACATTTTTGAAATAAGCCGGCGTGGCCTAGTGGTATCGCGCTGGACTCCTAATCGGGAGGCCGGGTTCGATTCCCGCTCTGGTCATGCCGGTGTCCTATCTTTCGGATGAGACAGTAAAAACCGAGACCCCGTGTCGTGGTATGCATGGCACGTTAAAGATCCTTCACTGCTTCGGGTGGGTCCTTTGTAAAGGTCAAAATTTGTATGCCCTGCATTAGGCAGATGCCGTCACCATATACATGAAATATTCGTGGTGTGACGTTAAACAAAAATCAATCAATCAATCAATACAATTTATGGTATAATTAATGAAAATAAAAATTCAGGTATGTGTGCATTCTGACCTTGGTTCAAGATCATGACACACCCTTGTGTCAAGGACAACAGCTGTGTGAAATATAATCTCCCTCAAACGTTACAGGCAGAATTCTGGCTATGTAAACACTGTGACCTTGACCTTGTAGATATGACCCTTGTGAAAGGTTATGACACACCCTTGGGTCAAGGACAACAATTGTGTAAAATATAATCCCCCAATGTTATTTACAGAGTTAAATCTACTACATATCCATGACCCTCAGTACAAGAAATATAAAATAACCGAATGTTTTGGAATTTACAGAGTGTATCCAATCACAAAGCAAGTTTCCTTTTCTGTCATCGTTCAGCTGCTATCCAATGACAAATATTACATTTCTGTTAATATTCTGCTTGTTGCATACATCGACGCCGTCGTCATAGTGGTCAACTGTTGCTGTCTGCAATTTTCTCGTTGCCATTGTTATTAACGTTGTCATACATGTTGTCAATAACTGGGTGTTTTCTTTGGTTTTTTCGGGGTGGAGTGGGGAGGCTGTCGTCCCTTTATTTCTGTCGATTTCATGGGTGCGCTCGTTCTCAAATGAAATATAACCTTGAAAGCCTACTCACCGTGAACATCTCAGATTAATACTCCCAGACCACACGCTGGTCGTATCTATGACACCACAGTGCATCAGCCTTACATAAAGCCGGTCCTCTACTTGCGTAAATATTATTCACATGTAATTCACCATGAACAACTTGAATAAGATTTTTTACAAATACAGCAACCAAATAACCGAAACGACCTTGATGGGATGTGAAACAGAAATAAGCAAAACAAAATATCTCAATTTTACGACACATTGAAGGACTTCTTGTTCCTTTATCAATTCAAGCTGTCCAAACGACACAAATACCCCCGCGGAAACATGGTTCATTTGCCAAAAGGAGGTGGTGTTACAATTACCGTCTATTCAGTACAAACGAAGAGAGATTCCGTCTTACCTCAATTTCAAATTGAAATCAGTAAATTCCCAGAGAAAAAAACACATCTAGTTTTCCTAATTTAAGTGAATTTACCGTATACATGTACACATAATTTTTTGTAATAAGGCACGCCAGGCCTAAAATGCTCGCCTGCGATTTTGAATTTGTCGTCTGCTTTCAGTGCCAACTAGTATACGCAAGTTCATTACAGAGAGTTTGACATAAGAGCTATTGTACCATTTGTGATGATGGTTTAGGGAATCACTTTCTTTTATCCCTTGCTGATATCCCATTGCCGATATCCCATTGTCGATATCCCATTGCTGATATCCCTTTGCCGATATCTCATGCCGACATCCCATTGTCGATATACCATTGCCGATATCCCATTGCCGATAGCCTATTGCCGATATCCCATTGTCGATATCCCATTGCTGATATCCCTTTGCCGATATCCCATTGCTGATATCCCTTTGCCGATATCCTATTGCCGACATCCCATTGTTGATATCCCATTGCCGATATCCCATTGTCGATATCCCATTGCTGATATCCCTTTGCCGATATCCCATTGCCGACATCCCATTGCTGATATCCCATTGCCGACATCCCATTGCCGACATCCCATTGCTGATATCCCATTGCCGATATCCCATTGTCGATATCCCATTGCTGATATCCCTTTGCCGATATCCCATTGCCGATATCCCATTGCTGATATCCCATTGCCGATATCCCATTGCCGACATCCCATTGTCGATATACCATTGCTGATATCTCATTCTTACGACTGTAGTGAAGTACACTGTACTTTTGTGACACTGGTTTCGTGGCGGGCGTCTTTAACCATATAGTAGAAGTTCATACGGAATCTAGCTTCAGTTAACTTTCCAGGATTACGTGAAGAGTACCATGTTATGAGTATCATTAACACATCTTCTTCTCTTTCGCATTTTTAATTCGTAGGACAATTAAGGGGCTCACATAGCTAAATAGATTAGATGTTTAGATCCTGAACCAAACACTCCCTGTTCGATTCCCGCCAGTGGTTAATTTGTCCTTTGTCGTGGCATTCACAATAGCTGCTAAGGAATGTCAAAGACCGATAACTCTATTCACCGGAACTTGTGATATTTGACAATAGAATAAAAGTCATGCAGAAGACACATTTGAACACAACACCCCAATCATGTTCACGTGTTTATATCGGTTCCAATAAAAAAAATGCTGGGATGTAAGGTGGCATCAGCAAGAATCAATGATGATGATAGTTGAATATCAATTTGACATGGCAATGATTCAAATCTGTTAAAAAGATATAATAATCGGCCGTGCACGTTTGGGGAGGGTTGTCGAAAAAGTATGTATTTTCTAATTCTATGGAAAAGAAGAGCTGTTGGAAGCTGTCGGAGATTTTGATGGTAACTTACTGCAATAGCTTGTGGAAAAGTTTATATTTATTTAATTTGAAGTATGCACAGGAATGCACACGACGATTAAAAAGATGAAGCAAGAAAATCGATCAGAATGCGTGTAAAACTACCGTTCTTTTATTATAATGTAGTTCCTTTCAAAAATAATTGTTTTAGTTGCTTCTGCGTTTACAGGTAATTCATCTCGCTAAAATCCATTATATATAGCCATATATTCTAAACATTCCTGCAGCGATATAATGTTTCGATACATCGCTTCTTAAAGAAGTATGTGAAGTAATTATTTCTTAAGTATAACTATACTAAAGACTATACATTCTTTGTACTGGCGGGAGTCAGGAGGATTTCAAAATATGTCTCATAACTGATTATTGAGTTAATCCCCTTTTATCACAAAATTTTAAAATAGTACTACACGTTTATATTCCTTTATTCTATAAAAGATAACGCAATCTAATGATGGCTATCTTTGAAAGCGAGTTTCGGATGCACTTCGTAGTAGGAAAAACACAGAGCAAAATAATTGCTATTTAAAATTTTAGTTCTGAATGCTACTTGTCGCAGTAAACATGGCGCGCAAAAGATTCCTTACTCCTTTAGATGTGACTGCTGGTTTCTGTGCACTACATCAGGCAGTTGCCTTCATTATAAAATATGTAAATTAATATGGAATTTCATGTTTTAAAAAGATCTTGTGTTAAAAATAACCAGTACAAGGAAATGTACTCACAAACAAACATACACACACACACTCAAATACATGGGCACATAAATACACACACACATGGATCCCCTTATCCATACGGAAAGAAAAACTACTGAGACTTTCAGGTATCTGATTCTAGAATAGTAATTAAAGCAGAATGGCAATAAAACGTAAATCTATACATGTTATCCATAAAATGCCAATAAAGTGTTCATGAACACTATAAATTCTGCCAAAAATTACTGAACAAATGCTTCACAAAAGATGAACCTCATTCGTGTCTACTGATGCAATATTAACCACGTTTTATTTATTTTAGGTATTCTGATTGATTCGTTCAGTTTTAATACTGCTTGGATTTGTGTTATTTTGTTAACTATAATTCAACCTAAATTTCAAACGTACATGTACCATCTTCACTTGAATCCAAACGCTTTATCTCTACTCTGAATCGAACCTATGACAACCGTTTTTACCACTATCATTTGTCACAACCCTTCTACCGCTATCATTTTACCACTACCCTTTGACTACTACCATTTTACCACTACCCTTTGACCACTACCATTTTACCACTACCCTTTTACCAATATCATTTGCCACTACCCTTGTACCCCTATCATTTTATCACTACCCTTTTACCACTACCATTTTACCACTACCCTTTGAACACAACCGTCTCATCACTACCATTTTATCACTACCACGACTTGAACCTTTGTTTTTCTTGTACTCAACACCAAACGCTATACTACGACCGAAACTTCAACTACAGCGCCTGTGCTGGACGCCACAACACCGATTCGAACCAGCAATACACACACCAAATGCCAACGTGTTACGAATTCACCGAATCCTAATCGCACAAGCTGGACTGCATACCAACACCACATGGAATCAAACCTATATATCTAATAAAATATCAAATACACACTGCTTTATCAAACACAGCCCGTATCGCTAACGCTCGCTAAACATCTTATCATTATCTTCAACATCAGGCGAGCTAAACGCGCTCGCCACAAAAAGCATTATGACTACTCATGGCAGAGATCTTGTACATAGGTGACAATTTATAGAGCATAACCGACAGTCCTCGTCAAGGACGCTCTATCATGCAAACGGAGTAAAAACAAAACTGTCTACACAATAACCATATATACACTACAGTTTTATTGCGCAAGCAGTGAACTTCATACAGATATCTAAAAACCACATGCTATTGATCATCTCAGCAAAATAAACAAAGTTATGTGTTTGTCATTCAAAAGGGATTACACTGTAACTATACAAATTTAGGAATTTTCAAAAGCTATAAAGGTGTGAATAATAAGACACGTAGGACTGAGTCACGGAACACCGTGGTCAAGACGCGTAGATAGCCATGATTAGAACCGCAAAACCATAGAGACAAAGGGTGTGAGACCGCTCAGGTCCCTTGGGGCTCACGGGAGAGCCCTGATGGAGGCTAAAGGGACAAACCCTACGACGCCAGACAACATCCATTACCGTACTATAAAGCTCAATAAAACTTCCATAAAATGTACAACTGTACCAAATACAGGTACTTGATTAATGTCAGAGGCGGATCCAGGATTTCCGAAAATGGGGGCCCACACAAGTGTATTAACCAAACTACTGAGCCAGTTTGGGTTCCAAATCTGGAATTTTACTTGTAAATATGTGCCGGAAAGGGGGGGGGCTCTAAAACCGCCACTGAATGTGCATGCCCAGGCATATGAACTTTTAAGGCAGCTCTGCCTCTGAAATTAATAGTATTATCCATCTGTAAAAAAATCGCAAAATAGTGATTCGCTAATAAATCAAAGCCGGCGTGGTCTAGTGGTATCGCGTCGGACTCCTGATCGGGAGGCCGGGGTTCGAGTCCCGCTCTGGTCATGCCGGGGTCATGTCTTTCGGATGAAACAGTAAAAACCGATGCTCCGTGTCGTGGTATGCATGGCACGTTATAGATCCCTCACTGCTTCGGGTGGGTCCGTTGCAAAGGTCAAAATTTGTATGTCCTGCATCAGGCAGATGCCGTCACCATATAAAATGGTTGTTCAAAACGAAGTAATTATGGCAAAATTTATAATATATAGATTTTATGAGAATGATTTGAAAAAAAAGTACATCTGTTTATCTGATACAAAGGGTCAATATATATGTAGAAATTAAATGAAATACTGATCGAGAGGACGATAAAACGCAGTCATTTAGAATCTTACAGGAAAGCAGGCGGTGGTGTTCGTTTTATTAGCCAATTTTCTCACAAGGTAATGGCACGCGGACGTAAAACAGATTATTTCATTATTCTTGCCTAAAACGAAATTATACAAATATGTAAATCAATATTTACAAGCCATAAGAGCTGAAACCATTAAATATTTTTCAAACTGTGTTTAGTATAAATTCAATTCATCTGATCTGTGAAATCCATAGTGAAAGGAGACCACATATAGACCAAAATCAGCGACGGATTTTCTTCAGTTTTTATAAATTTGCAAAGAGCAATACATGACGTCAATCGCTTGTAATATACCACGCACCAAATTAGCACGAGACACAATGTTTACTCACCTGAAAATATCAAATTATCACAAAATCCCAAATAAAGCGGTTGCTAGGGGCTTTACTCCAGTCTATGTCTCAGTTCAAGCGCTTACACTCAATGCCACGTCTTTATTAGACACAGATAAATCAAAATCAAAAACAGAACTGTTTTGAAAAAAAGGGGCACAATTCCTTATGTTGCGTAAACTTGCATAATTATTTCGCGAAATTGGACGGTTGAATTAGAAATCTCACTCACGTAAAATTGGTGACAACTTCCCGAGTAGTTTTCAAGAAGTTTATAATGTTCAAATGTAAACAGATGCTGTATTATCACGAAGACAACTTGTACTAGATGACAGATCACTTTAGTGGCCAAGGTGACCAAAAAGACTACTTAATATACATGCACTGGATAATAAACCAAGAGGTCCAAATAGGTCTATATCACTCATATCTTATTTCATATACAACCGAATATTTGAGAAAATAAGAATGCGTATTCTCTTCCTAATTCAAACTGACAAATGACTGAAAACTTGCTTTTAATTTACTTAGTGTACATACTGTGTGCTGCAAAACTAGATGTGTCGGTGTACAACGAATCCCCCATCCCACCAAAAATATCAGTCCGAAGGTCATAACTCCGGTAAAAAGATTTGAACAGCATTCCCCTTATAATATGCACATCTACATATTGTGACCTTTAATTATTCTAAGTTTCAATGAGATCCTCCTGGGGATTTAGGAGGAGTTGCGAAGACAATGTCAATTTACCAAATATGCGGATATATCGAAGTCCAAGGAACATAACTCCGTCAAAACTTTTTAGACCTTCATTAAATTAAATCTTAATCTAGATATTGTCATGATGTATCTATATACCAAATTTCAAGTCAATATGCACATGCATTCATAGCAGACACAGAGCAAGGAAACAGTATTGAATATTTTCTGTCCAAGGGGCATAACTCCGTCATAAATCATTTGACCAAAATTAAATCAAAATTTGTCCTAGAGTATCTCGTAATGTAACAGTATGTCACAATACAATTCAATATGTGAAGTCGTTGCAGAGATAGAGCACAAAAACCAAATGATTACGGAGTGACGGAAATGGGTTACACTATATGTCCTGACCATTTTCAATGGCGGGACATAAAACTTTGTTCAAATGCAAAATTATTTTCTTTTTTTCGCCTTTTCGCTCCCCTTTGTACTACGGTTCATCAAAATCCACAAAAATTCTAAGTCCAAGGGTAATAACTCCTGTAAATAATATTGGACAACATTTCCCTTCCATTACATAGATCTTCATATGGTGTTCTTTCTTTGTACCATGTTGCATCAAAATACCCCAAAGGGTTTAGGAGGAATTGCCAAGGTATGGTACATAGAAAAATTTAAGTCCAAATCTATATGGAAAATCTAAGTCCAAGGGCCATAACCCCTGTAAATTTGTTTGAACAGCATTCCTCTTCTAATATACACATCTTAATAGGGAGTTCTTTCTTTATACGAAGTTTCCTCAAATTCTAAACCCCCCCCCTTTTTTGGACAGAATTCCCCTTCCAATATGCATATCTTCATATGGTGTTCTTTAATTGTACAAAGTTTCATCAAAATCCCCCAAAGAGTTTAGGAGGAGTTGCGAAGACAAGATAGGTGGGACAGCGATGACAGCGGTATAGCATAATACGCCCACATTTTTACACGGGTGCATAAAAGGAAAAGCCTTACACTTCAAGAAAACTAAATTTTGACATGAATCTTCCAAATAACCCATAAAATAGATATCGTCTAATAAATGTGTAAATAAATGCTTTATTCCTTCATTTCATTGAATACATCAAGAAAATGAAACTAACATGTGTGGAATTGAGGCCAAAGAGGCTAAAAGAACACCAAGAACAACAACTTTTCTATGACACCCTTCTAGATCATTATGTATCATTTACATGCTTGTAGTACACCCTACTTTTTCAAATCTTAAAATATTGCAAAATCTCATTAAATTATTTTGTGCAGCATATCTTTCCAATTACATTTACTTTAATAATATCAGTTAAAATACACAAAAATTTGGTTTTCGGAATGGAGCTACAAACAAGAACACTTCTAACATCAAAATGTCTTAATACACCCTTGAGATCACTTTGATGCGTTCGGATTGTCGATCTATATATCCGGTCTGGAGGAAACCCTCTGAAGTCTATGTTGCTCCGCCCGGGATCCGCCCCTTGACGTACCCAACAAAAATACACTGGTAGGAGAAGATGAGTAATTCATCCCTACCATGTACATGTATGATTAAAATCCATTTTTGTGTTCCTGCTGAATAAGTGTAAAATGTGAAACGTTTACGCTTGATGACAGGCAACACACAGATGGACTATGACAGTAGCTCATTTGAGTCTGCAGCTCAGGTGAGCTAAAAAAAGTCTCTTCTTCGTGCGTATGTGCAAGACAATGACATGTGTAACATCCATACCTTTGTCTTATCCCACCACGGATGGGCATTTCTCGCGAATTTGACAAGCCAAGTAGGAGATGCTAACACCGCTCATTCCATCCAGACTGGGCATTCATGGTGGGTCACAAGCCAAGTATGAGGCGCTTACTCCGCCCACCCGGGCTACTAGGCATTCATTGTGGATGAAAAAAACCGAGCAAAAACGCCACTTATTCCACCCAGACTGGGCATTCATGGTGGGTCACAAGCCAAGTAGGTAGTGCTTAAACCCGCCCGCCCGGACTACGCATTTATTGTGGATGTGACAAGTAAAGCAAGAGACACTTATTCCACTTAAACTGGGCATAAACTGAGGAAATCCTCATATCATATTTTCATATTCTTCTGTTCAATAATTAATAACTGGAATTTGGATTTTATTGAATATTATTCTATTCATTAATAGAATTAAACCATTCTGCATGACAGTTATTAATTAGAACATCTGCCAATGGAATAAATTAAAATGAAATAATGGAATTGAGTTTTTTCTCAGCAACGATTTTTTCTGGATCATTACTGTCCCTCATTGTATGTTGTTATTGTCCAATGGACAATTGATATAGCACAAGTAACTTTTGTAAACTGTATAAATTTCTAAAATACCAAAAAAACAACTAGAATTTAAATGTGTCGATACGACACAGATGCCCCAACTGGCAGCTAAGGCAGTGAACTATAATTGCCACAGAACTAATATTTGAAAATTCAAACAAGGTTCAGCCATAAGCAATGCACATTTTCTAATTTCGAAGTCCTATAACTACTGAAAAAAAATGCTGAGCAGAGTTGCCCCCCTTCATGCACATCTACATATGCTGCCCTACCTACATGTGAAGTTTGGTGAAATTCTGATGAACAGTTTAGGAGGAGTTGCGATGACAAGGTTCAGCCATAAGCAATGCACATTTTCTAATTTCAAAGTCCCATAACTCCTGAAAAAATTCTGAGCAGACTTGCCTCCCTTCATGCACATCTACATATACATGTGAAGTTTGGTGAAATTCTGATGAACGGTTTGGGAGGAGTTGCGATGACAAGGTTTCGGAATGACGGAATGACGGATTGACGGATTGACGGAATGACATAGTGCAACACTATATCCCCCCCCCCCCCCCGGCCATATATGGCGGGGGCATAAAAAAGAAAGATAATTTCATATAAAGCACATAACAGCCAAGTGTAAATTACTGATGAAGTAAACCTTATCTAACAGCCTTATGTACATGTACTAGGCAATGAATACATATCTCATCTCACTGCACGTGTCCTCGTCAAACAAAATACACCTAAATGATAGGCATGAAATTTATTACTTTATCATTAACATAAAAAAAGTTACACAAGTAAGTTTAGAATTGTTACACAAGATGAATTTAAACTATGACAATAATAAGGAGAACACTCTGTCACGAACTTTACAGCTACTTAGCCTTTATCAAGTTACATAATGTTTTATGCTGAAGTATTTATAACATTAGCATGGATTTCACTTAGCTGAAACTTGATACAAGCTAAGTAGCCGAAAAATTCGTCATAAAGTGTTCTTATTATTATAACCTGTGCGCTTCCCTCTAGGAAGTCGAAGAGAGGTTTTTATTATTTTATTGCAGATAATCTAAGATGGTCTGTTTCAAAACTCTACTGAAATAATCTCACTTATTCATAAGGTCTGTATACATGTATGCAGGTTACCGCTCGGAGACCAGGTCCAGGTCCCTATCAACGGAGAAAAAGCTAAATACTTATATTTTCAAATACTTCTAATTTGGGATCTACTTCTAATTTGGGATCTCATGCAGATTCAGGTTCCTATTTCCAGAAATGGTAGCTTGCATACGACTACAGATATGTCACACATTTTTGGCACAGGGTTCAGGTATCGATGTTTAATATGAGATACATGTAGTACGATACCTGTCAACAAAAATCGATACCTGAACCCTGGGGATTTAAGACTCTTTATTTACATGTACGATTCAATATTTGAGCATGTCTTTTCATCATGTAAAATACTAAGTACGAGAATTTTTATGCCCCTCCCCTCGGATCGATAGATCGGGGCATATTGTTTTTGTCCTATCTGTCTGTTTGTCGGTCTGTCTGTTGTCAACTTTAACCTTGGCCATAACTTTTAAACCGTAAGGAACAGACTTCATATTTCACATGCGTATTCAACTTATGAAACCCTTTCAAATGACACCAAGGTCGATGACTTTTTGACCTTGACTATGACCTTCACGCTAAAAATAACTTCCTGGGCTCTGTTGCTGCCGGGGGCATTAGTGTTTCACAAACACAGCTTGTTCTTTTCAATTTGTTACTCCACTATTGTAATGTCTGTCAATCTCGTCATGTGACCGCAATGTTCCACCAGGCTATGAATTTGTGGACACTGTTACCACATCTTATAAAAAGAGAAGACATACATGCATTCCGAATGTCATAAAGTGACTGGAACTGTTTTTCTGATTTTTCTAAAACGCAGTATTGAAATTTAGAATATGTTTTCGTGCGCTCAGAACAAAAGAATGACGAATTCAGTTTAACATTGTTCAATGCATCTATAAGATGCCCGGAAAAATTACACAATAGTTTGGAAAAATAAAATGCCAGTATACCAGACTTGCAAATCGTGAAGTCTAATTTTCGTAATCTATCTTATTTATCTACCTTTACGAAGGAATCAATATTCGATTAGTAACATACCTTCAATGATAATAAACTACACGTGTATCGTGTCTAATGACAATGATGTGCATAAGGACGCCATCCACAAATTAAGGCACAGTCCCGTGTCCAATGACTTCAGCAACAAGAGGACCACGAATAAAAGTGTCAATATACACAATGACCCTGATCGGAGTCATTTAAGCATTCTGGCTACCCTAAGTCCTGCTCGAGAAGAAAGATCCCTGGCTTCCGAGTGGATATATGCTAGGTGCATCTTTTTGATTGCAATGCTACTTGTGGCGTATTCCTTGACAAGTAACAACATTAAAATCTAGCTACCGAGTCTTTTTTTTTCATATAAAGGGTTAACGTATTTTCAGATAGCACATTTTCTGCAGACTGAGAGTAGCAAGTTACTTTGATGGCTGAAAGAGAATTCTCTTGCAAAACTTTGACTTTTAACCTGTGTCATTGAAAACAAATAGGATTCTTCCTCACGTGATTAGCAACAGGAACTACTTAGGACAGAATGATCATACTGCATAGCTAAACAAGCTTTGTTTGTGAAACACTAATGCCCCAGGCACCACCAAAGTCCAAAAAGTTCTTTTTAACAGGAAGGACATTGTCAAGGTCAAAAGATAATCGACCTTGGTGTCATATGTCAAATATGAAGTCTCTGTCCCTCGAGGTCCGAAAGTTAAAGCCCAGGTAAATGTCGACAACAGACAAACAGACAGACAAGACAAAAACATTATGCCCCGATCTATCGATCCGGGGCATAAAAACTCACTCAAATGTGAAATTTATGTCACATGATTTAGTTTTATGTGAAATCATGCGTACACAGCCAACAACACTCACAAAAACAGGTCATCGAGTCTGTGATCTTTCATAGTTTTAGAATTTAAACAAAACTCACCCAGACGCTGAACTAAAGTGCGTACATGTGTCAACGGTTCTGAAGACAATCTGAAATGTGGAGCTCATAGAAAAGTTCCTCGTGGACGGTTTTGACTTACGTGTTAAGTTTTTTCTTGATGTTATGTAGCAATGACACTTTTTACACAGTGTTGGTTCACATTCATCTATAAATACAGTGCTGAATTACATGAAAAGTTCCCCGTGAAGGGTTTTGACTTAAGTGTTAAGTTTTTTCTTGATGTTATGTAGCAATGACACTTTTTACACAGTGTTGGTTCACATTCATCTATAAATACAGTGCTAAATTACATGTGTTTTTCTGTACGTATTGCATTCACGGCGGGTGTGGCTTGCCAAACCGGAGACACTTACTCCTGGTCTCACCTCTGAATTTCAGCGGTCCGTGAATGTCTGTCGTGGTACATTCTTGTTACTGTTATAGTCACTTGACACCAGTGACTTTCGTATTTTGCAGCGATATTTTTAACTACTGTTATGCTGTCACTCATTTTTAAAACAAGAGCATGAGAAAAGAACAAGAAAAAAAGGTATGCCATAACTGCATAATCAATACAAATAATGTTAAATTTATGTTTACAATGGAGGACGATGACGTATAGTACATTCAATTTGCATAATAACTGGTATCGTCTGACTTGACTGACATTTCCATTTTCAACAATTTCTGACAATACTATCCTTTAAATTTCTATGGCCTAAAATCAACCAGTTTCTGATGCCAAATCTCTTTCTTTTTTATCTATTTTTCAAATGTTTTTATTTTTGCTGCCAAATGCAGGGTCGTGTGGATAACCTTGACTGATAATAGGATAACTGGCAATTAAAAAGGATTATTTTTAAGTCTTATACAGAAAATGGAAAAATGCAATTACATCAAAGGTAAGAATACTCTTCAAGCAGCCATTGAAATTAAATTTCATGTCATAAGGTGCATTATATTTTGCATTTCATTTATTACTGCCCCGAATGTGTCCGTTAATACTTAAAAAAAAACTCGTGTAGCATTCAACTGATCAACAAATGTACGGCAGTGCCCCCAGTTGGCACACTTTTTCATTTCAAGGTCATAAATAAATGTTAAATGTTAAACATTAACAGGGTGCCCACTCACTTTGACGTCAGAAATATAGGATTCAGACACCAATATAGGATTTTTTGAAAGAAAATATAGGAAAAATATAGGAATAATTGCAAAAAATATAGGAAATATATAGGAATATTCTGCTCTATTTAAGGTGTTTAAAGTAATTCAATAATATTTTTCATTAATATTTTGTCATTTCGAGGACAATGTGGCCTCCTCCACCCACAGAAGCATTACAAGTCATACATTTCACTTTATCATAAACCTAAAATATGTTGATATATCACGCAAGAGAAAAAACAACCTGCATACAGTATGACACACACAGAGAAAACATTGATTTATAGAAATTTAAATGCATTTAAGTGTTAGAAACTAAATCTATATACAGATGATACCAATAGTTCTTGAAATTTGGTACATATTCACATAACTGACCTGAAAATTTACAAAAATATAGGAATTTATAGGAATTTTGGAGATATATAGGAAATGTCAGATTTAAAGGAATTTATAGGAAGTGGGCACCCTGCATTAATCTAATTGTGACGTCAGCATGAAACTATGTAATGGGCGTGGTTAAAATGGGAGCTGGCGATCCCTCTTCTATTTAAGGGTCAACCACTAACTGACCCATCGTTTTGGCGGAATTCTTGTCGAACTTTCTGATCTGTTTATGTCGTCTATGCGTTTGGGCTTTCAAGGCAGATGTCGCTACCCACAGAAGATACTGATTCCTCTTTGAGATCATGGTTTCTGTTTCACTAAAGAACTTGCAGCAAATCGCAACTTTCTAACTTCTGTATCGAGAAACACTTTACATGAATACCCTGAATCAAAGGCAATTTCGTGAAACACTATCAAAATGATAAATCCCGAACGAAAAATGTTCTCTCTCTTTGGTGTAAAGTCGAATATTAACGACTTATATGAAATTCTTCAGTAAAACGGGCGCATGCTATCACTTCTGATATCCATGAAAGCTCAATGTGATACATTGATGGCAGGGTCAAGGCGTCACTGCACCATTTATTTTCTCATTGTACGCTGACGTGCATTTTGAAATATTTGTTGTCGATTAAAACAAACCCATCTGAGTTTCTGTAATGTATAATTATCATAATCGATGTGTATTGAAAGGACCTTTACACATTCTAGCAGCTCTGTCATAAGCGCATGATACGCCCATTTGTAGATTTTTGTCATCATCACTCTGTATATTTGTATGTATATTGCATCCCGTGAAGTAGGAACTTTTTTAGGTTGGAATTGGTTAAGACATTATGTACTTAAAACAGCATACATAACGATTTTAAACAAATCCCCCCCTCCCGCTCTCCCCCTCCACCGAAATAAGAACGAATCAAATTCCAAGTTCCATAACTCCATAACGAAAAATCAAAATTCAACCAAAACTTCTTTTCATTAATTAGAGTTATTTCCCTTTCGGGACGATAACTAACGTAAAACAAGTATGAAACAATGAAAATCTGATTTGTGGACTATGATTTCTCGAAGTTTTAGATCGGTTTCCAAAAAATAAACGATCTTCATATTTAACATGATATAACATGTCACTTTTTGCCGGGGTTCTCAATGATATGGTGACGTCACAATTTAAGCAATAACGTCAGAATAAAAATCCCGACAAAAAGTTGAATTTTGGGTCTTGGGCCGCTTATATCATGTATAACATGAAGCTTGTCTATTTGATGACGTCATTATAATTGTTTTACGTCACTCAGTGACCTTCCCAAATGGGAAATAACTCTCTGTAACGAAAAACCGAATATAGACCGTGTGGTCATCACAATAAACAAATATCTTTGTTTTAACGTTTGAAGTAAATCACAGTAAGCAGTCCTAAGATACAGTGCGATATGTCAAAAATGGCCAAATTTTGATGGATAAAGTCCTATTACTCCAGAACAAAATTTAACCAAAATGTTCACACACCGCAAGTCAAGTAACAGTGAACACCGTAAAAAACTGTGTGAAGTTTGAAGTAATTCACAGTTAGCAGTCCTAAATACGATGCAATTTTTTTTGTTTCTTTTTTTATGATTATTTTTTTTATTTATTTAATTATTCTTTTATTGTTATTATTTTTTTTTCTGAAGAAGGGGGGAGGGGTTCTAAAACTGACCAAAATTTGACAAGGCATTTATCCCACAATTCAAGAAGGAAACATTGAAATTTAACCCAAAAGTACAGTGTTCTTGGACTTTCAACGAGAAAGGGAATGGTTACTTATGCCGAAACATACATGCTAGAGTGGCGGATTTTATATTGCTCTCTATATCGTTGTGATCAGCTGATAAGGACCGAGAGGCCAAGCATTATCTGTAATATTGAGTGTTTCTGTTTCTGTAACAAAAAGTATACAGATCATGAGGCTATCACAACTAACACCTGTGTGAAGTTTGAAGTAATTCACAGCAAGCTTTTTCTAGATATGGTGCTGGACTGGAAATTCGTAAATTCTACACCAGTTCTGATTGCCTGCAAAGACCAAGTCTTATGGCAATCACGTTCCTAATGTCACGAAATTCGTATATTATGCACTTCCATGCATGTTACGACCAAAGCTGATTTCAGTACAATACATGTATCAATAATGAGAGATCCTGAAAGCTGCTCGACTTACTTTCAGCTGTAGAATAATAAATGATGTCAAGATGCATCAATCTGGCTTAAATGCGTAATCACTGTTCACTTTTTACGGGAAACATTGCTGTCAAATTTCATCATCCAGTGTTCTCATGAACTAAACTAGATGAGTCCTTCACTCCTGGACTCACCAAAATAGGTTTGGGACTCGCCAAAATTTGTATTTTCCTTAACATGTGTAATGAAGATGAGTCCAATACTCTAAGGGGGCTCATGTTTTTCTTATGTCTAGTTAGAACCCTGATCATTGTATGTAAAAGCCTGGAAAACATTACTCTGGACCGACCGACGGACAGAGCGTCATAAAAATCACATTTTTCAAACAGATAACGAGAAATCTGCGTTCAGATAACTTCATTATCTGTCTGTTGGGCTGTTGGATATCGGTATCGCCGTATAGGCGATGAATCGCTATATTTTCCCTTTCGATACATACAACGATTATCGCAAAATGCATTTTGAATACTCGGTCAGACATTCATTTATGACGCATTAAGAAAATATTATTGTATAAATGAACCAAAAATGCCATATTGTACCAGAGCATAACCAGTTACCAAATGCCACGTACCCTGCCGTTATACTAATACTAATTTCCATAGCACCACTGATCAATTATTTTGGGGGAAAATCACTGAAACATGCGTATTTTTATATCATAATATACCGCGATGTTGTCGAAAATTACTGTCTACCGCGATAAAATTTTTGACTCGCAACACCCAACCGTATCTGCCTCATATATCCATTTCTTCGGATTAATATCCAAGCATCCTACTGTCACCGCCCCGCCCCCATCCCGCAAACGATCAATCCGCGATCCTCCAAGCTGATAACACCGTCAAGGCTACACATGACTACATGTACTACAGAGGTGCTCAACAAATATGGCAAATATTGATAATATCGGAAATGACCATATCCGCTGGCTGTTTGCAGTGATAACATGTCCACTTCAGCATTTGTCTCGTGATACAAACCACGAATTTCACCTCCATTCGGTCTTTTCGTTACACAGAGTTACTTCTCATTTGGGACGGTATCTCACGTAAATGACTTATGACGTCATCAAATTCTATAGAAACCGATGTAAAACTAGGGAAATGATGGTTCACAAATGACGTTTTCATTTGGTAAGGATATTCCAATACACAGTATGGTTTATTTCTGCTTCTTTCTTTTTTTTCTGTGAAATTCCCGATTTCTCTACCTTTACATATATTACACGTGTTCCAGGAAACACCGTACTCAAGCATATTTGTTGTTTAATAATCAAAGACAGATAACTCTGAAAATCATGTGTATAACTGTCTGTCTGTCTGTCGATGTGTCTGTTTGTACTAAACCTTAGCCCTTTACAAGCAACACACATAATTCCAGGAATGCTATCCATTAGCTTTATTATAGTGTTTGCACCGCTTGACATCTATGCCTCTGCAATGTATCTGTTCGTCCATCTGTCCACCTTGCGCACCTACGCTATCGTAAGAACACCTATCTCTCACCTTGTCTGTCTGTCTACTATATCACCGCATCTTTGCTATCATTAGCTACCTTCTAAAACGAAGCACTTGTTCCTAAAACAGCAAACAAACCTCATTTTATTTGTTGTTTTTTTTTCTGACTTACGACTGCATGTGACATACCTGGTGCACAGGTGCTTCAACAACCTCGTCTGGATACAGTATCCTACTTATAATATCCATGTCGCACGAAGGTCACAGAATGTAGGTAACGTTTATGAAAATGATTTAAATGCATTACCTCGATAGAGATTAAGACCGTGACAACTCGAGGCCTCTTCAATGTTTTGTTCTGACGTGCATCACGATTAATAAACATGAGAAATACTTTTTTGTTCATTTTGTCAATTTCTTTTCGTAATTGATATGTAACATATATAAACATACAATGAATACTTAGCTAATCTTCATAAGGTTGACATCTTTCCTATGGTTGGTTGGTTGACTGGTGTTTTACGTCGCTTTTAACAATTTTTCAGTTATATCACGACATGGAAGCAGGAAGTAACCAACCTCTTAAACATAGTGGTGCAACCCGGGAATCGAACTCGGATCGTCGGCAGCCCAAGCCAAGCGCTTAACCATTACACCAAGCCTGCACCTCTTTCCTGTGGTAATACTGCCTGATAAAAAGACTACAGTCGCGGCACCAGAATCTGGGACAGAATTGGTTGTCCCGTTAGGATGAGGCTTTAATTGATTGGTTGGTTGGTTGATTGGTGTTTTACGTCGCTTTCAACAATATTTCAGTTATATCGCGACATGGAAGCAGGAGGTTACCAACCTCTTAAACATAGTGGCGCAACCCGGGAATCGAACCCGGATCGTCGGTGCCGCAAGCCAAGCGCTTAACCATTACACCAAGCCTGCACCTCTTTCCTGTGGTAATACTGCCTGATAAAAGACTACAGTCGCGGCACCAGAATCTGGGACAGAATTGGTTGTCCCGTTAGGATGAGGCTTTAATTGAACTTAGTCCCCTTCTGTAACCACTAGAAGCTTTTAGTGCCCACTTAACAGTTTTATAGATATTTTTCCGTCACAAATTTAAAAGTTAAAGCAAATATACAGAGTATCAGACAGCAGGCATATGTACTGAAGGTATGTAGGAAAAATCTAGGGACTAGTGCAAGTCACCTGCAAAGATGCCATAATCCAATATATGAATAATGACAGACGGTAGGAAGACAGAAAGATGGACGATGCCTAAACCAAGGTATGACAGACGGGTAGGTAGACAGACAGATGGTCGATACTTAAATCCAAGGGCTGAAGGTATGACAAACGGGAAGAAAGACGGACAGATGGACGATAGACAAATGATACCTTTATCCAAGGTATGACGGATGGGAATGAAGACGTACAGATGGACGATACCTAAATACAAGGTATGGCAGACGGGTAGGAAGACAGACAGATGGACGATACCTAAATCCAAGATATAACAGACGGGTAGGAAGACAGACAGATGGACGATACCTAAATCCAAGATATGACAGACGGGTAGGAAGACATACAGATGGAAGATACCTAAATCCAAGATATGACAGACGGGTAAGAAGACAGACAGATGGACGATACCTAAATCCAAGATATGACAGACGGGTAGGAAGACAGACAGATGGACGATACCTAAATACATGGTATGACAGACGGGTAAGAAGACAGACAGATGGACGATACCTAAATACAAGGTATGACAGATGGGTAGGAAGACAGACAGATGAACGATAGACAAAAGATACCTTAATCCAAGATATGACAGACGGGAATGAAGACGGACAGATGATCGACAGACAAAAAGATACCTTAATCCAAGATAAGACGGAGGGGAATGATGACAGACAGATGGCCGATAGACAAAAGTATCCCGTTGATAAAGATAAAACAGTGTATCACAGCATACCACATTGCCGGTCCCCACTTAGTCACAAAGATCATGTGAAATGATATGAGACTAGTGTTTCAACAAAGGGCCCGGGGCAGAACTCATTAGGACAGATAGGCTGTTGTAAAGGCATTACAGACAACAGTGACTTGTCATTTTACTCTAACCTAATTATAATGGCTCTTGGTGACAAACCAATAAAAGGGAAACTCCTATGAAAAATCTCATTTAATTTCATCCTTGTTACTCCTCTATCTGCTTCATTTATTTATGGGGCGAAAGTTGTGTTATAGAAGTACTGACTTCCATAATACTGAAGAAATGAGCATTTTCATGGCACAGTTAAGTGATGAAGTTTCTGAAAACTGTAAATGTTTTGGGCGTCAAGGTACTATGAAAAAAAGAAATAAATAAACGACGATAAAACAATGAAAAATATCAGATTTGCAAATGAATCTTAATATAAGTGGGCATGAGTATTCGAGCATGTACTTTGAAAGCAGGCTAATACATGTATGTATATAGTGCATATAGTGACCTACTTTGTAAGTATATTACCCCTTCAGAAATCGTTCAAACAGTGACATTCTTGCGAAGTTATTTAAGAAATGAATCCTATATTTTTTGGTTGATTGAGGTATCAACCTAAAATTTGAACGGAAAACTGCATCAGTGCGCGAAGCGCATTGATGCAAAAGTTTTCCGTCCAAATTTTAGGTTGATACCTCAATCAACCAAAAAAATATAGGATTCATTTCTTATCATTTTATTTAGCTTTTATATGAAAACAAAAATTTAATAAGTGTCCAATAAACATAATTTATTATGGCACTACATTACTTTTTTATCTCTGATACATGTGACTTGATCGCGTAGTAATACAATAACAAGGTAAACAACATTTTGAAGTCAATAATGGCGGCTAACACGAAATTCGAAAATTTGATCCTAGTGTCTATTGAAAAGATTAGAAGTGAAAAAGAATGAACAATTATTTAAAACACGACTTAATGAAAGATGCATATGAGGATGATAATCTGTTACCTAAGGTATTTATATTTTAAATGGTATTAGTATCATCAGAAATGCAATGTATATTGACTGGTACACGTGCGTGTCACAAGGTGGAAAATGTAGGCTCAAGGACTTGGATCGGAGGCAGCACTTGCTCTGGTGCCCGTTCAGTTTGCCCAGTCGGGTATGATACCGTAAACATTTTAGTTATCAACGTCCATTGTCAAACGATCGGCTAGTAGCAGACGAGTACAGTACTGTTTTTATTTTGTACTTGTCTGCATGCATTTCTAAACAGCACTGCACTGTACTGTAGTTTAATTGATAGACCTAGTTATAATTTACATTTTTATTGAATAAGAGTAAGAAATTATATTCTATATTTAATAGTTTCTGAAGTGAAGTGCGATTTCTTTTGTACTTTGCATTCGTAATATATAACGAAACAATTTAATGCAATCGATTAACAACACGGGAATCACGGTTCCATAAATAGAACGGGGTTTCGCATTCCAGAGGAAAGAAGCGCCGGCAATTGTGACATATCTGCACTCAAAATTTTGTTCATGCAGAAATGAACTAAATTTTTTAACCAATCAGATTCGCTGCAAAACCATGAACGCAAAGAAAATTAAATGATTTACAATGCATCCAGACAATTGATATTGTCATACGACTGTATTCTATTGGATGTGTAAAACGCGTAGAGTCTAAGATAACGCCTCATTAACAACGTACGACTAGTCCAAGATTTATAAACTAAAGATGACAAGTCCAAGTTTTATAAACAAAGTACGAATCGTTCAATGAACAAAATACGACCAGTCTATTAGTAAATTTTATATGAAAAAAATGTTGATTATTGAAAAGTTATTTTAAAAGTAGTCCAAGTTTTTGTCATAACCGGGTGTTCGGTTGCACTAGATACGGATTGTATTAATGGTTTTAACAGTTCTACAATTAAGTATTTTTGGTGACTTTTTATATTCTTTGATTAACAAATCCTGCATAAAACGGAGAGACGCACACAAACTTGCCACCACCCCACCCCCATCCCTGCTCTCACCTTGCACCCCTACTTCTCATTGGCAAATGTTTGTTTAGAAACGAAACAAATCATAGGGAGGCGATGAGTTGTGTGGAGAATGAACTCACTTGTATTCAAACAACTTTGTCAGTTTTATACACGGTTAATTTTATGTCTACAGTGCATCCCGTTCCTCCTTAAACTTCAATCAGGCTTATATTTATCCTCCTCTTCAGTTTGTTCTTCAAGACAATGCACAATTGGGCCTAATAAAGAGTTGTCTGCTTTTTGAGCAGGTATCCAACACAGAGTATGAATTCTGACGTAAGCTGGTTCTATGAAAACTGATGTACAATTAACGAAAATTACGGACCCACCCGAAGCAATGAGGGATCTTTTACGTGCCAAGCCTACCGTGACACGGGACCTCGGTTTTCACTGACTCATCGGAAGACAGAACACCGGTGCACCCAGGACGGGAATCGAATTCAGGACCTCTCGATCACAAGCCGAACACCTTATCATCTAGGCCACACCGACTTCAAAATGCGGGATTATAATATACATGGCATGTGGGTCATGATATGCAGCTGCACAGCATTTAAGTAAATTATATACATCATGTATCCTAGCATGTTAATTATTGTCAGTTTAACTATTTACAGAATGAGAAGTGGTCTCTGTACACATGCGCGGAATCAGAGGGGTGGACCGGGGGTCTAAACCCACCCTGAGTTTCGGTGACAATTACTTTTCTTGTTATTGTTCGATGTAAAATAAATAATTCTGCACACAAATATATGAGTGGATCCCCTTTAACAATTTTCATTGAGGGTGTACCCAATCTCGACAAATTTTCTCTATTCACGCCTGGTAGATATGATGCAAAATTTCATTATAATAAAGTAGTACATCCCGTTTACAAAGTTAACAGGTTGAAAAGCAATTTCTCTATAATACAACTAAAATACAAGTGTTTGTAAAACATTGGTGCCCTAGAGAACAGCTATATCCGGAAATATTTTCAAATGTCGATGCTCGAGGTATTTATACGAAAAAAGTTTGGTATCAATGGACTAGACCTTGTCACAATTCATAAGATAAATATAAATATACAAGGGTGTAGGACAAGATATGGCAGCTATAGTACAAACTCTCCTCTTTTGAAAAGGGGAGGGGCACAAGTGGGTTTTGCCCGTACCCATTTTTACAGAATAAACATACAAGTGAGAATACCTACTATATTGTACTTACAAAAATATGAAAAGTTTTTCTCTCATTTTTCAGTTTTCAGTTGCATTTTTTCTTTCTTCATATATGTAATTAATTTAAACTGAGATATATACAAGTTTTCCCGTCTACTATTTTTGATTCAACTACGCCACCAATTTCAATACTGCGCTCAAAAAAAAAATAACGGAAAACACATCATTGTGCGTAGTGCATGATGTATACGTTTTTCGTCCTTTTTTTTCGTAATATACCTCCATCCAACGACAAACAAATTAGATTCATTCCTTATCATTTAATTCCTTTCAAACATGTTTTATATTCTCAGAAATTGGTAAGTTATGTATGGACTATTTCTCAACATCTGTAAATTTCTGCCGCGGTTGTGTGAATATTAACGTCACAGTAAGGAAACACGGGAAATTACGTCGTCAGAGAAAAAATGTCGCGGATGAGATATACCAATAATTTTTTCAAAATGCGTGTTACATACATAATTAAATTGTTGTCACCTGCTGTCCATTTTTCAAAAGTGTGATTCTTACCATGTACCAGTCCACCAAATTCGCATATACATGTATTTGCTGATGCCACCTGCCATGTCAGCAGACACATAATTTTCTTAACCTTTTGACACCAATTTTCCAAAATGACACATGATATATCTTCTCAGTAAGTCATGCTACACTGCAAAATGCACTTTGTGATACTTTAAGTTTTAAAATTACCAATCGGAACATCATCGCCTTATTTGCGTATGGAAATGGATGAGATGTAAGGATTGCTATATTACCTGTAATATTATCCATGTTTCAGATGATAAAAAACATACCTTCAAACAGTAATTCCACCTAGTGTCCAAGATAATGGTGAAATACTCTCTCATCAAGATTTAAAACATATACAGTACAGTCCGGATGGAACTTAATTTGCCCACTGGTCACAGTGGGCATTTTTAGAGTGGGCATTGAAAATGTCCACTGGACACAGTGGACATTCTTGTAAGAGCCAGTTAAAATTAACATACAGGTAAGTGGACAGCTTGATAGCTCAGGTAAATGTCCACTCCTAATACCCACTGAAATTTCAGGTGGACTGCCCACTGTGGACAGTGGGCAATCAAAGTTTCACCCGGACTGTACTGTATTCTATGTGCTTACCATTTACTACCTATCTAGCATGGCAAGATGTTTAGTTAAATGCTGGCAAATCCTCAAGAATAAGATAAATAAGTGTAACTTACCATGTTTACCTCCATTTTTAAAAATCATTTTTGCATCTGATACAGTTTGTAACAATTTATATGAAGTTTTCGTCAATTCTAAGTATAAAATGCCAAAATGGGAATCTATAAGGTTAAATGATCCAGAATTGGTTATGTTAGATAATTCTGTACCTACAGATTTTTGCAAACAAACACATTTAAATCCTTTCCTAATTACAAAAGATACAAAACTGAGATGGTTTCAGGTCATACTAATACACAGAATACTAGCTACAAATAAATTGTTATATGCTTTTAAAATCAAGGACTCCTCGCTATGTAACATATGTAAAATAACTGTATTAGAATGAATACAAATATATCAAGATTTTCCTATCTCCATCTCATATCCTGAGTGGTGTTCATCAAAAAAAATAAATAATATTCAATCTAATCATCTTAATGAAACACTTCATATATTCCAAGTCAAGACAAAGCGCCAATACAGTACAGTCCGGATGGAACTTAATTTGCCCACTGGTCACAGTGGGCATTTTTAGAGTGGGCATTGAAAATGTCCACTGGACACAGTGGACATTCTTATAAGAGTCAGTTAGAATTAGCATACAAGTAAGTGGACAGTTTGATAGCTCAGGTAAATGTCCACTCCTAATACCCACTGAAATTTCTGGTGGATTGCCCACTGTGGACAGTGAGCAATCAAAGTTCCACTCGGACTGTACTGTATATCATTCTATTGTTTTAGATAGTATCTTTCAAATTATTATGAGAGTGAAGAATACATGTACCACAACAACAGAAATTTATCTTTCAATTTGGAATCTTTGTATGAGAATGGATTCATGAGTGTATGGAATGTGACTTACAGATATGTTTAATTATGTATGCTTGAATTCTTGTTGCACAGAAGTTTGAACTGACAAAAGGGGCCTATTCTAAGCAGTGAGAGATCTCTGATGGTGACAGAGCCTGTCTAATGTATAACACAGAAGTCTGAACTGACACAAGGGATCTATTTTAAGCAGTAAGGGATCTCTGATGGTGACAGAGCCTGTCTGATGTAAAGCACAGAAGTTTGAACTGACACAAGGGACCTATTCTAAGCAGTGAGGGATCTCTGATTGTGACAGATCCTGCCTGATGTATAGCATAGAAGTTTGAACTGACACAAGGGATCTATTCTAAGCAGTAAGGGATCTCTGATGGTGACAGAGCCTGTCTGATGTAAAGCAAAGAAGTTTGAACTGACACAAGGGATCTATTCTAAGCAGTGAGAGATCTCTAATGGTGACAGAGGCTGTCTGATGTAAAGTTCAGAAGTTTGAACTGACACAAGGGACCTATTCTAAGCAGTGAGGGATCTCTGATGGTGACAGAGCCTATCTGATACATGTATATATGGTAGCAACAGGGCCGTCAATTCTTTGATTTTTGATCTGATATTTGGACCCAGTACTGATGGCAAATAGCGTCCATATTTTCCAATAAAAAATGACCTTGACCTTTGACTTCGATATTGAATATTAATAGGCTGCATCCTCATGCCGTAAGAAATAAGTGTAGAAAGTTTGAAAGTCCTAGCCTAAACTGTATGGTTTGTATCTTGTTTACAAGGTGTGGACAGACCAATAGACCAACAATGCTATACCATAAAAATCAGCATACATGTGATCCTTACTGTGACAACATGGGGTTTTTTTGGCATATAAAATTTGTCAAAGCGGCAAAGTTTGGTAAAAGGTTAACAAATCAAATACTTCCCCAGCCAAAAAGCAGGAATCCTTCAAAAAAAAAGTCTTAAGCACAGGAGTTCAAACCAGAATTGAAAGAAGGACATAGAATCAGTGATGTTGAAATTTGTCTGACTTGTTGTACAGATGGGAATTTTTTATAAATGTCTGACAAAAACAGCCGAAGTAGTGGACCAAATGTCTGACAAACTGTTCAATTGTAAAAAGAAATTGGGATCAGTGAACGAAAATAACACATTGTGAGATGGTTGGCAAAACAAAAACAAACGCAAAGCCTATTCTCAGACGGTCATTGAACAAAAAGCCAAATTATACGAAGCAAGCCGGACAGAGCAGGCTTTCAAACACAGAGATAACTTAGAAATAGAAACTGAAAATGAATAGTAAGCTTTATTTTAAAATTCGGTCTGACAAAATTTTGTTTGGTCTGACAAAAAATGGCATTCTGTCAGACCGATGTCTGACAAACTCCACAGTATTTCACTGCAGACTTCTTGAAAACTTTCAAAAAGTGTCAGACATTCAGTCCGATGGCTTCGTGAATTCTATCAGAACGAACAAGCTTTTGTCATACCGAAAATAATTTTCTTGTCATTTTATGGGTGAAAATAAAATGAGGTATTTTGACAATTGATCTTTTTATCAGGAACATCATAATTATAGATCTACATTTAATTTCATAAAATTACAAATTTTCGAATTCAATTTCATATTCTAAAATAATTTGTCTTAATTTTTTTCAATTTTCTTTTCTGATTGTTCATTTTCACTGTCAGTTTCCCTTTCTTCTTCACTCTCTACCCACCATCCTCCACATTGGCACCTTTTCCCTCCCCTCTCACACCCCCTATTCTCCCCTATATATCCTACGACACCACCATCTTCAACAATGCAATGAAATCTCTTTTGACACCATTATCCTGTGCAAGAGCAGTCCGACACTACTATCCACCACACTGACAACATCCTCCCCTATGACACCATTTTCCTTTCTTTAAATCTTCCCTTTACACTCTGTAACTTTAATATGGAGTATCGCAACTAATGAAAATTTTTCACGGTTTGCATTTAGCCACCTACCAAACTGGTTATTCTCAATGTGAGAACTTTTAAGTGGGCAACTCATAATAATATGATGTCATAACAATCACAAAATGTGTGTGTATGTTGATGTTATATTGTAGTTGCAATATTCCGTACTGGCCATGCCAAAACCAATTATATTATACCAACTCAAACAAATGCTTGCAATGTCAAAAGAACATTTAACAAAACCTTTGCAAGACAAAGAAAGGAAACTGGTTCAGACATCTAAGATATTTGCTGTACAGTTTTATTTGGAAACGAAAAATACGAAAACGTCGTATTAGAACTGTATCGGACATTAGGTCTGATTAAGAGATAGATTTTTCATATTTTATCAGACCTTCGTAAAGTTGATCAGACAATCCGATAAATCTGACACTTTTCAAGAACTCTGTCACTGTAGAATTGTTTAATACATGAACCAAATACGAACATAGCATATACTGTTTACATTGAAACTGGTACTGGTAAATTCAGCCCAAAACACCATTTTCTTTCTGGTTGTAAAAACTACCAATTTTCTCAGTGACTATGAGAAGCCTGCTTCTCGGGTACAGAGATTTAACATTATATAATCATACATTGCAGCCCAATAAAAAGCAATTTGTATGCATAAAACTGTACTGGTAGTGTACCAGTTAACGATTAAGACCAGTTATCAGCTACTACGTTATTTCAGCTTTTGAAACATGAATTTATGAGATTTTTTCATGTGACTGTCTGCAAAACATACATGTAGGATACTAAATACTACATATGAAAATTTTGTTAATTCACATTCTTAATACCCTTAATAACATAGCAGCCGGTAACTGGTCTTTGCCAGTTACTGGTCCTTTGCCAGTAGTAACACTACTGTTAGTGTACCAGTTTCCAGCTAAGACGAGTTACCAGCTACTACATGTATGTTATTTCAGCTTTTGAATTTATGAAATTTTTTCACAACACTCTGCAATACGTAGGATAATAAATATTACATACAGTACAGTCCAGATGGAACTTAATTAGCCCACTGGTCACAGTGGGCATTTTTAGAGAGGGCATTGAAAATGTCCACTGGACACAGTGGACATTCTTGTAAGAGCCAGTTAGAATTAACATACAGGTAAGTGGACAGCTTGATAGCTCAGGTAAATGTCCACTCCTAATGCCCACTGAAATTTCAGGTGGACTGCCCACTGTGGACAGTGGGCAATCAAAGTTCCACCCAGACTGTACTGTATGTGCAGGGCTTGCACTGCCCTTCCCCATTTTCGCCATTGGCGAAAGAAGTTCAGAATCGGCGAAAGAAATTATGAATTGGCGAAAGCCAATTTTTCCGTGTTTTGAATTTTCTCTTGTATTAAATTGATACATTTTAAGGCTGAACGTAAAAGTCACTGGCGCGTGAAGTCTTTTGTCCGAATGCTGTAGTCAAATGGCAGTTGATGACTTAATTGGTTGATTGGATTAATCCCCGTTAGATAACTTTAACACCTCGTCGAGAAGGTGTCAAGGTAGGTACACATGTTTATTAATTTTATTAATTAATGAGTTTTCATAACGATTATCCGTGGTCATTACTTATAAGTATGCTATTTCGACTGGACTAAGTTTAAAAGAACACGTTTTAATTATGAGAAACTACAATTAATCATTTGTTTCTTATTAGTTTGTAATTTCCGATTAGAATACGACAATGAAATATTTCATTATTCTTTATGCACCCGAGAACTTGGTTACATACATGTTAAACGAAATTTTGAATTGACCGACGATCGGTCTAGTAAATCTCGAACTTTCTGCTCCTAGCTTTAAAATAAAAAATACCAAGTCGAAATCAAAATCCTTTGTCAAGGATGATGTCTCTGTTTAGAAATCAACTTCAGTTAAAAATTCTAGCTGGCGTTTCAGTCGCTAATAGTATAGTACGACTCGGTTTTAGGTCTTATGTTTTGCGACGTATGTGTCTGCAATGTGATAAAAAAGGACAATGTGATAAAAAAGGACAACATAGACAATCATGAGAACCGTAAAGGTATATAAAATGATATTAACATTTTACGCATACATGACTTATAAAATAAAATATTTCGTAACTGTATGCAAGCGTAGTGAATCGCTTTAGTCTATCGGCAGTATATTTGTAGTCCTGTCCATTTTTGCACATAGAATTGATGTATACTTTAAATCACTCATTAATTAAATGAATGGAACATATTTTTTAATGTTTTGGCTCATGTATTTCAGCTGGTGACAGCCATACTGTAGCCGTGATGAAACTATGAGAGGGTTCTAACATGGACGTAGCCCGCGTGAATGCAGTGTCTAAGAGTAGACTGCAGTGGGTTCTTGTGAAAAATAGAAGAATTATGGTTCCAAAGTACTAGGTAGTGACTGACAGTGTCCCACAGTTCATTTTGAAACAAGTGCCAATGTTTGTTTATTTTGTGAGAGAATCATTATGCAAGTACATCACTGTGCTTATTTGATAATTTTATAGCAATATTTTAACTGTCCATTGTATAATAATATAATTAGTGACAATAAATATATAAAAAAAACAAAGAAAAGTGTTATGCATTTCTTAAACAGCTGAAATAGGTAACTTAAACTGAGAAAGGCATTGTGCCCCTGCGATATATCTTTCACGAGAAAAGTGGCTACACATTTTTTCAAGCCAGTGTGAGCCCTGAATGTGATATGAAAATTTAGTCAATTCACGTTTTGAATACCCTTAATACTATAGTAGCCGTTAACTGGTCTTAGCCATAGACTGGTCCTTCGCCAGTAAATGAGTCCATAAGAAAACAAATTGAATTCAAATTTTGTAACATACTGCTGTGTCAGCCTATTCTGCGTGTCGGCTAATTCTGCGCTGCGCATTTCGTGACATTGTAATCACTTCCATGTAAACACTGGTGCACAATTTTGAGGCCGGCTCTGTTTTATCTCCGATTGTGTACAATTAAAGAAAATAGGACTCAGCCTCTAGTAAGAAGGCCTAATAAATAAGAGATACGGTAGATCGAGCAAGATCATTTAATTTACAATACACAAGAAAAATATTGCGAGTTCAATCAATTGGCCCTGAGCCAACTATAGCAAATTTCAACTTATCGTAGAAATCCACATCAAGTCAATTTTGTTCAAAATTATAGTTTGTTTCATTTTTATATACACTGTAACCTCAATAGCGTCAAATTAGCCGACAAAGTTGACTTTCATGTGACGCATGGGTATGTTGATATTAGCTATGTTTTTTCTTGATTATACAACTGGATAACAAATAAAAATCGTATCACCCTATAGAGTAAAGATCAGTCTAAAAATGTTGAATGTTATTTTGCTGGTTCTTTTTTTCAAACCGAGTTAACATAGGCAAGTGTGCTTAAGGGTGCAGAATAGGCCGACAGCATAGTACATACCTGCAATAAAATGAACACACTCATAACAGACTTTTTCGTTTGTGTAAATTTGAGCCGGTCCTACTACTTACCGGATTGACTGCGGAATTACCGGATTGACTACGGAATTACCGGATTGACCAAAAAAGTTACCGGATTGACCAGTTTTTTTCAATTTTTTTTGCAGATATGGATCGAGTGATGTTAGTTACAGGTATTACGCGACTTTTTAGGCAAAAAACGCATTCCGGGAAGTTGTAGTAATAGTTGGAATTTCCTCCGTTTGCGCCGCGGCGTAAAGAGAGATAACTCTAGTTTCTTAGTGGTATGAATCGGGAATATGAATTTGTGTACATAGCTTAATTTACATTGACCAAATTACATGAATATGAATTTAATTATTTAATGTCATTTTATTTGCAGGTTTCAAATATATCAAGTCAAGTTGAAAATATTACAACTGGATGAAGATATAAATATTACAAATTGACGTTTCCAAATTACGATATAACTATAATTATATTAATGTTATGCTAAAAGCATGTATTTGCTTAAAGCTCAATAAAAATATATATATATATAAAATAAATTAAATATATATTTTGTAGTAGTTGGTTATATTTACAAAATAAGGAGGGTCCATATACGTTCTGGGTGAAGTTCTAAAATTCAGATAAATATATGTCAATTAATGTATGATATATATTGTGTTCATCTTGAAGTTAAATTATTACTTTATATTTGTAATATCTGATGTACCAAATGACATTAAGAAATAAATGAAACAAAACTAAACTGAATGGTCGAGAGTAGATTATCGACCAAGTACTTGTCTATAGTATTGCGTAATATTACGACCACGGGTTAAATGAATGGATGAATTATCACACCTTGTGTCATTTAAAGGTATTAATTAGCGACACTTCCGACGGTCGGGGTATTAAAAAATAATGCTAAGAATATTTAGATGAATCATGAAACACTTGAGGACAACTACATTTTATCTACTGTAAAAGAAAGATTAATTGATATTCATAAACAATCACTTATGTCAGAAATTAATGCATCATCAAAAGTTGTTTTGTATAAACAACTAATTGATAAAGTCACGCTACAATCATATTCAACAAAACCTATATATGATGAATATAAGAAACCTATCAGTAAGATACGTCCCTCAGTTGATCATAGCGAAAATGCACACTGTTAATAAATGAAATTGGTAAATATTACTAAGAAAAATACAAATTAGACCACATTGAAAACAGAAGAGAGAGAGAAAAAAACACCCAAGGAACAAGCAAAGGTATATATAGTTATAATATACAATGAATGATATCAGATAAATAGAAGCATACTTTGACAGAGAAGTACTGAGTGCCATTATATTTGTATGTGTAATAACCTGGATCCGTTATGAACATGTAGAATATTCCACTTTACATGTCATTAATTGTGTCTATTTTAGAAACAGCCGCGAACAACCTCTTAATTTGTTTTGTTTTGTTTTCTTCTTCATTTTATTATTAAGTTATTTATTAAACAACAAACACAAATTTGATAATGATAATTCTTTATTCTCGGCTATCTATATATTACTTGTAATAGGACGAATTTTGGATATTTTTATACAAAACTGGAGTCATGAAATTAGAATGTCACCAAAACTACAAGTCTTTTCTCAAATTAAAGATAATTTTTTGTGCTCTTCTTATTTGAATAATATTCTGAATAAGAATTTGCGTTGTGTTCTCACGAAAATTAGGATAAGTGCACATCGAAAGAGGAAGGTATTTCAATATAGATAGAGAAAATAGAAAATGTAACTGCTGAAATTTAAATGTTATTGAAAATGAATATCAACAATCAAGTCTCACTTAAGCTATACAGAGTTCCCGCCCCCTTTCCTACTAATGTCAATAATCTCTCTTATGTAGTGATATAAATGCATTGTAAGTTTAGATTACATTAGAAATGAAGAATATATACCTAGGAAAAGAACAAAAATAGCCAAGACATTCTCCTCCCATCAATATATTCCCTAGCTTTACTCAACATGCTTAATTAGCATGGCCTTAACATGCCCCCCCCCTTTTTTTTTTTAATTTTATACAAGGATTTTTGTGGTATTGAAGAGAAATGGGTAATAGAGGCTTTTCAGTTTGATCATTATACATATAAATATTAACTATTTGCCTATTGATCAATCTCATCTTATGATTAACTATATTAATAATAAGATTATGTCATGGAATACATAACATTTAAGACAAATAAGTATCTTATTTATATTTTCCCCCCAACAAAACTCCTTAAAAGTTGCAAAACCTTCACTTTCTATCATTTTTCACTACATGTATACTATAGAGTTCTATTACAAGTGTTGAAACTGTGGTCTATAGTCATATATTCCCGATTCATACCACTAAGAAACTAGAGTTATCTCTCTTTACGCCGCGGCGCAAACGGAGGAAATTCCAACTATTACTACAACTTCCCGGAATGCGTTTTTTGCCTAAAAAGTCGTGTAATACCTGTAACTAACATCACTCGATCCATATCTGAAAAAAAAATTGAAAAAAACTGGTCAATCCGGTAACTTTTTTGGTCAATCCGGTAATTCCGTAGTCAATCCGGTAATTCCGCAGTCAATCCGGTAAGTAGTAGAACCCAATTTGAGCTACTCTTCAAATTCTGAAATCCAATGTTTTACCTCTTTTTTAAACTTAAACTTTTTTGGACTGAGAAGTTTTGTTCGGACTGACAAGTTTGTGTCAAATGTCGTTCGGAATGACTGAAAATTGTCAGTTCTCAGTCATTCGGAATGACACTTGAAACAATCTTCTCAGCTGAACCAAAAAAAAAAAAGATTTCAACCCCAAAATGTGATCTACTACTGACAAACTGAAGACAGTTTCAATTATACAAAGTGCACAAAGGTCAACATAACAACATAGCCCATGTTAAGCCTTAAGGCGAATCTCTTAAGAAAATTAATTAAACGAACTTACAGATAACTTCTGCAGTTTCCGGTATTTTCCTCTGGAATGTGACTGCATTATTAATCATCTGTCTATCTCATTTTATTTATTTTTTACACGAATTACGTGAAATTATGTGAAAAATTGCCGAAAGAAATCGTAATCCTTCCATCTTTGAAAATACATCCGCCTCCCTCGATGGAGAGTTCCAAAGCAGGTTAGCCTCAAAGAGTTAATTTTCTTTAAATTTTAACTAACGTTACGTGCTCACAGTTGCATATGTGTAACTAACTTCTGAGATCTATGAAGTGCCTTTTTTGCTGAAGGTTTATCGTAAAACGATATTTTCTTACGAGATTCTTGTTAGGACTTCTTCAACTGAAATTCTTCTTCATTAAGCTTATGGGTACACTTTGTAATGGGAGACGCCGAAGAAATCTTTTAAAATGTAATAGATCTACATGTATATCATTAACATGCCCGGATCCAAGGGGATACAAATTTCCCCCTTACGAGATTTTGAGAGGTGGTGTCCGGCTTGGCGCATTTTCGCCACAAGTGAATGATTTAAGAGGGGTCTAACAATCGCACACAGTACACACCCTCACTAACACCACCTACACACCCTTATATATACCACACGCACAAACTTCGCTTCGCTCGTCATGTATTAACCTTCCTATGTTATTTTTAAGGGTGAGACCTATTTTGCAAAGTGCAAAAGTGGCCTCATCCCTCCGGCCCATTTCTGGATCTCTCCGATATTGGTTGTGGTTTGACTCCTTACTTTTGAAATGCTCAAGCTTACGGCCTGGGTGAAATAAATTACTTTTCTTTTAATATAATTTACGCTTTACCTGGACCCTAATAATTCGGATTGATTGATTTTTGTTTAATGTCACACCACGAATATTTCACGTATATGGTGACGGCATCTGCCTGATGCGGGGCATACAAATTTTGAACCTTTGCAACGGACCCACCCGAAGCAGTGAGGGATCTTTAACGTGCCATGCATACCACTTCACGGGACCTCGGTTTTTACTGTCTCATAGGTTTCACTCCCGATATTGGTACCATCCTCTTCGGTGATCAGGACTGAGAAAAAATCATATTCCTTATGGTCCATTGCAAGACATATTTGATAATATATTTCTATTAGTTGAGTTACGGTTGACTGACCAGGTCGGAAACCAGACTGAAAACCATATAACAATGAGTTGGAATGTAGATGATTATAAATGTATTTGAAAATCACGCGTTCAAAAACTTTCCCTATACAACTTAGAGGGGAGATTGGACGATGATTTGTTGGGCATGCTTTTTCGCCCATTTTGAAGATGGGCAACACATGGGCATGTTTTCATTGTATTGGGAACTTTCCCAAATAGTATTTTAAGCGGTACTGATATTTCATTACACACATTTCTGAGAAGGATGTGGCTAATATCATCCGGGCCACTTGCCTTCTTTGGATCTACATTCAGTTACTTCAATATGTTCGTCTAGGTCTATCACACTACAAAGATATTCATTAAACATGTCGCACTTATCTTCGTCCGTATGAGCTATGCAGGAATATCACAAGAAGGGTTATCTCCCCTAATCAAGGATCTAATTAGTTTCCAATAGGATTTGGAGTCGGTGCGTTTAAGTTTTTGAAGCCCGGGTCTGTTTCCATCGTCGCAAGGCCCGGGTCAGTTTCCACATAGGCGAGAGGAATGATCGCCGAAACATGGCTTGCGATGATGGAAGTTGCTGGAATTAAATGAAAATGGATCAGTCAGTGGCGTAACGCAAATGAATACACACAAATTTGTAGGACATAGGTCTATTATAATTAATATTTACATGACTGTATATGAATATATACAATTCTTGTAAAATTTTACACTTCGTATTGTTTGCATTGAATTTGCATCGAATATCAAAGTGTTAAAATAATCACTGAGGTTTCGAGGAGATTTGCCCCCTAACTCCGACTCCTATCCCACTCCTTACCAGGGATTCACCCTGAACCCACTTACGCATTATGGCGGTCCAAGCTAGAGCCCTTGCCTTTTTGCTATTTCGTTTTAATACAAAATTTTAAGCTAGCTACGCCACTGGCGGTCACATAAGAATTATTCCTGGTAAGCGAGGCATTAGAGGCATTTCCGAATTTGGCGGGGCGGGTGAGGCCTGTGCTTCAACATTACGGTACGGCATGACGAATTATACCGTTTGTATATCGGTTAAAACCTTCATATCTGTATAACATTAAGGACATACCCGGCTAGCAAAGCTTTTATATGTCTGTGCGAGAGTTCCCCTTATCAAATCCAGTTAATGACAAGAAAGATAACTCTAATTTAGTCATAAATAAAGCTCCACGGTTGCCAGCAATATTGCAAATGCAGATTTTCTTTGTCTTTTTACCGGTTTCAAATATTTTGCTTCATTCAAGGGATTATGTTTCCAATATATTGTATTTCAAATATGAAGAGAAACTGTCCGCCATCAAAGAAAATATTGAGTTGTTTTTGCTTTTGCCTATACATGGCAATGAAAAAATGTTTGAATCAGTCAATCAAAGAAATTGCAAAAACTCCATATTTTAACTTGGTAACCACATCAGACGTCACTGTGTGTCTCATTGATAGACCATAAAAAGAAACTGGTTCAATTCTGAATACGTAGGATATGACCTTAAGACATTATAGAAATATTCCAACGAACGACAACTCTGGATAGAGAATGAATTGATACACAAAAGTAGTACCAGCTATACTGGGCGTGTCCTCTTAGGAAAGTTTCTATGACAGAAATAACATCAATTTTATGACGAATACAGTTTTAGTTCGACAGAATTAAACTGTAGGAGGAAATATAGTACGATTTAATCATTCTATAATAGCAGACTGATAGATATGATTTTAATGAGCAGTATCGTCAGTTGGCAATACATTTTACCGATAACATTTTGATATATGATTACTATTTATGTTCTCGGCGCACGTGAATTTCAATAACATTTCATTAATTGGAGTATTTCATAGGGCACTAGCCGCGAAGTGCCTGAAAGGGAGATAGAAATCAACTTTTTATTTCATAATTCACCCGCACTTAGTATTAATTTGTAAATATTCAGTCTGTATGTCTACAAGATAACGATATGATAATCTTATAATACATGTATTATCTGATGACGTCTGTAAGTTATATTTTAGACCTGTAAATATACTCGTGTTTCCCACCAAAACAAAAGCATCTAGCTAATTCCTAAATTTTCATCTTTTGTTACTGAGAGGTGACATCGCCCTAATTCTAAGACCATTGAAATTCTCCTCTAGCGGATGCGGAAAGCTATTACGGAACAGCCAGCACAGAATCGTATGTCATTGGTGCAACGCCCGGTTTCATCACACGTGCATCGACATGTCTACCAAGCAATATGTACACCTGTCCATTTCTGACGACCAATTGTTCTGTAAACAATGCACAATCACGATAAGGATCAGGCCGAATCGTCATCAGATGATGATGCAGTGTCATACTTAAACGATCTTATTACTCAATTCGTTTAGATCCTCAGCTACTCAACGATGATTATAACAACTTATACACATCTTTCATGGAAAAATTCC
This sequence comes from Pteria penguin, assembly GCA_035048485.1. Classification (NCBI taxonomy): domain Eukaryota; kingdom Metazoa; phylum Mollusca; class Bivalvia; order Pterioida; family Pteriidae; genus Pteria; species Pteria penguin. Next base: position 12,227,624 of record CM068589.1, read on the forward strand.
TTATATGCGTGCACCAATGAAGAACGCAATTGCTAGGGTTGGTTGGTTGGTTGATTGGTGTTTTACGTCGCTTTCAACAATATTTCAGTTATATCGCGACATGGAAGCAGGAGGTTACCAACCTCTTAAATATAGTGGCGCAACCCGGGAATCGAACCCGGATCGTCGGCGCCGCAAGCCAAGCGCTTAACCACTACACCACACCTGCCCCCGCAATTGCTAGGGAAAAGTGTCTTTTCTATGAACACAGAACTTGAAAAAGCAAACAAATAAACTAGTATATAGATAAATTTAAATGGAAAGATGTGAAGGGGAACTGGGGAAATATTTGTCTAAAGTATAAAAGCCTTTCTTATCAAGGAATGTAGGAGTGAATTCAATATTTTGTCGTTAGATGGAGGTATAAATCTGCATCATTGCGCGTAGCGCAAGATGTAAACCTCTATGCAACGAAAAATAGATTAGATTCATTCCTTATCATTTAATTCCTTTCAAACATGTTTTATATTGGCAGAAATTGGTACATTGTGTCTGCAATGTTTCTCTAACTTTCTGCCGCAATGCTGTCAATATATTGACCTACTTACGTCACAGTTACGAAAACGTGGAAAATGACGTCATCAGAGGAAGACTTTCTTGGATGAGATATACCACTAATTTTCAAGCCAATCAAAACGTAAAATTAAATGACGTAGCAATGAGGATGTCAATATTATCCGTATCGTGTGTGAAAGCAAAAAAAAGTTATCAAAAAGGAAGTGTGTAACATCTCTTATAAGCATTCGTAAGAAAGAATGTGACATTTGAAGAAGACATAAAAACAGCAGTATTTCGTCTATCAAGGACTGAGTTCCATATGACTTCTTCTTCGAATTTCAACAAACTGAAATAAATACCATTTCCAAAATACAAATGTTTGTAAGGATTGTCGGTCAAAACTTGCCGTGTTTTATGTTGTCTATCATCCCGACTCTAAATGAATATCATTCTATTCTATTTCTGGCATGTAATCGGTGAATTAGTGGTCGCAAAATAAGTACTTTTGGACTCCACTTTTTGATTATTTGGTGTCCAAATCGGATCTTTCCACCTGAAAATCACCGCTTACATGCCGGATATTTGAAATCGCAATTATTCTTAAGAAACTTGTGTTTACATAACGTTTTTTGAAATCTACAACTGACTGAACTGATTGACTAAAGCATATTACGCACGCAGTACATCTTATATATGAATCACACAAATGTATGTCTGAATGGAGACCAATTCATTTTCTTTGAAAATCATAGTCAGCAACATGTTGCAACGTCACCAACGTCTTGCTTTGCGACAAGGACTTTCCTCATAAAAATATCTACCTGTTTTAAAAACTCATCTTGTCATTCAGAATCTACGTAAGAAGTATCCTCTTCTATGTTCTAAATATTAAACCAGAATCCAAATTTGTACACAGAAACTACATTGTGTTTGATGTACAAGAGTTGGATCTGCCGTGTTCTCAAGATCCGTCATATTGTTTACATCGACAGACATCCTTTTCTCGCATTAATACATATCGTAATGCTATTCAGTATCTATCTTTAATCAATCAGAGTTCTTGTCACTCATGCTTGTGCATTTTTTTCAATATAATACTGCACCCGATCAAAACAACATAAAATAGTCATGTAGATATCAATACGACATTATTTATTACTTATTATCTATTCCGTATTCATATATTGCGGATATTCAAAAATCGTTCTCAATTAAATTGTAAGATCTAGAAGTGTGATTGCCGACTTTCACCATTATTATCTCAAATTATCACATTATGCTTCTGTTTCAGCTGAGCTCAAAATCGATATATATATTTCAAGCCACTTTCATATTTGTATTGACAAATTGATATCACAATTCAGTCTCAATAAAGGTCGATTTTTTATATGCGTTTTATTAGATATAAATGTGACAAATCGATTTTTAATGAGACTGTATCGCGGCTCTACAAACCTATGTGATAATTAGAGTGATGTTTGCTTTAAAGGTAAGATATTCATGACGCCATATGTTGCATTTCTATTAATTTATAATCCCTTTTCAAATGGAGTTTTTTTCATTAATAAGATACATGTATTATCCATTATTGATAGATAAGTCGGACTCATTTTGTCGGACCTTATATGGTCATTTGGTGACTTTGATTATTCACATTCGGATAACTCTTCTGTGTTACTGTTTTGATACGGGAGTATCCTTTGTTTAAAAAACCCCTTTATCATTTTTTGTTGCTCAATTTCGGCAATAGGGATGACACTATGTCTTATGGGCAGACAAAGATCTCAACTTTAGAAAGGAAAAAAAAAACAATTTGCTCTTGGCTTCAATTTTACTTACAGATATATAGATGACTTGCTTTCAATTAATAATCCGTCATTCGCAGATTACCTTAGCATCATCTATCCAAGTGAACTGGAGGTCAAAGAAACCACAGAAAGTAGTAATTCTACTTCGTATTTAGATATTATGTTGTCTTTCGACATTAATGGTCAACTGAACACCTCACTCTATGACAAACGTGACGATTTCAATTTCGCTAGCACAAAATTTCCTTTCATAAGTAGCAACATTCCATCATCGCCCGCATACGGCGTATTCATATTTCAGTTAATACTTTATTCCAGAGCATGTTCAAATTACAACGACTTTGTTCTGAGGGCTAGGCGACTTTCAGTTAAGCTACTCAATCAGGGTTATATATGTGCTAGACTAGCAACGTCACTGAGGAAGTTCTACGGTAGTTACGAGACTCTTATTACTCCATATGATATCTCGTTATTCAGACTTTTAAATGATATTTTGGACTGAGACCGATTCCGATCATTTTGCACAGATTTGACACCTTCTATACTAGAAGGTTACCTACTTTGATTTCTCCATATATAAATACATATGGAATTTACACGATTTGTCTCTTTCTACTGGGTATATGTGACGGGTGTTTCTAGCAAGCAGGAGATGCTCACTCTCCCCGGGCACCTGATCTCACTCCATCACAGGGGTTCACATATGCTCTTCAAGTAGACATATTTTGTTATTTTCCACTTGTTTTTCATTTTCACTGATTTTGTATGTCCTCTGGTTTCATGATTTTTAGACTTATGATTTGGATTTATCCATCATCTTTACATTCCATGTAAAAGTACACTTCCTTAGCGACTTCTGTCTTCTCTCAAACTTTCTTTCAAACTTCTTACTTCTTACAGGATTTTCTATTTTGCATCCACAGTTGTAAAGTTACACACCACTTTTATATTCTGTGGACTCATTCTGATGACATCATTTCGCTTACAGTAACATCTATATTTTATTGTAATAGTTAGCGCAACGTAGCACACTTCTTTTTAATCACTAGTAAAATAGGGAAAAGAGGCTATAGCGGTAAACTTAAAGAGAAGCAATTATGTCGCGTAGATAAATTAGACAGGGACAATTTACTCCAACGGAATATCAAAAGAGGCCAAACTCAAAGAGTTCCACTAGTTTTAACATTTTCTAAACTGCTACCTGATGTACGGAGTATATTTAGGAAACACCAGTCGACACTATATAGATCAGACAGAATGCGTGATGTTTTCCCAGACCCACCACTTTTGGCATTTCGACCCAATAAAAATTTATGTGATACACTCGTGCATAGGAAAACCAAAAACTCTAGACAACGGAATGAAATAGAATGTACATGTAACATATGCAGGATAATTAACAAGAATGAAATCTATGATTCCCGGAGAAAGAAATCCCTCAAAACCTTAAAAGACGCGAAATGCACGGATAGGAATTTGGTCTACGCATTAATTTGTGATAGATGTAAACAAACTGTGTATGTAGGTGAAACAGAAAGATCGTTAAAAGAGAGAATAGAAGAACACAGACGCGATATAAAATATCAAAACCTATAATGAAACATTTTGCGGACCATGATGAACGTGATCTACGTGTTGCAATTGTGACTAGGACTACAGGCGGAAATAAAATTTATAGATTAATTGTTGAAGATAATTGGATAAGAAATTTGAAAACACTTACTCCTAATGGATGCAATGTTAAAACTAATTAATATATGACTTTATACTTATATTTCAAGAACAACCTGTTTCATAGTGCTATTTAATGTCAGGATTTCTTTACGTGATTATTATATATATTTCTTCTAATATAATTATTACAATTTACATAATGTCATGTAGACATAAGTAGGTTTCCGGGTTGTATTCGGACAGTGGGCGCTGCATACCTTGGTGGTATTTTACAATAATAGCGTCAAAAATAAGGTACCGTCGGGTATGCTAGGCATGCAGTTTGGAGATGACGTGGAGTATATATTTTTAATACTGTATATAGATATTTTTTAGCACACTTATTTTTCTAACTGTATATCTACCATTTTATATAATACTTCATATTATTATTCTTTATAATTTTATATAGTATGTTAATTTTATACGCGGTATAGGTTTAGATACGAGTTTCCGACATGTATTTTAACATTAACATCAGTCAATTTTAACGCTATACTTACGCGCAAAATAATGACGTTATGACGTCATCGTTTATCTTGGTTTAGAAGCTTATGTATCTTTGAAACGTAAACATGGATTTTACTTAGCTTTGTATTTGTCATCTGAAAAATTTGCTTGATAAAGGTCGTGAGGCTGAAAATTTGCAATGCAGAGTGTTTGTATTCCTTTACTTTTTTATGTACCGGACTTCCCTTTGGAGGACTTCTTCGAACCTTTATTATAAAGTACTTTTGAAACATCTAGGATTTAAAATGAGCATTAGCGAAATTTTGATTTTTATCACCAGAATTCAATTACTTTTTCTCTTCCCTATGTTACCTTTATCCGGTTGATCAATATATGTCTTTATTGTATCCTTGGCAGGTACCCAAACATATTACACATAATATTATTTTATATCATTATCTGATACGTTATCATATTCATCTTTAAATGAACAGTCGTGTTATGGCTAAATATGATGAAATTGGATGCCTTTGGGATTTTTATTAATATCCGTTTGTCGTTCATTTCATTGGTAACTATATACTACACCAATTGTCTTTTGTAATTTTTTCTGTATGAATTATACTTGAACTTGTTTTTCCAAGTCTGAAATCACCTTATGTATGTTTTGTATACCAGCTTAAACATATAGATACAAAAACAATATCAAATGCAGGAATACGAAAAATATCCGTAAACAATTCTTTTAAAATTGATGTTATCATTAACGAATTTTATTGATAAATATTAGAAAATATATACGTGTATTAATTTTGGTACACCGTATGCGCATTTCGACAACTCATTCTCAACAGTGATGCTTAAGTCAAATGTGTGTAAAGCTATATTGCCTGTGCTTTCTTCGTACTTCGGGAAGATATACTGACCATTAAGAACGGGAAGATATACTGACCATTAAGAACGGGAAGATATATTGACTATTAAGAAAATCATAATATACATAATTAATTACTTAATTTAAAAAAACGGCGCTTTCCTGAAGACATCGATATGAAGAAGTAAGTATATATTATATCTATAAACAAATCAGAAATGTCTTCTTCATAGCAGCAGAAAGTAACTACTATGACTAGAAGTATTGACATAATTTCACCAACACATGTTCTGTTCATTCATTATGGTCACGGATGCTGTTTACTAGTTCATCTAGTACAGCAATCTTACAGCAATTGTCTTTGTTTTTAATTTCAGATCATATACAATGAGCCGATCTTACAATATAAGGCGAAGATTGGGAAGTAATGAAGAACACTTACCTTCTCGCTCAATCTATCCATTGTGATTTTCACGTTATACGTAGATTTGCAGAGACATCACAATGCAAAACGTAGTCGATTAAATTCTATTACCTTCAAATAAATGATTCAATAATTTGATAATTGGGTGATGTACAAGTGTGCAATATTGATTGACCTATATATGAAATCTTGTCTAGTAACACCTGACATCCTATTATCAAAGCTAAGATTCGATGTGTTTCTGGAACTCGTTTCACTGAAAAACTCGCCAAAATCCTAAATATTTGACGGCATATTAAAGGTACATATTTTGCAGATCTAATTGATTTCTGATCGAGATCAGTTATTATATTTGATTTCATTTTTAATTCTTATTTATATATACATTTATTTATTTATTTTTGTTGTTGTTGTTGTTATTTTTTTTCTTTTGTAAAACAGAATTTGCTGTAGAGAATCTATGATAGTTTTGATGAATTCATCGCAAAATATTTACGATTATTTGCAAGTTCTTTCTTTCGTAAAACGCGCACCTGTTCTCTGTCCATATAACACTTAAGGTATCGCGTGTCGATCACTATGGATTTAGATTAATATTTTGTATTTTCTCGAGATATTATTTGAGGGTATCAATATCTGCATGAACATATTATTTGTACGATTTATACATGTGATTAACGGTTTGAAAATATTTTATGGCTTATCTTCTCAAACTTGCGACATTGCTGTAAATTCTGAAAATAATGAGGAAGTTTCAAAGAATGTGACTTCAATACAAATACAGCATCATACATCACATTAACTTTATTTTAGTTCCATAGATGCCATTTCGTCGAATACATTTATTAGTATTGTAATGTTGGACGTCGACTGCCAGGACGCTCAAAACATTCAATCTTCTAAACAAAATGACTTCATAAGAAGAGACATCTTAAATGTATAGATCTACAAGAAACTCACCCAGGAATAATCAGACGTTGAGAACCACCACTATTTCAGTACGAGTGACCCTTACTTAAACAACCCCAGCAGTTGTTTATACTGTTTCAATATATTTTCACGACCTTTTATACAGAATGAATGTATATCGATTTCATTCAATAATAACTTTTAACCTGATAACAATAGTATACCTACTCGATAATTCAGCAGATGGATGTCAATGTACATTTATTAATAAATATACTAAACTGTCAACTTCGTATAGGTTTGTTGCTGTAGTTCGATGACCCGCTTTGAACTATCAGATTTTAAACTGAATAATGAGCATACATGAATACAGTGCGCGCATCTCTTTTGTTTGCAGGGCAGGCTTAATATAGTGTCTTTTTCTAACTTTAAACTTTTGTTATTTAAAGTGAGCACATGACTATAATAGTCATGTGCTCACTTTAAATAACAAAAAAATTAAAGTTAGAAAAAGACAGTAGTGATCAAACGCTTTGCTTGCAGTACAGGCTATCCGGGTTCGATTCCCGGATAGCGCCACTATGTTTAAGAGATCGGTTACCTCCCGCTTCCATGTTGCAATATAACTGAAACATTGTTGAAAGTGACTTAAACATTACTCAATGAATCAAATAGCTTATTTTAGCTCAATTTGTTGAGAGCAGAATTTATTATTTATTAGCGTAGTCACAAGAGCGCCAAATACATATAGTACAGCACCAATATATAATTCCCGATAAATAAGCCATAGACAATAGTGCAGCAAGTCGGTACATAATGTACTTCTTCGTTTTCTGAAGTAAATATTGTTTGCACAGTATACGTAAATTAGTATACTCAACATGGGAGTTGCATCCCTATTGCAAAAGACTAACGACGTCATTAAAGAGGTTCCATGGTCTATACGCGTCCCTAATCATACAATATGACATCTTGTTATCTAGGATGAATGATATTATGGGCTGAGACCTACTGGGTCTTCTTAATTACCGAATTTGACACCCGTTCTTGGCATTTTCCGGATTTGAAATTCGTAACGGACTTGAATGACGGATGTTTCTAGCAAGCAGGATTTGCTTATTCTTCACGAGCATCGTATATCCTGTATGAGTTTCAATTTTAGTAGATATTCTTTAGTTTGTTTTTATTTGACTTTCTTTTTTTTAACTTATTTATTTATTTATTTATTTATTTCTGTTTTGTTTATATATACAGCTATTTGAAATAGCCTTCAAATTTTCCTATAAAGCATGGCAGTGCGCATATTTGAATGCCTCTGTGATAAAAAAAGAGTAGTTAAAACATAGATGGAAGGATTTATGACAGTTATAGTGCAATTTTGTATCTAATAATTTTATGGTTTAGAACTCACAAAACATTATAGTCAGTGGTGAAGATCAAATACGTTGTAATAAAACAGTAGATAAGTAAACCCTTCTTGTCTGATTGTCTCTTTCCCAGTCGTTGAAAAATTGACGACACAAAGAAGAGGAGAGATTTCAATATAAATACTTCTTATCCTGAGATTCATTTGCAGCATTCTGGTCCTGAGTTTATAAAAATCTTATTCATGCTCAACTCAGATCTCATGCTCTTACTCTACGTCACCTGAGCACAGTCCTAAAGTTTGAAAATAAGAGAGGTTATAAATATTTTAGAGAATATTCTCCAGTGAGAATCGCAAAAGAGTACCACAATGGACATCATTTCCTCGCTTTTGTCTACATTTTTCTCTTTCCGGTTGTATTTTCGTGACATTAACTCTCTCTCTCTCTCTCTCTCTCTCTCTCTCTCTCTCTCCATGCAACCAACGTCCATTTATAATATTGCACTATAATACCTCCAAGCGATGAATAGACAATACGAAATTCAATCAAAACCTTTAAATTAAACTCCCAGTCATGCGGTCTATAGTGGGGAGCTTAAGAAGAAAAAGTTGTATTTTTTATTTTAGGTAGGACTCGTTTTTATGCATGACTTACAATTTACATTCCTTCAAATACTGCACGGCCGTTGGTGTATGACATGGATGATGTCCCCTGATATTGATAAATTCACACACAATATCTGAGTTTGGCCTAGTAGGCATTACACAGATCTTGTCTATGGAAACCTAAGTTAACAGAAACTCAAATATCTAGTGCGCGCAATAATCCAATTGTTGCGCACATAAATTAATTATTGTGCGTACTTATTCAATTACTGTGCACAATATTGCGCACAATAATTCAATTAAATGGCTCTCTGCTAGATAATAATTAGAGAGTTCTCTAATTGAATTCTTTCGCGCATTATTTGAATAAGTGCGCGCAATACTTAAATTAGTGCGAACAGAGATTGTATTTGTGGCGCAATTGTATTTTTTTTTGTATTGTATTGTTTATAAATTGAAATAGTGAACACACTATATAGGTGATTTTCTGTTAATTAGTGCGTGCATTTATTCGATCAATATGTGCAACAACACGGACTCGGTCTGGGATCGTATTTTTGTGCGCAATAATTGGATCAGTGTGCACAATAATTGTATTAGTGCGCGCTATAATTGAAATAGTGGGCGCAATTACTAAATTGCTTGGCGTAAAAAGCGCGCAGTCTAAGAGCTCTCCAGAGCCGAAGGCTCAGATAACCTATTTTGTGATCTCTCCATCCATCGCCAACGTTAAATTGTGACCCATGGTCAATATTCTACGTTAAATTATGGCCCAGGGTCAATATTCAACGTTAAATTATGATCCGAGTCATGTCTAGGTTAATATTCTTCGCAAGATTTGAACCCTTAACTTACATATCTTTGATCGAATATATGCGTCTTTATTTCTGTCGGTTAAAGTACATCCTCTTAAATAGGACAGGTAGGTAGGGTCATGATTCCACGTTGAATTATGACCCGGGTCATTATTCAATGTGGAATTATGACCTGTCTGCTTAATTTTTATCCCTGGAATTTTGACTCAAATTGGTGTTAAAATTCAACAGCGTGGTCAAAATTCAACGGCCAAGGCGGATCATAATTCAACGAAAACTCAGTTGATATGGACCCCGGTTTAATATTCAATGGAAGGGTTCAAATTGTATTATTATGTTCTACATTCTCACAGAAGCAACCCATATAAGAAAAAAAAATTAACAATTAAGAAGAGTACGAAATTTCGTAATTCGTAAGGTTCTTTTTTTTTTTTTTTTTTGGTTTTGTTTTTTTGTTTTTGTTTTTGGTTTTTTTTTTTTTGGTTTTTTTTTTGTGAAAAGTGCCGCTGATATTCACAGTCGGTCAATTAACAGCCGGTTCTTTATAATCCTCAAAATATTGCTAATGTCCATGATCTTAGCTAACACTTCTTTAAAGTGCCTTTAATTCAGTTCAGAGCAAATTTTATGAATATTCAAACACCGATTAACTTCAGCAAAATCATTTCATCGAATGAAAATACAGTCAAACCTGTTATAGCGGCCACAAAAGGTGGTGAAGTGGAAATATAAGGTATATGGTCTCTTAATGCAGGTAAATTTTGTATAGACAATTAATAGATAGTGAGAAACAGAAAAGTGGTCGTTAAAAGCAGGTGATCGATAATTTAATGCGGCGTTTCGGATGTTATCTTCAATTTCTAAGTGAAATCTGATTTCTTAAACGTTTGTTATACCATTATTATTAACTTAAATGAGAAATTAATTAAATATATGTCATCTATGTATTCTTCTTCATTGAATTCAAATGTCAAAATATTTATAATAGTATTTGTAAAAAAAAAAAAATAAAAAATAAAAACAACCCCTCCCCCCCCCCCCCAAAAAACCCCCTAAACTGAAAAGTTGCATTATAGCCTACGATAAAACCAAAGTCATAACCTATAATGCATTCGGAATCTCTCGCGCCTCTACTCATAAAAGAATGCTGCAATATGTAAAACTCATAAAGGATACGTACAGTGAATAAGTTCAATTGGAGCTGAGGAAATCCATACGCAGACTGAATATCTCTCACCGACCTGGTTCTTTGTGATCTATTATGTTGTAAAAACAAGACAAAACATATGTGTCAAACACGCTTGTAATAGGAGGATCATGTCATTAACGTTGATGGAGTGGACCCTTTCGGAAAATTCATTCGGATGGACCCCCTCTCAACAAAATTTCTGCATTGGCGCCTTTATCTACGCTCATTTCCACTTATTATGTCTATCAATATTCAATTTATACAGAAGTTCAAATTTCTTATCAAGGATCATATAAAGCCAACTCATTAAAATGTTCTACACAGCATATTGTAATACTTTTTATCTTTATGACAGATCACCTTTTTATTGTGGGCCAGCGGGCCGGCCCATCCTTTGATATAAGTTTGGGAAAGTTGCATGCGTTTCTGCGGTACAGTAAAACCACACCCCCAGGATTTTACACCAATGATGAAATTAAGATTTTATTCACTGCGGAGAGAGCATGTGTCACCTCTTTGACCCAGTTTGATAGATATATGTAAATGTAGTATGTTACAGCAGAGAAGAATTGAATTTGTTGGCATGTTTTCTGGGGATGGGTGTTACCTTACAATTTTTTAATATTTGACGCGCTTTCTTCATAAGCAAAATTATTATTCGGTTGCCTAAGTGACTTTTGGTTAATAGCCAATCGGAACACCATCGCCATTTTTTACAAAAAATATATCTTTTTTGCGTACGGAAATGGTCGAGTTGTTTTATATTACGACTGAATGGTAGTGTGATGAAAGTCCTACTAAAACTTTCAGAATACAGAATGCTACGCTAAGAAGGACCAGTTACAATACACCGATCCAATTTCGTCGATTGTCAAGCACTTTAGCGTAAAATACGACTATGATGACGTCACGCAAGGTTGGACAAGTCGGACATTTGATTATGACGTCATAAGCATAACAATCAAAAGTCCGTTAATTTTCGCTGTCTGTGTTGTTCAAAAGGTGGATCGGTGTATTTTTTCTTCTGGCAAGACGATAAACCTTAATTAGTGTTTATAAATTGAAACTTGAGAATAAAAAGATTAACCACCAGCACGGCCACACCACTACCAAAAGTTAACCAGTGAAGGGTTGGTTACCTCAGCAAACCTCCAGTTGCTTATAGATTGGTTATGTTTTGTTGTTAAAAGTAAATAGTGGGTTGATTGATTAATTATTGTTTCACGTCACTCCACGACTATTTCACGTACATGGTGACGGTATCTACCTGATGCATTGCATAGAATTTTATACTTCTGTAACGGACACTCCCGAAGAAGTGGGGAATCTTTTACGTGCCAAGACAGGTCACCGATGTGCCCACGGCGGAAGTCGAACCCGGGACCTTTCGGTCACCTCATCCACTGAGCCCACCGATTTAAAAAATATGTAGATGATATGGCTAGTGATATTAAAAGTACATTTCCATACTAAATGCAGGCTAATCCTTACGTCTAATAAACTCGCTATTGCCATGCCTTATGTACTGAATAGGCTAAATGAACCCAAATATAAACTATTAGCTGAAAAGGAAGTGATACTGGAGATTTATATGTCTGTGGTCGATCATCATGGTCTTTATATGTCTGCTAATTATCAGCCACATGACTGTACAATACAAATTTTAAAACGTTATTCTGTTTTTAAAATTCTTTGCAGTTTTATCAAACATCCCATTCCGGTCCACACTTTGGTGGTTGTACCAAATTGTTTCTGGTGTACAGTATTACTCCGTTGTTATTTACCTCATTGTGGAATAGGAGTTTGATGCGGAGAATCGTTTCTTGTAGCAGAAGCGCCATTTATCTAAAGGAAAATGAAAAGCTCAACTGTATCGACAATTATCTCAGATGTATTTTATTTTATAATATAAATGTACAGTTAAGAGGCTGTAAATGTCTGTAGTCTGAAGAAAAATAAAATATAGGAAAGGCCCGCATATACGGCTTTTCGAGGATTGAAATACATCGTTACCCATTTACCTGCTTATCGATTTATGTATTTATTTATTTATTTTACATTTTCTTATTATTGTTTTTATTATTATTATTATTATTATTATTATTATTATTATTATTATTATTATTATCATTATTATTATTATTATTATTATTATTATTATATTATTATTATTATTATTATTATTATTATTATTATTATTATTATTATTGTTGTTGTTGTTGTTGTTGTTGTTGTTGTTGTTGTTGTTGTTGTCGTTGTTGTTGTTATTATATTTTTAGTTTTTGTGTTTGTTTTGCTTTTGTTTTCTTTTTTGATTTGTTTTTGTTTGTTTGGTTGGTTGGTTTTTGTTTGTTTGTTTTTGTTTTTTGTTTGTGTGTTTGTTTTTGTTTGTTTGTTTTTGTTTTTTGTTTGTGTGTTTGTTTTTGTTTTTTGTTTGATTTTTTAGTATCTCCGTCTAATTACTCTTACTTTCATTTGGTTGGAATTGGGAAGAATAAAGAATAGATCCCGTCATCCGATTGTCTTTGTCTATTAACCGTCCAAAGTCGGTAACATTGTTACAAGTGGCGGATTTAGAGGGAGGCTGCCCCCCCCCCCTTTTCGCCACATATTTATTACTAAAAAATCCAGATTTGGCACCAAAAATGGCCGAGTAGTTTGGATAATACAGATGTACCCCCCCCCCCTTTTTCGGAAATCCTGCCACTGGTTACTGCGTAATCACCTGTATTTGTTGGCGTTCTCTCTCACATTTTTGCTCTGCCCTAGGTGAAGATTTGTCATGTGCGGCGGCAGATCTCTTAATTCCAGTTTCATACTTTGTTTAGATTAAGGATCATTGATAATAGTTGCCCACAGGCAGAATAATCCATAATTTCAGCAATTTAAACAAAGTCAGATTTTTATAAAGAACAAAGTTCACTAACCTCCTTAATTTGAAAATCTTTAATAGGTTCAAGATTGCGTAATAAAGTTTCTATACAGTATAGGTTGCACTTTAGTTGCAGCTTGTGGCATTGTTCGGTAAGATGTTTGAAAACGAGACAGATGTACAACAATGTGTAGTGTATTTTAATTTTACTTCATTAGGATATACCACACATGTGTATCAAATTACCATTATAAAATAGATAAAACTTACGAACTTCGTGAGTCAAATATGGATTAATACTAGTCAATAGTATAAAATTTTTCTCGTAAGCTGCGTCTTTTTATTTTTTTATTTTGTTCCATGAAGATCGATGATTAAAGATACATATGGTCTCCTGTAGCGTCCACTATTGTGATTAAAGTAACATCGTAAATTTGTTTAGTACAGTATCTTTTGACTCAATCTAATTAAAATACAGATCTTGTTCTCTCGTGGAGAAACGTATTTTAATTAGATTTCTTTGACTGTCCATCAGTATTAAATGCAGCTATCGCGTACAAATACGCTACATAACCCACGTTTTCCTTATCAGTTTTATTCATCTCGGTCGACCTCGGAAATATTCATTTGCATAATGTATGCATTGCACGTGATGCAAATTCTACTTCTCGCATGCTTTACATCATACTTTTTCTTTCTTTCTTTTCTTTTCCGAGTCACTTAGTGCAGAAGGCCGATTTCTTTTCTTTTTCTCTTTCTTATCTTCACCATTGTTGTTTTACTCCGTATGCAAATGAATAATTTTAAGGTCACGTGCGTATTCAATTTTCGACAAACTAAACCTTACGCCAACGGCGTAAGTCTACTTACGTACATTTTTAGTTCAACGAAATGTGTATTCCATCAACATGTGTAACTGTGTGCGTACGTAAGGATCCGACTAGCAAGTTAACTAACTTTACGCAGTACAAATGCATGTATGAATTATTAATTTTGTATGAAATATTAATTTTCGTAAGTCCAAAGGTACTTCTTACAGATGTTTAACTTAAAATACATTTAACATCCTTCTTATGTTCCCCTAACAATAACATTTAAAATTTGCTAAATTTGTGTAAGGCAACCTGTGTTTCCGGTTAGACAGACTCTTAACAAAAACTGCGATACTGACGTTTTGGGGGAAGAAATAATCACTGTTCCTGCAAAATGACGAAAGGCACAATCAATATTTGATTATGATGTCAAAATTGAGGGATCGCCAGATCCACCTTTAACCATAGTTCCATTGTGACGTCATAGTTAAATTCATGTTTGACGGGCCATTTATCTATGACGTCATAATGAACATGTGTGCCAAAATATGTGATGTCGGGCATTTGACGATCCCTCAATTTTACGGGAAACGTAGCTATTCTTCCCTCAAAACATTAGTTTATATAGTATATTTGACTATTTACTAACTGGATGCATTAAAGAAGGCTAGATGTTATTACATTGATTTACGCCAATACATTGCACTGATGCAGTTTTTGGTTCCTTGATCTTTCTTTGTACTAACTCATGTACGCTGATGATACTGTCATTTTTTCTAAAAGTATAACTGGTTTACAGTCTTCGATTCGCTAGCACTTTATACTGAAAAATGGTCTTTAACTGTAAATGTTGATAAAACAAAAATTGTAGTTTTAGAAATGGTGGTAAGGTCAAAAATGAAGAATGTAAAGATGATGGATTAATCCAAACCACAAGTCCAAAAATCATGAAATCAGAGGACATATAAAATCAGTGAGAGACGTATTTGTTTTATTTGTAAGTCTGATGTGGAAGACGAGTTCCACTTTATGCTTAAATGTCCCGCATATAGTAATTTGAGGAAAACTTTTCAGAAACCTTATTATTACAAACGACCCTCTGTCTTTAAACTTGTTCAATTATAATGTTCTTCTAACACAACTGAATTATGCAAAACTGGAAAATATATCAAGAAAGCTTTTGATTTAAGAAATACTTTATTATGAAATTATTGCAATTGTGATTAATTTGTCATGACGCGTACTGATTTAACCTTGTTACATTATCTATGTTGATTTTATATGTATATCTATATGCTGTATTTGCATTCGATGAATAAACTATATATATATATGTATGGCTCAAGGTAATAAAAAGTTGAAGAGACATAATTTATGGTAATGCGCATATGGTGTACTACATTAATATATGTATATATGTTACGATATCGAATAACGGTAATTATCCACTGTAATTATCCCCGTTGCAAAAAAAGGTGGATATAGTAACGGTACGATGTGTGTGTGTGTGTGTGTGGGTGGGGTGGGGGGGGGGATGCGTCTATAACAAAACCGTGTGGGTGATTTCTATGCAGTATCGATCCACGTTTATTGGTTTAAACAACATTGTTTATTGTAGATTAACAATATTAATCACATGTCAACAAGTTATGTTGAGGATTGAGCAACAGGAAAAATAGCGTATTTAAAGCTCTCTTCTCTAAGTAACATCAATTTACAATTACAGAATACTACTGTAGCCCTTTTCACTGAAAAAAAACCTACGAAGAAACTTACGAACTCGTTCCGTTTCATAAAAACACTTACGAAGTTCGTAAGTCAAATATTGTCCGTGACTTTACGACTGATTAATACCAAGTAAGTATAAAATTTTTGTCGCAAGTTGAAAGTTACAGGAAACATAGATGGCTACCTTCTTTACTCTGTTCCATGAAGATCAAGGATTAAGGCGAAGACGCGTTCATGAAAAGGACTTAAGAATTCACTTACGAAGTTCGTAAGTTAAAAAACTTACTACAATTCGTAACTTTTTCTGTGAAAAGGGCTGCAGATAGTGCAATATGGATGGTTTGTACGAGGTGTATAGTATAGTTTATTTGCCTTTAGTCTTACGACTAATCAGCATTAAATACAGATTCATCAATACATATATAAATATAAACATATAATACAATTGTAAATCGAGTAGAGTGTTATAATGGAGGTATAGACATTTACATTTAAGTACAGGATCTTAATTTCAAAGCCTTGATCAAGAATTTTGATAATTTACACAACGCTTTCTTGTTTTTAATTGAAAGCAACTGTACCAATTTAAACATCGATGGTCTTTTGTAATGATATCGTTTGATATACATATATCGTTATATACAGGACATACTAAAATGAAATGAAATTCATCCTCTACTTCGTCAAGATCACATTTCTGACAAAAACGATCGCGTCTAACCACGTTATGATATCTTCCTTCCTCAGTATTAAGGTTATGTGCTGATAATCTGAATTTGGACAAGGCAAATTTGTAGGCATCTGGTAAAGGTTTTCTTAGATAATATTGCATAAAAAAATGTATCAGGTAAGTGTTTGTACAACAGGCATTTTGGAGATCTTTCGTAAAAGTTATTCATTTCCTGGATTAAAGCATCCGTTAAACGTGTTTTACATTCAGTTAAAACCATTCTTTGCACTCAACAGATTGTGCTATCCAGACATATCCAAGCTCAATACTAAATAAAAGGCCTTTTACATCTTTTAGCCTACTTTCTTGTGTATCAATATGATTATACATAAATTCATACACTGATTTTAAAACACAGTTGTCAGTCACAAGTAATTTCATCCAATATTTCAATATAGATAATTTTCTAAGAATACATAATGGCAGTCTTTCTAATTCCGAATATATCATATAATTTGGAACATTTCTCTTTACATTTAAAATTCTTTTACAGAAATCAGTATGTACACGTTCAACATCTTTACTGTTGATGAATCCCCGTATTTCGCTTCCATAATTTAAAACACTAGAAACATATATATCAAAAACAAATAATTTTGTCTCAATATTCAAAGACTGAGAATTACAAACATTCAAAATATTGTACATACATTTTCTGCCCTGAAGAGCTAAAACACTTTGAGTTCTATTGAATTTTTCATTATAAAGTAGGGTGATGCCAAGATATGCGAAACTGTCAACAACTTCAAAATGCCTTCCATTATAAGACCACGTGGTAGTATGAGGTATCCTGCCACCATTGTGGAATATTACGATCTTGGTTTTATCCACATTAACAGTAATATTCCAGGTATTGCTATAACTATATAAAGTGTCTAACATAGATTGTAGACCTTCACATGATGCAATATGGATGGTATAGGTAAGAAAGATAACTCTCATGTTGAGAACAGGAATATTGGTAACCGATAAAAAACAGTGACAATAGACCTTTTCACAATAACTGCGGTCTTACCATTTGTATATGCGCAATAGCCCTTCCGGGAGGTTGGCTACAAAGCTGAAAGAAAAGTGATCTCCTACAATTGCTGAGCAATGTTCAGTACGTTCAAATTTTGTAGCTAACCACTCAGAAGAGCTGTTGCCTATATACAAATTGTTTTTAAAATCTTAACTTTATTTATTTTACAACGATTGAGAAACAAGTTAACAATTTATATAAATATTGCTCGTTGGCATGGATCGTGGCGTAAGGGTGTCGTTTGGGTGGGAGGAAACCGGAGTACCCGGAGAAAAACCCATGGTGGTGACAACTCAACCATCTCACTTACAACACCAGGAATCTAACCCGGGTCCAATCAACTGCGCTACCTGGTCGCCTATATACGAATTGTAAGACCGCAAATATCGTGAAAAGGTCTTTAGCAAGAGTAAAGAGAAAAACAAAACAATAGCATTCATGACATTTAATATACGCATCCAGTGTTGAAATGTTATGTTTGAGGCATCAATAGTGGATGTGGCTGGCCAAACAGAATAAGTCTCACCTCCGGTTTTCTCAACTGATAAATATACATCATGGTACAGTCACATAACTACAGTCACATGATGAGCTTTGCCGTCCGTTATCATCCGTCAGGCGCTTGTGTACTATGAGTTAGAAAAGACGTTGAACGTTAGTGACTTTATGACGCTTCATTGTTCTTTACTTCATCTTTGCGGGAATACGTTTTATTTCCTCCCTTAACATCAGGACCGCAGTTAATGGCGGCGAAGCCCATTGCAGTCAGATAACTACAGTCAATTTGTATGTCACATTGTAAATACTGATAATGTCAGACGAGCAGATCTGTACTCACGAGTAATATTAATTATTATTACATATTTTGAAAATTTTATCAATAGTTTATATAGAAAGTTTCCGGGCTGATATAGAGCCATAAATGCCCGCAAACTTCATATCAGCCCGGGGACTATTTCCAGTTACGTGACGTCATACTTATATTTGACGTCATACCATATGCAAACAAACATGGCGGACAGTACTATTAAGGAAAATACTTCGATTTATAAAATTAAATGTACTTGGACGGTTAAATATGTAATAAAAAGGTTATTGACTAAATACGACGAAATATGACCGCCCTCGGTCTTTGAGCGGTAAAGCGGCCCGAGATTGCGAGGGCCGCATCCGCTCAAAGACCGAGGGCGGTTATATTTCGTCGTATTCAGTCAATAACCTATGAATAAAATACCCGCTTACATCATGGGAAATTTAAAGCAGAGTATGAATACCTTTCTAAGTTCACGCTTATAAAACCTTTATCCGACAAAACTTTACTTATATTGATAATCATATTCATAGGTTATTGAGTAAATATCACGAATTGTTATACCCTTTACTATTTTACCAATAACAATCTACATGTATATTAAAAAGAAGTCCAATAAATCGACTGTTAAAAACAGCCGGTCCATACCAGCTGTTAAAATCGACTGTTGGACCGATCACGTGAGAAACTGTTGACCGACGAGATCTAGAATGCCGTTATGGTAACAATTTTTTTTTTAAATTTAAGTTTATTTTATTGATTCCCTCAGTTAGACGCTGAATATTCGTAAATTTAATCATTTTCAGCGATGGAAATAATTCTTTAAAATCAAGCCCCCATAAGGGACCCCTCGACATATTCAAAATAGAGTTATCTTTCCTTCTTGTTTATATAAAAAGTATAACAATACAGTTGTTATCTGCGGTTTCGGTCAACAGCTGATTTGTTGGACCCTTGTCAACCCCAGTCAACAACTGTATAATATGCCTGCCCGAGGTCTTTGGGCGGTCAAAAGCACCGAGCTTGGGAGGTCCACTTCCGGTCAAGACCGAGGGCAGACATATTTTGCGATATTCAGTCGATAACCTTTTTACCGCATATTTACCATCTATATTTTCACGGGACAATACATTAATTCGGCTCTGGTAGTAACTGGATGATAGAGTACTGCCATGAATAACGTGTAATATATATAATTTAATACTTATACCTAAATGCATACTCGTTAAGAAGGGATGGCATGATATCTTCAAGGCTGCATGGTTCGCGTTTCATTCTCCCATAACTATCTCTGGACATTTATATGTGAAGCGAAGCGAAGGCATGCTCGCGTAGTGAGCACTTTATGGTAACACGTAAATAAAAAAGCCAGATTTACTCTGAATTTCTATACACTAGACCTTCAAAAAATCGCTGTATTCAGTGCAGAACCGCACGTGCATGATTTACTTCGTGATTAAACTGTACATTTTATATTTTATATTTTATATTATATTGTATGGATCGGTAAAATAATGATCTAATCTACATTAATAAACTTAAATTATTTGCTGAGATTTTTACAACATCATCTGTATAATGCTATCTACAAGACCAAACCAGTATTACGTCCGCCATTTTTTTTTTCACAGAAGTTACCTTTCTTGATCGGTTAAAGCTACTTCCGGTTTCGATTTCCTTGTCTTTGAAATATCTATACAACTTCCAATACAACGTTAAAACGCGAATGTATGATTGTTCCATTAACATTTAACAATTATGGCGGATTAAAAAGGTAGCTAATTACAATGGCATGCTTATTTGTTCATAGATGCTTGAAAAATAATGTGATTAAACCCCCGTAAATTAATTACGCGTAATCCTCAATAAACTGGCATGACCAAGGCAATGGTCATCTATCAACAGTAACCAATGACACTTTGTTTACACCGAAAGTAACGTTTAACCGTGGCGCGTCAATTATTACGCACGGTAGATAACTTGTACAAATAATACTGGATAGGTCCCTGTATAGATCTAGATCTACGTCATTTCGAAGTTATATCGACGTCATTGCAGTGCGCGTGAGATTTGAATGCTTTTAGATATAGATCTACATCATTAAAAAATGATATCGACGTCATACATGTAGTATTATGCGCGTGAGATTTACTGCCCTATTTGGAATCGCGGAGATGTTTTTCAGAGAATAATTTACATGAAACCTTCATCTCTGTGTTCAGAAATTAAAACTGGAGAAAATAGAAACAGAAATAGCTCAACCTATAAAATAAACTTCATTTTGGATTCGTTCCAAATTTAGAACTTAATACACAGTTAGTATGGATACTGTAATGGAGGGTAAATAGAAAGTTGTGAATGTTTTGTACACAGCAAAAAGTTAAACCTCCAACGTTGCCTTTCAAGTTACCTATTTTAACAAAATTATTGTTCATGTGTGTTTCGGTATATATGTTTTGTATGTACAATACATTTTGGGCATACCGAGAAATTATTATTACCATTTAGTTAATTTGCCTAGCAGCCATACTGGACGCGACTTAATGCCTGTAGAACTTATGTAGATATCACGAAATCAAACACAAATAGCAAACTTACACCTGTCTAAACACACATGCGAGTGGAGGACCAGCATCATACTTTATTCTTTAATCTCCATATCTCTTTTTTTTTTAATAAACCAGGTTCCATGGCAGTGCCATTGATATCAATTGCGGATTTAGAGGGGGGCCCGCAACCCCCCCCCCCCCCAATTGTCACATATGTACTGGTAAAAATCCAGATTTGGCAACAAAAATGGCTGAGTAAGTTCGCTAATACACATGTGCCCCTCCCCTTTTTTTGGAAATCCTGGATCCACCACTGGATATGATAATCGAAGTACTTTTAAAAGTCAAGCTTTTGAAGCAGAGCCACAATTAATCCATAATAAACAATTGGTTGGTTGGTTGGTTGATTGGTGTTTTACGTCGCTTTCAACAATATTTCAGTTATATCGCGACATGGAAGCAGGAGGTTACCAACCTCTTAAACATAGTGGCGCAACCCGGTAATCGAACCCGGATCGTCGGCGCCGCAAGCCAAGCGCTTAACCACTACACCACGCCTGCCCCCAATAAACAATTGAGACAAGAATCAAATCCCATATAACCACCTTTTCACTTCCAAATACAACAGATACGTAAAGGCATCATTAATCCCAGGATCGGAAACGGTAAACGTAAATATGTATTTCCGGAATTTGCCGTCAGTATTTCCAAAATATTTACCAAGAAAGTACGTTTCGAAATAAAAAAATCACATTCTTTTTTTCACTTTTTGGGACTAAGGCACGGTAGGGGTTATAATTGAAATGCATATCTATACGTTTGGTTTTGTTTTGTTTTGTTTTGTTTTGTTTTGTTTTTTTTTTTTTTTGTATCAAGTTCGTAAAAGATTGAGTGTTTTTTTTTCTGAAATTATTAATAATTACGTGACAAGTAAACAAACTTCCTTTTATTCAGGTGGCTGATGTGCTAGTCGGTAACCTGGTCAATTGAAAAATTTACGCAGATATCTATAAATTCTTATTTAATTTGAAATGTTTATGAATGAGGATATTTTTCATTTTCATTAATAGAATAATTCGGGAAAAAATTTGAACCATTGACATTTTGACAACATTTCCAAATACTGACTCTTGACAAGGTCAAGCGATAAGAGAGTCCAGCAACAGTAATTGAAATCTTTCAAAGTTTCTTTTCTAAATTGTTTAAAGCTATAGTTTTACATATAGTTAGATTCCTGTATATATATATATATATATATATATATATATATATATATATATATATATATATATATATATGTATATGTATATGTATATATATATATTTGAAAGTGAGGGATTTCAATCACTGGTGAACACCTTTATTTTTGAAATATCAAGATACTATAGATAGTTTTCATATGTATAAAATATGTCTGGAGTTACTTCCCTTTTCCACTATCTTGGAGATATATTATCAAGGACTTCTAAACAAGACTTGTGTAAAAATCAACCATATTATGCAAGGAATTTCTCAAAACTAATGATCCTTCATGAAGATTTGCAATAATAAAACCACTGAACAATGGTAAAATGTTTTCAAGAGTGAAAATATAGACAAATTTCTAAAATATATTTTAAAAAATTGGTAAGAATATGAAGCAGAAAGTCCAGTTTCACCTCCAAAGTGGGAAATACATGTAACTGCAATACTATTTATGCATTCAAAAACTATATCTAGCGGACCTTTTCACAACTACTGCGGGACTTACATTTTGGGGGAAGAATTGATTACTTTTCTCGCAAAATGCTGTACGACACAATCAATACCTGATAATGACGTCATGACGCTTCAAATACGGGTAACGTACCGATTCTTCTTCGAAAAGTTTAGTACCACAGATATCGTGAAATGGTTAGCCATGCATGTAGTTTATTAATCTTTTTAAAACCAAAATTAAGAAATAAATCTCACAACTCTTCGCTTCACATTTTAAGGCTTTGCCTTATTTCATATTATTACATATGATAGCTCTCTGTAACACGTTTGGAGTTAATTTTCTTTTGTCCCTCTATAAATTATAGCATGTCTTTACCCGCTTCATCACGATTATCATTTACAAAATCATCCTCTGCAACTGCTTGCAATAAATACTGAATTTCTTCTTCTTCTAGCTCTTGTAACGTGTTTTCGTCAGGAGTCGAATCCATACTTACGTCATCCATTACTGCTGTAGTGTGACGTCATATATAAGTGTGACGTAATGCAAGTGGAAATAGTCCCCGGCTGATATTGAGTCTTTTCGTTAAGCAGAGTTATTTCATATCCGGGACGGTATCTGACGTAAAACAATTGTGAAGTCATCAATTTTCTATGAAACGTCATTTGTGGGCTATCATTTTCCTGAGTTTCAGATCAGTTTCCATATAATTTGATGACGTCATAAGTTTTTTACGTCAGATACTGTCCCACATGGGAAGTAACTCTGTATAACGAAAAGACCTAATACGGTGCTAGCATTTATGGGTCTTTAAAAGCCCGAGTTCTCTCTATACGATCTTTGAAAGAAATATTCGAATATGCATTAAGAGCGATTTTATTCGCATACTTAAAAAAATCGTTCTCTTGTAAAAGCATAAAAAGGCCAATTCGATTTTCTACGTAGATTCAGATTAACAGGAGCTTAGCGCTTTGTATTTTCTATATGGATCTTAAAGATGCTGAAATTAAGAAGAGTTCGAATAAGGGATATACCGGTATTCTCAAATACAGAAATTTAGATATTTAGAACAGCTGGAGCTGATGGGAAATTTTGATAATCGGTGTCAAGTTTGACGATAGTCAAATGCATTGATATATACATTCACACATACAAGTAGTAAATTTATATAGATTTATTCATGGGAATATAATTTACATATTATAAGTGTAAGGAAATGAGTTAATGCCATCATATTTTCTCATATCATATAAGTAAACTATTGGTAATGGGTTTGATGTATTCAAATCATTTATTTTTTGTCTATTAATTTATGCAATTTAAGAACATTTATCAATCTGATTAATCAAATAATTAATGATAAATAAAATTACCTTTTGTAAACCTAAAAAGTTCTAAAGTTAAACACCATAGGTTGTAAACATGGCTAGCAAGTTTATTTTAACTATCAGTCAGTCTATCAAAACAGCAAAAGGCTTCAATTACTAGTAAAAGGCGATGACTTTTAGAAGAGAAGAAGGGAGGTTACTTGTGTTCTTGCCTATAAATGTTACTCAGAATTTGCATTTACTAATGTCTCTTTGTAATCATATTGATTTATATATCATTTATTAGAATACTACTTCGTAATACATCAAATCGAATAAAACAATGATAACTTTCAAATATATTGAGAAACCAATACCAAAAACCAAAACCAAAATAACTTACACGATTGTAAATGAAAATGATGAAAGACACAGCAGAAAGAATAGGAAATTTATAATAAACAGAGTTGAGGTTTTCAAGCAATGGAACAAAATGGGAAGTTTTGACCAAGCGATGGACCGAATAAGTCAAGGGATGGACCAAGGTGATACTGCGATATGAATAGAAAATCAAAGGCCATGTTCGCCATTTGTAGTGACATACTACACCACTAAACACTGACCACCACCATATAGATAGAACAATCCGGTGGAGTGTTATTCTCCACCAATAAACACTGACCACCACCATATAGACAGAATAATCTGGTGGGGTGTTATTCTCCACCACTAAACACTGACCACCATATAGATAGAACAATCTGGTGGGGTGT
Organism: Pteria penguin; assembly: GCA_035048485.1. Taxonomy (NCBI): domain Eukaryota; kingdom Metazoa; phylum Mollusca; class Bivalvia; order Pterioida; family Pteriidae; genus Pteria; species Pteria penguin. The sequence continues at coordinate 12,252,617 of CM068589.1, forward strand.
TCTCCACCACTAAACACTGACCACCACCATATAGATAGAACAATCTGGTGGGGTGTTCTCCACCACTAAACACTGACCATTACCATATAGATAGAACAATCTGGTGGGGAGTTATTCTCCACCACTAAACACTGACCATTACCATATAGATAGAACAATCTGGTGGGGAGTTATTCTCCACCACTAAACACTGACCACCATATAGATAGAACAATCCAGTGTGGTGTTATTCTCCACCACTAAACACTGACCATCACCATATAGATAGAACAATCTGGTGGGGTATTATTATCCACCACTATCTATAGGTAGGGTACTCTGGTGTGGTGCTATTCTCCACCACCAAACACTGACCACCACCATATAGGGAAAGTTACCCTGATGTGGTGCTATTCTCCACAACTAAACACTGACCACCACCATATAGGTAAAGTTACCCTGATGTGGTTGCCGTATTCTCTACAACCAAACATTGACCACCACCAGTAAGATAGAACAATCTGTTGTGGAGTTAATTCTTCACGACTAATCACTGACCACCACCATATAGGATGGGTACCCTGGTGTGGTGCTATTCTCCACCACTAATCACTTACCACTACCATATAGGTAGGGTACCCTGGTGTGGTGCTATTCTCAACCACTAAACACTGATCACCACCATATAAGTAAAACTACCCTAGTATGGTGCTATTCTCCACCACTTAACACTGACCATCACCAAATAGGTAAAGCTATCCTGGTATGGTGCTATTCGCCACCACTAAACACTGACCACCACCATATAGATAGAACAATCTGGCGGGGTGTTATTCTCCACCACTAAACACTGACCACCACCATATAGGTAAAGCTATCCTGGTATGGTGCTATTCGCCACCACTAAACACTGACCACCACCATATAGATAGAACAATCTGGTGGGGTGTTATTCTCCACCACTAAACACTGACCACCACCATATAGGGAAAACTATCCTGGTGGTTAGTGCTATTCTCCACAACTAAACACCGACCACCCCAATAAGGTAAAATTACCCTGGTGTGGTGGCTGTATTCTCTACAACCAAACAGTGACCACCACCATATAGATAGAGCAATCTATTGTGGTGTTAATTCTTCACGATTAATCACTGACCACCACCATATAGGTGGGGTACCCTTGTGTGGTGCTATTCTCCACCACTAAACACTGACCACCACCATATAAGTAGGATACACTGGTGTGGTGCTATTCTCCACCACTAATCACTTACCACCACCATATAGGTAGGGTACCCTGGTACGGTGCTATTCTCCACCACTAAACACTGACCCCCACCATATAGGGAGGGTACCCTGGTGTGGTGCTATTCTCCACCACTAAACACTAACCAACACCATATAGGTAGGGTACCCTGGTGTGGTGCTATTCTCCACCACTAAACACTGACCACCACCATATAGGTAGGGTACCCTGGTGTGGTGCTATTCTCCACCACTAGATACTGACCACCACCATATAGATAAAGCTATCCTGGTGGAATGGCAACACCACATCAAAACAGTCACCACTACCATGTAGAAAAAGAAATAGATTCTGGTATAGTGTTAATCGACAAGTAAATAATCAAATAAGGGTTTGGCTTAACACAAACTTTAATGCCAAGCTGTTTCCGTAGACCAGACGCCTCAGTCGGATATGATATAATATGATTCGTGAGCACAGATATCGATGATAGAATTTTGTCATGCGTAGTCCACCACTCCTAAATGCTCCACACTGTCGACTTTGTATCGTAGCGGAGAATCGTGTTACAAAGGTCACAGAGAATAGGAGATAAAAGGTTATTAAGGCCAAACAGAAATCATAGTTGGTTGAAGATAAATGTAAAATTTAGAGATATATTACTCCTATTACTGCCGATACTAAGAGGTAACGTGTATCGTTGGGAAAGTACATATGCAAGATTGTTGTATAATGTAAAAAAGGAAAATAACATACCCCCCAACACCCCCCCCCCCAAAAAAAAACCAAAAAAATAAAAAAAAAACCAACAAAAAAGACCCCCCCAACCAACAACATCCTACATTTGTTTTTAGAACTCAGAAGCTTTACACGAAGTTTTAAAACTGAATTTTGTGGAACTGCATTTTCCTTTGAGATTACGCAAAATGCAGTTCCACGGTTCTAAGTATAGTTCGATTCGTTTGAAACATTGTCGGGATTTGGAAACTTTTGATATAATGTATTTTGATATTTTGATGACAATAACGACAATAGCCAGGGCCATAGTTATCACACTTACTTACATACAAAAGCATGAACATCATTCTATCTGAAAAAAGGAAAGCATAAATACATCTGACTCAGCCGTATGACAAAAGTCAAAATAAATAAATAATAAATAAATAAATAAATAAATAAAAATAAATAAAAAAATAAATAAATAAAAAATACATAATAAAAGACGCAGAAAAACATCACAGCAAAATTCAATTGTAATGCAGTTGTGTCACCGACTTAGGACGGTCAATCGAATAGCGCTAGTCACTCAATTGGTGTGGTTAACCGGTTTACGGGCCCACCTTCCCACTCGCCACAACGGAAGAACAATTAAAGGACATCAAAGACCAATAGGCTACCGAATTTGAGAGGTTTAAAACATACACACAAGAAATGTATGATGGATACAAAATAAAATAGAGTGTAAAATGTAAACGAAATATAGAATGCCGGATAGTCTGTATTTGAACTCTGGCATGTGCGTCATAAAACTGACAACATCTATCGTTGAAATTTTACCTAAATTTAGATTGTAGCTTCAAGTAAACAAAGAAGAAGTACCGAAGGGTTAACCACATCTCGTAGTCCATGGAATAAAGGAACAACATCGTGTACACTGTCATATTCAGACAAATTTGAACCCCAATTAAGCTGAAGTGAGATCAGGTGCCCTAGATGACCATCAATACGCCACCAACAACAGCAAAGGGAGAAGGGCGAAATATTTTGAAATACGAATATCTAATTCTTGTTAGAAAGAATAGATACAACTGATTATGTTGATAACATTAAATGATCTCTTGATAAGAATATTTTTCATAAATCTAAACCTAAAATGATAATTGAAGATACAATTGTGTCATTGTCATTGATAACGCGATTTTAATAATAATTTCGCAAGCATTTATAAAGGCACAAATACATCTTAAAGATTTAATAAAATGCTTTAAAATAGATGGAATAGGTATATACAAGAAATATGAAAAAGAGACACAAAAATTCAATATCTCATACAAATTCCACGGGTATTTCTGAAAATCACAAAAGCCTTTTAGAAATTCAATAAGGCAGCCCCCCCCCCCCCCCAAAAAAAAAAAAAAAACCAAAAACAAAAACAAAAACAAAAAAAAAAAAAAAAAACCCAAAGGGAGGATGTGAGAAAACAATAAGTAAATTGGACTGTTTTATTATTAATGATTGATTACTACATGCACGCCATGGGTGTGCCAGTCAATGCTCCTGTCACGTTCCTATTGTGTTACGTTCCTATTGTGTTATCTCTGTCCTTTGCGTTCTTTACCAATGCCGTCAACCATTTACTTTACTTTGCCTAAATCATCACGACTGGAATTTTTCGTGCCTTCTTATTTCTCCCGAGTATAGCAAGACGTCGAGGTAACATGATTCTATATGCTGCTACCGTATTAGGTAAGTTTGAAAGTGGGACTGTTTTCATCACTATTTGGCCTCTATATGACATTGCGTATCAATGTGTCAGATGTGTTAACACAGAACATATATATTCTTTATATTTGTATATCTACTGTATATATGCATGTTTCGCAAGTATGTTAACGCCATTTCAATGCCCTTAATGGCGCTAGAATTTCGAAGAATTCAGAACAGTCAAAGCGTCAAGCAAAAGGAAGGTGAAAAGTGGCGCCACTTGACCGAGTCCGGATGCAGGCTGATTATGTTCATCCACTCCGTAGTCTGGAACATTGACAATTGTTAAAACATGTGGTTGCTACACAGAGGTGGTCTTTTAAGGAGGTTTGACTGTATGATCATATTTAGATTCTAATGCGGTGTAATGAATCAGTACGTGAGCGGAGGATCATGAGTTCAAATCTCCACCTTGCCGTGGTCATTTGGTAGGATGCACGTCTCAATGTCAAAGCTATAGTTTGTCCCTGTTCGCATAGGGTTCAAAGTAATATCAAGTAATAAGTATCAACTGTCTTAACCTTGGTGTTTATATAACCGGTATATCAAATGTTTTTTCATCCCCTTCTCTATCAAAATTTCAACAGTTTACAATAGGTATTCCACTTAGATAATTAAACTTTGCTTGAATTTTGTCTACCCACTCATGCGCAAAATTCTGAATGTAATCAATTTGTTATACCATAAATTTACATGATTTCATAGCAGTAGAAAAGAGGATTTATTGACTGAAGTAAAGATTTCTACACTTTCTCACAATCAAAGTCTACGTTCCCTTCTCAAAGATCTACCAGTCAAAATTAGCATTCTTTGATCGCATAGCGTGCAAAACCGGAAGCTGTATAAATAAAACCAAAACCGGATCTGTATAAACAGATGATTACACTTTCATGATAAACTTAGCTGGTCCTATAAATAGTATTCTATAGTGCGTTAGATGCAAAGGCGTAGGGAGCCGGGGAATGGGAGGGGCGTTTCTTTGACTGAGTATAAATTTGTTAGTCTGTTTTATTCTACTCTTACGTCACACCAAGATTATTTGATTTACATTGTGATGTCATCTCCCCGATATAAGACACAGAAATTAAGACTTACGAGACATACCCATCAGAATCAGTGTAAGGTGTTTTACGTTTTCCGTGATATGGAATATGGTATGTGCTGTCTCCTGTGAAAGATAGGACACTACTGGGACTTGATCTCGTGACTTCTTCCTCATTAACTTGGCCCCTTATCAATTAAGACACCCTGGCTCGGATGATCATAAAATCATATAAATTTTTAAAATTACTTCCAGTTGTCAAAAAAAAAAAAAACAAACAAACAAACAAACAAACAAACAAAAACAAAAGCTTAAAATAAAAGTCTGTGCCCCACTCTTTTGATTTACTTTTTATGCTTCTGAAAGTTGTCCATCTATTGGCAGTTTACAGCCAGTATAATATAAGCAAAGCGCTCATGAAATTAAGCACAAAGAAACGAAGTTCTTACAATAAATAATTCGCTCCATCACATTTCTAGGGCTTGTGAGTGCAGTTCTAAGTTTAGACCCCGACAGCTTATGTGATCAATTGTTGACGATAGACTGTTCAATATACAACTCCGCACAGGAGAAAGTATGCGGTACAAATCAACAAGAGTATCCAAGCTTGTAAGTATGACGTCATTCTTATTTGTGTAGGATTATTCTGGAGTCAAATTCAAATTTTAGTGCGAAATTAATTTACGTGTTCATTTCTGGTGTGTTTTTTTTTCTTCTTTCTTTTCCTCTGTTTTGGTTTTACTAAAGATTAACATTAATTCGTTCCATTGAAACATCACATAGGTAGATACCTACTGTCCGCGCCACTCACTCTGGAAACTGGAAAATCTTGATTTTCAGTTGTTCATCTTCAGAATAATTTCAAAAAGGCAAAACCATTTGATAGATCTTGTTTAGTCGTAACTTTTGGTGTATGCTATATGTTTGTATGAAGAAGCGTTCATATTTTATAGAAAAAAATCAATTTTAGATAGGGCGATTTCCATGTTAAATTTTGACGTGACGTCGCCAAGTTTCCAGCTATAGACTCGATGTTAAACATCGGCGACGTCACGTCAAAATTAACATAGAAAACGCCCTATCTTAAATGATTTTTTCCCTATAAAATACGAATGCTTCTTTGTAGAAACATATAACATACACCAAAAGTTACGACTAAACAAGATCTGTCGATTGATATTAATTTTGTAAAACTATTTTAAAGATAAATAAGTGAAAATCCATATTCTTCGGTTTACAAAGTGAATGGCGCGGACAGTAGTTGATTCTTTCCTTTTGTTATCTTCCTTGTTTATCTCCCAATAGACGATCTTCATATTTGCCATGATATAAGCGGCCCAAGACCCGAAATGCAACACTTTGCCGGGATTTTTATTTTGACGTTATTGCTTATCTCTATCTAATTATTTACGTCAAAATGAAAACCCTGGCAAAAAAGTAACATGTCGGGTCTTGGACCGCTTATATCATGTAAAATATGAAGATTGTCTATTGTATTATGTTACAGTATTTATTTATCAACTCTTCCGTAACAATCTTTCCTGATTTATTTATTGCAGCTGTAAATTTAGTCAAGCACGTTGTCTTGACCGCACGATTGATATTTACCGAGTTGGCGAATGCGGTGCGCCTGCTACTACTACCCCCATTGTGGCGTCCTCTACAATGGGTGCCTCCACCACACCCATGCCCACCACACCAGATCCCAGCATTGCTTTGTTCTGTAGCCACAAGGACGCCCTACAGTGCCCCACCGTTATCGACCTGACCTGTGGAAGTGATAAAAAATTCTACCGAAACTCGTGAGTTTATATCCATATATGCATGTATATACTCACATTCTATGACACCATAAGATATCAAAATGAAATCTTAGTGATTGATAGTCCTACTCTGACAGTCGGTTCTCTATTTATTTATTTTTGTTTTATTTATTTATTTATATCATTTGTTATAACTGGGGGTATTTTGGGGGTTTTTTTTGTTTTGTTTTGTTTGTTTGTTTGTTTGGGTTTTTTTTTTGGGGGGGGGGGGGTTATTTGTTTGTTTGTTGTTTTTTTTTTTTTGGAGGGGGGGGGGTTGGGTTGGTCTTTTGCATTTTTTGTTTATTTATTTAATATAATCGGAATCTAGGGGTATAACAATGTAATTAGGCAAAATTTGTCATTCAAAATTCTCTCATCTTAAATGCTACTGTATATATTTTATATTGCATACATGCTTGTGCATTGGGAAAATAAAAAGAAATTAATTCCATGTAGCTGGAGACTTGAATCTCCTAGCTCCCCTCTCTCCTACGAAGCCGTGTGGTAAATGGCGCGAAAGTATTTTGTCACCTCAATTTTATTCTCAAAATGGTATTTTGTGAGAAAAATGATTTCTTTTTATATGGATAATATTTGATGAATGCACCTTTCGTTATCAGTTGTTCTGATGTCATTTAGATATCTGAAGTTGTCTTTGTGCTTTTCAATAAGGTATAATATTTAGAACTTGGAAGTTTATACATAAGGTCCTTCTCATAACATCACAAAAGCTGGTCAATTATTAGGGGAACACAATTAGTACAAAACACAATCCAGCAGTTTGTTGATAAATCTGTTTGGATGGGCAGCCATCTTATGCATCCCAATCAGAGACAGACATGAAATTTGTTAGTATTTTTCTAACCAGGAACATCAGCGCTTTTCTTTTTATATATAACAAAAAATGAAGTACACAAAACTCCCCATCCCCACCCATCAAATGATCAGTGTAAAAGAAACCCCATTAGCAGTAAAATCATTGTCAAAGCATACTACTATTAACAACAAACAGATACATTTTGGTAGGGATTCTCTTACGCAGCGTTGTCTGATCCCTTATCCTTTCCTTGGCAAGGATACAAATATAACAGTGGATGATCATTTGTCCTGCTAGCAAAATAAGGTGGCTGGGGACCGTGAATGAAATAAAACTTGACAAAAATTAAGACAATGGATCAGGGTACCAGTTTATTTCAGTCCACTTAACCACCAAGATTTTTGAATTTTATCAAAGTACAAGTACATGTAATAGTGATGATATTCTTTGTTATTTTTTCAGATGTCAGTTGGCAAAGGCTCATTGCGACGACCTGACTCTGGTCAAGGTGGACAATGCAGATTTCTGTAGATCGTGATACCTGAAATAAAATCAATATGTACACGTAAATGAACGCCTTTAAAATCACTTACGGAAGGTTGTTTTAATGTTATTTCATGTCGTCACTTTTCATGATTATTTCATGTACATTGTGACTGCATCTGCTTGATGCTTTTGTATGGAAATTTAGTCCGACGGTCCGATAGTTCGACGGTCCGTTACACCTATATTCTGACGGCCCAATAGTCCGACGGTCCAATAGTCCGACAGTCCGTTACACCTAAATTTCGACGGTCCGATAGTCCGACGGTCCGTTAGTCCAACAGTCCAAAAGTCCAACGGTTCAATAGTCCGATGGTCAAAACTTGAATGTTGATATTATCTGAACAAGAGGCCAGACTCAAATGTACGGAGGCGTCCTCGTGCCTCGGTCTGAATTTTTTTCTATCCCCATATGAGGAGATACTAACACCTAATTAGTAGATAGTAAGTCCTAATTAGGATTAAGCTGTCATCTAATTAGGAGATAGTAATTAAGTCCTAATTAGGTCTTAACTATCTCCTAATTAGGAGATATGTTTAAGTCCTTATTCGGAGATAGTCCTAATTAGGGGGGGGGGGGGGGTTCACGATAACTATCACCTAATTAGGAGATACTAACCCTTGCACTTAGGAGTTATTATCTCCTAATTAGGACTTTTCTATCACCAAATTAGGAGATACTAGTAGTAAGTCCTAATTAGGAGATAGTTAGTCCTAATTAGGACATAGATTACCTAATTAGGAGATAGTAAGTCCTAATTAGGAATAAGTTATCACTTAATAAGGAGATATAAATCGCTCCTATTTAGAAGATAGCAAGTTTAAATTAGGACTTAGCTATCACCTTATTAGAAGATAGTAGACAGAAGCCATTGGTAAACAAAGTATTTTAACACAGCACTCTCTTGCTTGATATTTAGTTGCGTAGCTAGACTTAGTAAAATATGTATGCTTTAAAATTGGAAGCGACACTTATATGCAAGGGCCGTATGCTAGGGGATCCTGCGGGGCATGTCTTACCTCCTCCTCCCTCCCTCCCCCCCCCCCCCCCCTCTTGGGAATTTTTTTTAAATTAAAGGGCACCAGAAGCTATTTCCTGGATTTAGACACTGAAATGTAGAATAAAATGATCCGTAAAGTTATTAAACTATAAGCATTTCTTCTTCACATTCAGCAATTATCAAGATTGGGTATTCAGCCATTCACAATGACACTTTGACGACAAGTTTTTACATTTGACGGTATCTAACCTTTGTGGAATTAATTTATGTGGAAGTATTTGTCACACAGCTGAATCCAATTTTTTGCGACCCTTCATGAATTATGAAGCATTATTATTATCACAAATTCAGTTTCATATATATATATATATATATATATATATATATATATATATATATATATATATATATATATATATATATATATATATATATATATAAAATATATATATATATATATATATATATATATATATATATATATATATATATATATATATATATATATATATATATATATATATATATATATATATATATCGGGCTTTGAAATGTTTTGATGCATGGGGATGACATGTACATTAGCACATGTTTAGGGCTCTCTTGTGAGCAGGTCCCTGACTTCATTTGTTATCCAATTTCCATGAAACTTGGGGTTTTTTTTACGTGCTGAGCCTATCCGCGACAAGGATCTTGACGCCCAAAGACATCTTTAACCTCTTTACCATTAGAGGTACACCCACGTATAATTTGCCGGTGTAACGTACATTAAAAAGTAACCCCCGTTGAAAAATGACTCCCGGGTCATTTTTCAACGGATTGAGGGTTGAATTTCAACGTTAAAAAGTGACCCCCTCTTGAGCCTAGCAAGTCAGTTTAAAACAGAAATCAGTTTATAATATCGGATAGAAATATGGTCCAATATGGACCATGGGCGCCTTTCGGGTATTGAATTCTGATCAGTGATCCTTGGCCAAATAAAGGATCATAACAATTGATTGATCGTCAAATGCCCGACATCACACATTTTGGCACACTTTTTCATTATGGCGTCATAAATAAATGGCCCGTCAAACATGATTTTAACTGTGACGTCACAATGAAACTACGTAATGGGCGTGGTTAAAGATGAATCTGGCGATCCCTCAATTGCAGTTAGAAGCCAAAAGTGCCAAATAGGATATAGTCAAATTGAATGGTGTATTCACTTCAGATGTAAGCAGCATTTTCATTGGCTGTGACGTCGAAATTTTGGGGCATTAAAATCATAGCAGTTATGCTTTGAAAGTGACAACGGCGTCATGACCTTAGCAACGCTACCTAGTGACGTCATGAAATTGATTTCAAAATGCGTGAATTAGATTAGGGATAACATACATGCATTTCTATTTGAACGATTTGCAGGTATAAATTGTATCATTACACTGTCGCAAAAACACGCTTTACCGCTCCGCTAACGCGTTACGGTAAAACGAAAACGCCAATGAAAGCGTTGTTTTAGATAAATGATACAAACAACATTACATGGTAAATGTGATCTCAGCCCTCAGTCCGGCGATACCGGCGGAGATCACATTTACCATGTAATGTTGTTTGTATCATTTATCTAAAACAGCGCTTTGATTGACGATGCTTTCTATACTGGTGGACAACTCAGTCCACAGCATAAAATATACATGTATGACGTATCTAAAACAACTTAGTCTACAGCGTAAACTAGACTGCACTACTTTGACGCCAGCGCGCCAAACTGACAGCGTCATTTTATCGTGTACGTCTATGACGTTAAAATGGCCTGAGACCAGGGACGAGACAAGGGCATTCGGACATCCGCGTCCTTTTCCTGCGTAAAAAAACTCGGACGTCACTCGTAGCCATTATTGAAAAATAGTTACTGTAGTTATGGACGCTCGCATGTGTACCACACAAATAGGTCAGTGCTTGGCGTGTAATGAAGACAGTAGAAGACTTTCACGATTCAAAGGACCTGAGTTAAACAGTAATCCCGAACTATTGCAGCTTTAATTACTTTCCTTGACATAGATTGTGTACTGGATTACATTTTACATCGCTGATTTATTACTGGGTACAATGCCGGAAACCGATTGATGCATGGAATCGATGTAAGTCATTCCGCCGAGTGGCGTCCGAGTCTTTCTACGTAGGTACAAGTAAAGGGCGAGGTTATTCCGAATGGAGACAAGGGCTGAGATCAACTTCCTGTGATCTCAGCCCCAGTTTTGGGTGATCTCAGCCCTGCTCTGTGGGACAGGCAACACTGCCAGTGTTTGTTCCACACAGTAGTAGAACAGTGTTTTTGGGGCAAATACTGTACTAAGTATATGATACATAAACAACATTACATGATAAATGTGATCTCAGCCCTGGTTTCAGCCCTCAGTCAGGTATCAGCACTCGCTGAGATTAACTTCCTGTGATCTCAGCCCTGGCCCCTCGGGCTGAGATCACACTTTCCGTGTAATATTCCATATTTCCAGCCTACATGATAAGGTTTTATTAAATTCCATCCAGCTTATCTGGAGAATACATCAAACACACGTCAATTTTGACTTCATTTATGGAACCAAAATCAACGACACTTCTACAGGATTCTATGGCCAAGTACCTCAAAATTGTGCAATAACATCATAATCGATGACGACAGGGCAATACTGTGATGGCACGATGGCGATAGCGTTATAGCGTTATGCTCTATCATACCATCGACATCAGCTGCCCTCTCCATGTATTTTAAGGCGCCTATCCCTTGTAACATGAATTCAGGTGTAAGTACTGATCGTGTGATAGAAGGATGACGCGGTAGATAATCCCGCCATCGTCATTATCATTTTGCATTCGCGTCATCGTCATCGCGCAACCACCATTCAATTCGAGGATACGATGGCTTGATCGTGGGTTATATGAAAACCTCTTTAGACTATTGGACAGTTTGACTATCGAACCGTCAGACTATCGGACTGTCGGACTATCGAATCGTCGGAATATCGGACCGTCGGACTATCGGGATGTTACCGAAATGGGGGTACACCTTTGTAACAGACCCACCCGAAGCAGTGAGGGATCTTTTATGTGTCACGCCTACCGTAACAAGGGATCTCAGTTAGAAAAACCGGTGTGCCCACGGTGGGCGTTGAACCTGGGACCTCTCGGTTATATATGCAGGCCGAGCATTTCATCCACTTAGCCACGTCGACTTAATTTTTGATATGAAAGAATTGAAAGAAATTCAACATACACAACAAACATGCCAGTTTCAACGGTTTTTCACATTTTGATATCAAAAATGGTCATTCATTTAAGCTTTGTGTAACGAACTCATGAACCAACAGAAAATCGAGAGCTTATGGGCATCTCGGTGTTGGACGAAAAAGTGGAGGGTGAATTAAATACCTGATGTAGGCTTTTAAAACGACTGAAGTAAGTTACAAAGATATTTCCTATGTTCAAAGTGTCGTAAAGGTTACTGATCCCTGTACTGCTGCATTCATACAGGGTTCACAGTAATCATTAAAGGAGTCTGATTCTTCTGTATATACTAGTGGAATGCTCATACTATCTCGTATAAAGTCTAAATGACCACAAACTTTATTTGTTGTTGTTGTTGATATTTTAATTCATATCATAAATTAAAAGTATATACATAAAATCAACGAAACATCTCAATAAAATCTAGAATGGCAGTGTGTATTTTATCTGACAAACGAAACAAGACAACAAATATCTATATAATATATTATATTCCCTATATTATCATATATTATGTTCATTTATATACATGTATTTACAAGTGCTGAGAACAATGTGTAATTATAACAATATACGGAGCTTGCCCTTCGATGGTCACGGTAAGTTGAAGATTAACTCAAATACTAATTATTCCAGTAAAAACATGTGTAACTGAAAGTTTCATATCTGGAATTTCTATGAGGAACATGTGGAATCTAAGCACTGTTCAGTGATATTTGATTAAAACAAAATCTTTATTCCGCTTTTCTGTCCCTTTCACAATGGGACAAATAGAGAATAAAGATTTGGTTGTAATCAGATTGTATTTAGTGGCATTTACGTATGACCTGGGATGTATATGTGTGACCTTGGATGTATATGTATCACCTGGGATGTATATGTGTGACCTGGGATGTATATGTATCACCTGGGATATATATGTATGACCTGGGATGTATATGTATGACCTGGGATGTATATGCATGACCTGGGATGTATATGTGTGACCTGGGATGTATATGTATGACCTGGGATGTATATGTGTGACCTGGGATGTATATGTATGACCTGGGATGTATATGTGTGACCTGGGATGTATATGTATGACCTGGGATGTATATGTATGACCTGGGATGTATATGTATGACCTGGGATGTATATGTATGACCTGGGATGTATATGTGTGACCTGGGATGTATATGTGTGACCTGGGATGTATATGTATGACCTGGGATGTATATGTATGACCTGGGATGTATATGTATGACCTGGGATGTATATGTGTGACCTGGGATGTATATGTATGACCTGGGATGTATATGTGTGACCTGGGATGTATATGTGTGACCTGGGATGTATATGTATGACCTGGGATGTATATGTATGACCTGGGATGTATATGTGTGACCTGGGATGTATATGTATGACCTGGGATGTATATGTGTGACCTGGGATGTATATGTATGACCTGGGATGTATATGTATGACCTGGGATGTATATGTATGACCTGGGATGTATATGTGTGACCTGGGATGTATATGTATGACCTGGGATGTATATGTGTGACCTGGGATGTATATGTATGACCTGGGATGTATATGTATGACCTGGGATGTATATGTATGACCTGGGATGTATATGTATGACCTGGAATGTATATGTGTGACCTGGGATGTATATGTATGACCTGGGATGTATATGTGTGACCTGGGATGTATATGTATGACTTGGGATGTATATGTATGACCTGGGATGTATATGTATGACCTGGAATATATATGTATGACCTGGGATGTATATGTATGACCTGGGATGTATATGTGGGACTTGGGATGTATATGTATGACCTGGGATGTATATGTGTGACCTGGGATGTATATGTATGACTTGGGATGTATATGTATGACCTGGGATGTATATGTGTGACCTGGGATGTATATGTATGACCTGGGATGTATATGTATGACCTGGGATGTATATGTATGACCTGGGATGTATATGTATGACCTGGGATGTATATGTATGACCTGGGATGTATATGTATGACCTGGGATGTATATGTATGACCTGGGATGTATATGCAACTCTTATCTGTACATCATCTCGTTTTTTGATCCATATGTTGATAAACACAGAGTTTGGGAGGGGAGTGTACAGCTTCAAAATTAAGATATGCATAACCATTTTACGTCCTCAACAGTTACAGCCTCCACTAACTTTAAAGAAAATTAGAACTTAATTTAAAGAATGAAAATCACAATATAAAAATTGCTTTTCAAAACTGAGGGATGCTCCACTAAGTACATCTTTATCATAAATTTGTCTATACATAGCAGCTATTCGGACTTGACGGTTCGTTTAGTATCACGGCATCTGGTAGTCTTTCTTGAGCCAATATATCATTAGTTTTTATTTCCTTCGGAGTATCGCTTTTCACTATACATTGTTCTGTGTTTAAGTGATGCTTTTTCTTAGAAATATTCTTTTTGTTTTTGGCCTTTTTGCTGCCGTCTAAAGTTTCTCTGGAAGCAGATATCTCACGTGAATCGCACGTTTTATTTGATTGGCTAGTGTCACCAGGAAATGGATATAATTTGTCATTATCTATAGCCGAAATGTTTTCTGCGGAGATGCACAACATGCTGTTCCGAAGAGTATACTCTAGATTTTTCGTTGGAAATGTTGGTTGTAAATAACTGCTTACATAAGAAAATGTATCTTCATCATCATCGAGATCATAACTCTTAGCAACGGATCCAGCAATATCTTGCCTCGACCGAATTGACTCATACATTACAGTTCCCCGTGTAAAATGATGCAAATTCGCATTTCTTGAAAGAGAATTTGTCATATTTAGTTCTTTTTCACAAGAATACGACTTAGAATGTTCCTTAGGACTTTTTATATCGTCTTTATTTTCCGAATTTTCTCTATCACACATATCATATAAATTTGGTGTGCTTGTCATTGTTTTCGAGTGCTTCTTCTTTCTTTTTCGATAACTTCGAACGCTTTCCGTGTCCGAACTTGAGCGATATTTCCGAGTTTCGCGTTTAGGTGTTTCTAATAATTCTTCGGAACTATTCGGTTCATTAGCGGTAGTAGCGGAGAAGTGGTGCTGAAAGTCACGTGTTACGTCGTCATGAGAGCTTGAAGTAGACATATCGACATCCAGCCCACTGTCTAGTTTACCATCAGAATCGGATGAAAGCTTTGATAATTTTTTCCGCACCAGTCGCAAATGCTCTTGGAGTTGCTTAATGTGGGAAGATTTCTAAAAACAAATGATAGTTCTATTAGTTTGTTTGAATGGCACCATTTCAATTTCTTTTCTTTCTTTTCTTTTTTTTCCGCAATCTATACAAAGTTAATGAAACTGTATTTCACATTTTAGTAACTTATGAGAACAAATGTGATTTATTAGAATTGTAATTTAAAATATTTCCCTCTTATATAAGTATTAGTCCATTACCTCTGTAAGTGTTCTTTTTAAGGACATATTTTCTGTCACAATTTGAAACATTTCTTCTTCGGGATTCTCGGACTTTACATTGGAATGAATGTCGTATGTACTCTGAGACAATCGGATGGGATTGTCAATCGGACTTTTCCACCAGAAGTGAACCTGCCATTAAAATAACATTTGTATATAATCAATAATTACACGCATTGTATTTTCTTCTGTGTTAATCGATCTAGTTGCATACATTTATTGCTATCATTTAACTTATTTCCTGGCTATAGATCTAAGGTTTTAATCAGCGCGCGCAAAATGCATAAGTAGACTGATTTTCTCACTGTTGTAACAAAACTGAAATATTATATTTTATTAAAATTGATATAAAATACTTCGTCCTCAAGTATAAATTGAATATCAAATTATAAATAAAACATACCTTTGGTAAAAAAATCGAAATTTGCACCACTGTTATGCAAACGGTGATCAAAATCATTTCTGTGATATAAATAGCATTCGGTGAGTGACGTAACAATGACGTCAGCATAATTGTAGGTGCTGTCAGCAACAACGTGGTCAGAATGCTAATAATCATGCTGGCTGAGTCACGCATGGCTGGTAAAATCACATTGCGGGTTTTCCATGCTAAATACAGACCAAATCCCAGGAGTCCCGTTTTCCATAAAAATAGAACGGAAAGCCAGACGGAGGTCCCGGATGAAGAGCATTCCTGTATATTGATGTAGTCAAGGACTGATGATCCGTTGTTATGTTTATCTACCTGTATCAAAAAAGAATAAATGAATGAATGAACGAACGAATACATATATAAATAGATGTGTGGATCCAGGATTTTTTTTCAATCTTTTGGAAAAAAAAAACATTAAAATGAGGGCATTTCAACGTTTTTATATATCATAGATGTATATTTTGCATATCCCAGGAGAGGGGTTCCTGACCCCCTGAACCCCCCCCCCCCCCTTTCTTTAGATCAGCGCATGAAAAAGTAAGGATTAAAAACTGCGAGATGTTGAATTACATACTTTTCAGATGCATATTTAATCAGAGCCCGACAGATTCAGGTAAATGTCTTTGAATGGAGGATAAGCAGTCCGTGTTTCTGGAAAGATTCGTCTTTAAAAGGCTATGTATAGGTAGTATTAAATGTTAAATTGATTCTTTATTACACGAAATCAAGAAAAAGCGAAAGGACTTGGAAAGGGGAGGGGCAATGACAACACATCAATCTTCGTTTGAAAAAAGTCGCGGGAAAAATGATATTATTCTTTTCTTACTTACCAAAACCATGTAGCGTATCTTTTGTGACTTCATGATGTCAATGGATTGCCAAAGCGTCAGTATGGCAATGTCCACCAGGAGAAACAAACTGGACATCACAAATAACTTGGTGTCACGGATCACCTGCAGGAAAAGGTCAGAAAGATCGTCATAAAATGATAATAGGTCAGTGAAACGATTTCGCAAATCACTTAAAATTATGGTTAAAATAGAACAAGAAAACAGTCAGATGTATGTAAAAAAATCAAAGAAGAAACTTAAATCATGCTTACCACGCGCTTTATACCAGCATTCCGGAAGATTTGATAAACCCGCCACGCCTTGGCAAACATGGGACCGAATACCAGCGTGAACCCTAGCGTCAGAAGCCATAGTCGTATCTGTAAAGGGAGAGTATGCATAAAAAGGCGATTCAATTTATCAAGGTACATGTATTGTAAAGGCTACTGCAAATTATCCCCAATACCGAGTAATGTGAGGTAAACGTCGAAATGTAAAAATGCAGAGTTGTCTTTCTTTTATTCGAAAAAAATGGATTCACCATACGGGTCAGAAGGAAAGACTCGTTACATCTGGTTACCTAGTGAGAAACAGTTTACCTAATTCTACAGAGCGCTTCAATTATAAGCATTAATAAGTGCTCTTCATCGATATAGCTGTTTGTTGAGCACTAATATGTGCTTGTGTTCAGTGATTGCCTACTAGTTGAGCACTAGTATGTGCTGGTGTTCAATGACGTGCTGCCTGTTGAGCACTTATATGTGCTTGTGTTCAATGATTGCCTTCCAGTTGAGCACTAGTATGTGCTTGTGTTCAATGACTTGCTGCCAGTTGAGCACTAGTATGTGCTTGTGTTCAGTGATTGGCTACCAGTTAAGCACTAGTATGTGATTGTGTTCAATGGTTAGCTGCTTGTTGAGCACTAGTATGTGCTTGTGTTCAGTGATTGGCTACCAGTTAAGCAATAGTATGTGTTTGTGTTCAATGGTTAGCTGCCTGTTGAGCACTACTATGTGCTTGTGTTCAGTAACTGACTGCCTGTTGAGCTCTGGCATGTGGTTGTGTCCAATGATTGGCTACCAGTAGAGCACTACTATGTGCTTGTGTTCAGTAACTGACTGCCTGTTGAGCTCTGGCATGTGGTTGTGTCCAATGATTGGCTACGAGTAGAGCACTAGTATGTGCTTGTGTTCATTGACTGGCTGTATGTGGAGCTAAAATATGAGCTTGTGTTCAATTACTGACCACCAGTTGAGCACTAGTATGTGCTTGTGTCCAAAAATTGCCTCAGTACTTGTACATCTACATTACCTGTTACATTTGCCGGTAAGAACATTCCGTGTACACTATATGCGCAGTGATAAAACCCCTGTGTCAGCACTACGAGGTGCTTGCCTTGGGATAATTAAGCACTAAAAATCTGCATATTTCTCCCGAAGACACAGAAATATGATATACACAATCACGATATAATTAAGTATATTTTCCTCGATATTTCTCGAATCACACCTTTTGAATTTTAATGAAGCTATCATTAATAATGAATTATCCCTAAATATCACTTATTTGAATGGAGTTTGTACACACATTGTTCCCCAGATGTTCTCCATCTTGTTTGTTTTATTTCTAAATTTTTTTCACTTTTATATGATTCACTTTACAACTCTTACTTTTCTCTATTCAACACTTAAAATAAAAACTACCTTAACTAGTTCACTTTCCTGTGAAGAGCACGTATTTGTATTAAATCTACATATTTAAGAATGCACTTTTCTTTGAAAAGCAATTTCAGTTTGAAGAACTCAATTGTGCTGGGTGCACTTCTCTGTACAAAGCACTTTTTGTTAACACCGCAATCAGATGCACATTTTGTGTGTAGCACAGTGTGTTCTCTGTATAAAGCACTTTTTTGTTAACACCGCAATTGGATGCACAATTTGTGTGTAGCACAATGTGTTCTCTGTATAAAGCACTTTTTGTTAACACCGCAATCGGACGCACATTTTGTGTGTAGCACAGTGTGTTCTCTGTATAAAGCACTTTTTGTTAACACCGCAATCGGATGCACATTTTGTGTGTAGCACAGTACGTTCTCTGTATAAAGCACTTTCTGTTAACACCAAACAGCACGTACATTTTGTGTGTAGCACAGTGCGTTCTCTGTACAAAGCACTTTCTGTTAACATCAAACAGCACGTACATTGTGTTTGTAGCACATTACGTTTAG